>WOVY01010768.1:600000-996970 GCA_013436015.1 Rhipicephalus annulatus
TACCGCACGTCTAGCAAAATACAGTAGAGCGTAGCCAACGCTTCTTTCTTAGAAAACCAAAGTTTACAAGCACTAATTTCATCTTCGTTCTTGTCGCGTAGCTTTCTGAAGATCTTATATTCTTACTTCGTTCACTGCGAAGATGTGCATATATTGTCAGGATTCAGTGTATTTTTCGCGCCAACCAAGACAACATAAGCAAAAGTAGGGTAGGCCAATCTTGGAAATTGGGCAATGCCAAACACACACACACAAACACACACACACACACACGCACACGCACACACACACACAGACACGCACGCACACACGCACGCACGCACGCACACATACACACACATACACAAGCACACACAAACAGACACACACACACACACACACTTTTCAAAATCTGCAATAAAAGGGCTTGACTTGACGTGCTGCGCCAAATAATTTCACTCAACTACAGAGCAAATAATGCCCATAAATTCAACACTTACCAAAAGCCCTCCACCATTGTGCACAAATGAATCCATGTAAATACTCGTAGATTAGAATGTTTCGTCAGTTTTTTTAGCATAGCGACTGACATGGGCCACTACTTAATATGACTAAGTCATGTAAAGTAGAAACTTCTAACTTCCTGAGGCTGCATTTTGTGTTGCAAGTGCTATCTTCGCGGGCCAGTATCAACATTACAGCCCATAGTGAAATGTTCTTTGCATTTTCAGAGTGTGATGCCTTAGTATCAAACAGCGAAACAACTTATTTCTTCCATTTCAAACCATAGTGCAACTACCGAGGCACCCTGGCATTTTACAGATACATTACTGCTAACACAGCAAACACAGCTCCACGTTCAAGCCTTGCGCTTGCAACTCTCGGGCTGAGTGCGATAGCGATACTACACCGCCTCCACCCCACCCCCTGACTGTCGCCGATTACATCGCAATTGCTGTTAACACAGGCAGAGGTTTTGCTGTCCACGAATATATTTTTTCTACTTTCGTCCTTATTGATGATGTTACGTATCACCGATAGTACTTAGCAGAAAGAGTTCATGTGAAGCTCAGTATGGCAATCTTTATACCCCTGCAGTGCGGGCGTTTCGCCGTTTCACTTGTTTGTACGGCAGTAAAACGAGTTGCAAGTGTTCAGTTAGGCATGCTTGCGCCCAGTCTGCAATAAACTTTAGTCACGGAATGGCAGCTAGTCCTGCTGCTTTCTCTGTATTTTAATGCACCCCTGCGTCTTTCTCACCCTGGAGTAATGTTTACTGGTGGTACTTCAAATGTACTGCAAGTATTTCTACGTTCTGGTAGTCTTCGGGCATATGAGATTAGTGTCGTCTAACTTGAACAATATCATGGTGTTTGTGCCAAACACTTTCGATGTTGAAATAATCCAACAGAGTTTAAGCATTGTGATATTTTCTTCAATGCAAAGCATAAAGTGAACAAAAGTGCTTGTAGGCTTTTTCGTATTTTTTTGCGTTGAGTCAAACGTTACGAAACGGATCGACGTCAGTGCGTAAACTGAGATGCCTATATAGCATGAGCTTACCGAGCATGCCGTGTGCGCAAACGTGTGAAGGGTAGCTAATGGTTCCACGTAACCTTGGCTCTCCAGCAGTTGCATCACCTATCTATCGTCAGGAGGTGCATGCTTTTCGGCGATGATTAACATAGCAAGTGTAGCAGCTTAACAGCCGTATCCTTTCAGGATTCACCCCCTTAGTCTAGAACTTTCCTTCACTGAACGCTTCACATTCACTCGAGAAAGCGGACGGGAGCGCCATCTCTAGGCACAACAAATCACTGCATATCAGCGATAGTCTGCTGCGATTCCTCAGTATCGCAGCGTCATTTTCAGCTGAGTGGTGGCGTAGTGCTCAACTCTGTCAAGTAAAGGGTGAAAGTCAAGTGTAGGAGCGTTTGTGAATACGAGGGTCAGTCACGTTTTTTTTTGATGTGCTGTGTCCAAGAAGCACCAGTTCATTGCTTAATATATTGATATGAAAGTGAATAGCCAGCACTGCTGTCGTTTCCCCTACACAACGCTTGGACGGGGTCTTTTTCACAAACATTCCGCACAACGCGCGCTTGGCTTTGTAGTAGAAACATTTACTGTAATGCAAAGTTTCTATATGTTTGACAACAGCAGAAGCCACAGTTGAACAGCCTTGCTCCCACCGTAATTATTCACCTATTGGCAACGCTGCCAATTTTTCAGCCGCATTTTGACGACCTGCTACCGCATCAATATTTTAAATGTCACCGCTGATATCGACTGTTTATTACATGTGGCGCACACCCGCATGCGGTTATGCGGGTACCCGCCCATGGGTGTTATAACGTATATGCGACAAGTGAATTCGCGTTATCCATCTCATTACCAGCGAAGCGGTTCTGCTATGCGCTCCAGTCCTCCTCAGATAATTTAGCCAACTGCCATGATGGAGAGATGGCCACGATTGCGGCAAGGCGTAGACGTATAAACAGATGTCTTGGCAACATTAAAAGAAAACTTACAGCAGACTCTCTGTGGAAAACCTAGCAGAAAATGAGCCTTGCAAGTATACTTCATTATGTACATATACAGCAAGGGCATTCTCTGCCTTGTATCCAGAAACCACTCTTTTTCGGGAACGTCAGGGTGCCGGCCTGCATCGGGCCTGCCCAAGAAGGACGAGTGCTGGCTCCTCCGTCTCTATACCAATACAGTATTGTGCCCGGCGATACTCAAACATTTCAATCCGGCATTCTCTGGGGAATGCCCGCACTGTGACCATCCGTTCGCGGATCCTTTCCATATGGTGTGGGCATGCCCCTCAAATCCGGCGGTCCCGCCACTTCCTTCCCCTTCCCTCCCTACCCGAGAGAGCTGGGAGGCGGCCCTGCTCGGTTGCTCGACCCTAGAGGACCAGCGTGCCCTAGTGGCCCGAGCGCGTGTTGCAGCAGAAGCCACAGGGGTCCCGGACTAGGGACTCCTCCTAGATTTTGTAAGGGGCCGGCCCTTAAAGCCGTCCCCAACTCTCTCCTGTCAACTGAGTGAATAAAGTTTACTACCTACCTACCTGCACCTTTTTCTGCTGCTGCTGTTGCCTGCTGCTGCTCCGGTCGTGACAGTCGATGTCCTTCAGTGCAAGAGATTGAGTTCACTCTCCTTTGTGCGAAGGGCAATTGAACTGCATGTCAGTGTAGTTGAATGGCTTTCCCCACGCGGTTGCCCTCTCTCGAAGTTCTTCACTCGCTTGGAGGGCAGACCGGCACGTACGGTGGCTGCGCGGACTGTCTCCGTCAGTGGGCGTGGCTGATACGCGACAAACTGGGGAAAGCCAGGAGTGGAGTAGTTTGTTTCTCTACTTTGATGAGTTTTGCTAATTATCTATAGTCTCGTTTATGTTGCTAATACGACAAGTGCGAACGCAACCAAATGTCATCCAACCTGTACTATTCACGTCTCACTGCACTGAACCTCAGTTTGACCACTTTCCCGACTTACCACGAAATTGACCTAATGGTCGATCTATTTTCCGTGATTTATTTTCCGGGTTTAATGCTAATGCTATAAAAGTACGTTGGCACCATTAAACTTCTATATAGGAGTGGGTGCTGGAAGATTAAAAAGTGGCCGTACGTTGCAGCTCATCTGTAGAAGCAGCGCCAGGCTAAAATTTGCAATGCAGAGTTGGTGACATGAAAAGAGTGCATCGAGCCGGCAATAAAAAAATTTATGGCTAAGTGTAGTGGAATCGTTCGCTCGGTGTAAAATTGACCTCAGGGGCAAGAGGCTGTGCAGTTGTGCTAATGAAGAGACTACACTATGAGAAAAAGAACACCTCGGTAAAATAAAAACGACAGCAACTAAGTAGGGAGGGGGTATAGGAAATAAAGGACTATCTGAGAGCGGACTTTAGCAAGTGGCGGATAGTTTCTTCATTCTTTTTGTGCATGCCATTCTTCAGCGTTAATTCTGTTTGTGATACATAATGTGTCGCATTTTCTCTGTCATGATCTTGGCCCCTCACTTATAGATTTTTCGGGGTGCACATCTCGAATGGTAGACTCTGTCTTGCAATTCAGCGGGCATTAAGTTTCCCGATAGCCGACAAACACATGTTCACCGCCACCGAAGCCGAGGTGTACAGTTTATCTTGGTGGTGCAAGTTTGGCTTATAAACAGGTCCTAATTCACGCTTATACGAGACTCTCAGTCTCCGGTGTTTGGGCTGCCGTCACTTAGCGTGACTTTACACGTTTAAAAATTTTATTTCTGTATATATAGATTTACAAAGGCATTCTCACCTAAGGTGTAGCGCCTTTATTTAGAGCGCCGATTGCATTCGTTGATTTTACTACTGCTCAGTTCAAAACAAAACCTACTTCAGGTATCACCCGCCCAAAAATTGGGTAGCTACTCTCAGGCGGCACTATATATCCACGATATGTCGCTGTCTAATATTAGAACTCATAGTGTTTTCGCAACATATTTCACTATCTTCATGTGTGTATTGGTAGCGAAATGATTTATGACACAAATAATTACAAATGATTTATGACAATCACATTTTTTTACAAAAATGGCCACCAAATACCTGCCCACAGTCATTGAAGTCATACTTTTACGTGTTTGTAGCACGAAACGTAGCCTTTGTAATTTTTCTTTTGCGTAGAGATTTAACAGTTAGAGGACAGAGCCTTGGAATGAACTTCTGTCCCACTGTTATACGACTTCAATGACGGCGTGTTCTTGGTATAGAGCCTACGGCATGGTGAATGAACTAGCGGGTCGCCTCTGTAAAATAAAGAAACCTACCTTGTAAACGCGGCATAGAAGCAGCACAGCACATTTGAAGTGACGTATCGTCCGCCAAACAGATCCGAATATAAGAGTAGCGATTGCGATTGGTTGAAGTCGGACAGGGCTCTACAGTGATCTATACATTGATACAGTGCACCATACAGTGAGCCGCTAACAAACCGTGCAAACCATTGTGTTCCGACATTTAGGTTCTTTTGCAAGGTACTTTTCAGTTGGGCCAGTCGGTGCATCATGAACTTCAAAGACGGGGCACCAGCGAATACACAGAAGCACGTACTCGAGTAGAAGGCGGTACACATGAAGAAACGCTGGACTTTTTTCTGTGATTTATTTGAAATTACAAGGGCACAAAAGGCTTGTCGCACATGCAGATTCCATCACTTGGCATGACACGTGACGCCTAAATTTTATTTTCTTGCTAGGCGCGCACACTCCTTTGATGTCAGAGACAAAGAAGTAATGCTGGCATTGCTATCTTTATGATTTGCAATGTGATATGCTTGTAAAATTTGCCACTCATACCTAGTCTTTTCCCAATATGAAAAGATCTTGTAATCAAAAAAAGTGAGAATTTCATGCAACGGTGGCATTAAACAAAGAAATTGCTTCCCAGGTCACCACTCAGTGAAGTATTGTGTTCTTGTGACCACTTATCTACAAAATTTTTGTCTGTCCAATATACACTTTTCCGCACACCAACGGAACGAGTGAATATCACCAATCTTGCACTCAACAAAGGCCTTCACTTGCTTAACTTGACAGGCCTCTTTTCTTTTCCCCTCGCTACCTATCATCACAGGCAAGCCTGCCAAATTGTATGGTGTAGGAAATAACTACGCTGACACTTTTCTTTTGCGTCTTATTTAGGTTCTGCAAACATTTATGAATCTAAGGTAGGCCTTCAACACTCTTCACAATTTCTGAAGACCTTCGTACATTTAGAGCTTTCAGATTCTTCAATCTAATATACATCATAAAATTAATCAACAACGAAGAGAAAACCTGAACGTATCAGCCTCTCGACTAGCTGCTTAAGGCTATACAGGCCAAACAATGGAAGCCAAACGATGGAAGTATCCATTTTTTCCCACGTTCGCAAGGTAAAGTGATATATGCTCCACTTGGCCAACTTCAAGTAGGTACTTTCATATGCATCAGCTTTTTCTTTATTAGGAAAACAATGGCACAAGAGCAGCTTCCTGCTGGGCATATATAACATGTACTGTTGTTACTTTCCACTGTTAAACCTTCAAACAGAGTCAGATAATTAAGCACTTTTGCTGACAAAATGATACATTATGCATTATTACATTTAGGTGCTCTTCCTATATAACCAAGCATGTCATAAGTAACACCAGGTGTACTAAAACGAAACCCAACTAAAATGATTATCACTGTCCTCTTTTGTTGTTGATCGTGGGCGAAATAGTATTTGTTAAATTTTGCACAGATTGATAACGCGTAGTAGGCTTAGACCACAAACGAATGCCTGAAGCAGGCGCCTCCACACCAAACAACATCATGTAATCGCGGCACCAACTATTCGTTTCGATAGAGCAAGCACATCGTTAAACAAAACGATAACAGGTATAAAGAGACCCCGAAAAAAGGCCGCGGACTGCTACAGCGCTTGAATATGACCTTCGCGGGAATCGAGATATATTGCGATGCTGAGTGACGCCGCCGCCAGACGAAGGTATGCACGATAAATTCTTGCTCCCTGCCAAAGTTTGCACTGCGCTACGCACCGATCCGTCATCTCAAAGTTAAGCGAATTCATCCGCAAGAAAATGTAAGCTTGTGGCGACGGCTGCACGTAGTCAGTGATTGTAGAAGTTACGGTGTAGTGGTGTCGCTCGCTCATCCAGAGAAGCGAGCAGAGTTCGGTGGTCAAAAGTGATTCGATGTACTGCCATCGGTCAGTGTGTCGACGAAGAAGTACACAGAGATGACGCCGTGCGAGCAGTGAAGAATAGTATTGGAGACAGCGTCACCAAAAGAAGAAAAAGAGATCCGCGTCTGCCGAAGGGAAACGAGAGGCCAGTGTGCTTCAATTTGGGTGGGATCGTCCCGCAGAGTTGATGAGTGAGAGCACTTGAAGTTATCGATTATTTTGTAGTGCTTATCAGCGACTCTGATTGATTGTTTCCTCATTGCTTCCTAAAGCCATTCCAGATGTATTGTGATTGAACCAGTGAAACGTCCCAGTGTTTGTACTGTCTTGTATGGGAGTAAACTGATTTTATGTTATCAACACTTGTTTCCAACTCCATCTTAGGACCAAAAGCGGATTTTGTTGGTGCACTCAGGGTATACGCATATACCGTTAAATGGTCCGTGCTTCCGTGGTGCAGTTTGGGGCGCCGTTACTGCAATACTTGGAAACTGCGAGCACAATGCTTTCGTTAACAGAGTAGTGCCAACGAACAATAATTTAATGCACTATGAAGAAACTTAGGGAAGTTTCCAATCGGCACTGAGACCGCCGTAACCGTAGAAGCGACGTCGTCTTTTTTCTCTCCACGTGCTTCGCTTGTTTTCCACTGGCATTTACACTTTGTGTGATTCCTCCTCTTTCAGAAGAAGCCCTCTGGTCGAGTCATTCTGATGTCTTCTGTGTAAACGGCTTTAAGCAGGCAACATGCGTCACCTCGGTCCTTCATTAACATCGGCCACTAGGGGTCATACGTGCAATTTCATTGTTTTGATTGATACGTGCGGTTTAACGTCCCAAAACTACCATATGATTGTGGGAGACGCTGTAGTGGAAGGCTCCGGAAATTTCTACTACCCTGGGGTTCTTTAACGTGCACCGAAATCTGAGCACACCGAACTACAACATTTCCGCTTCCATCGGAAATGCAGCCGCGGCCGCTGCGTTCCGATCCCGTGACCTGCGGGTCAGCAGCCGAGTACCTCAGCCACTAGACCACCGCGGTGGGGCAAATTTCATAGTTTACCTCACTCAAACGATGAATGGCCACAGACCGGCGTAGTGTGCTAGTAGCTTTTGGCTCAAGCCAAGTCTGCGTGTTGGTGTCCACACTCACACTTGGTCACTGGGCACATGGGTTACATGCCAGTGTTGACTGTCCTAGCGAGTTTTTTTAGGAATCTAGAGCTGCCAACGTTCATAAGCATACAAGTTTATGTGCAGCTTCTGCATGACGCAAAGAATACGCAATTGTGTAGTGGTCACGGACGTCAAAAGCAAAATAAAAAATAGAGTCCAGCGTATGTCTAGGGGAGGGAGCGCAGGGCAAGTAGAAAGAGCTGTAGCCAGTCGTTCACTGTTTCGCAAAGTTAAAGGCGTACATCAAAAACGATAATACTTTGTTCTAGTTCTTGTGGTACGGGGCGGCGTACATTCACAACATATTAATGAACGTTCAGTTTGTGCTGTCGGTCAGGCCATTGGATTGTAGTTGATACGCACTTGAGTGTCGGAACTTGGAGGCACACAAACAAAATGGTTCCACATCATCGGCGCTAAATTGTCAACCACGGTCACTTATTATATCACGTGAGGTGCCCCGTACCGGAGTGTGACTAAATGCATGAAGAACTCCGAAACCTGAGGAGCCGTGGCGGAGGATAAGGCAGCCGTTTCCTAGTACCACATCACGTAGTCAGTGCACACAATTATAAACTGGTTGCCTTTTCAAGAACGTGAAAATGGGCCCACGAAGTCAACGCTGACCTTTTCAAAAGGGGAAACTGTAGGCGTTACTGGCTGTAGCTCACCGAGTGAACCTGACGCGAGTCGCTTGTGGCTCTGACAGTGCCCACAATTCGCTACATAGTTTTCAACTGCATTGACCATATTAGGTCACTGGAACTGCTATTTTATGTGGCTAAGTGTTTGTGCTGTTCCTAAGTGACCATAGGACGGGAAATCGCTGTCTGAGACGCAGAGCAAATGTTCAAAGAAACGCAGTAATAGTCAGCAGAAAGCGGGCACCCGTCGTTAAAAAGTTCTTTTCGTAAAGAAAACCATTTCGAACACCAAATTGGCCTTTGGTTATTGGCTATTTTGTTGCAGGAAAAAAAAGAGCCTTCAAGCTTGTGTCGTTACGTTGCTTAACGTCCAAAATCACGGCTTTGGGAAAGCCAGGCGACACAGAAGCGATAAAATTGTCGAAGTTATCTGCTTCCTAATCTGTCGCAGATAGTGCCATCCTGGAGAAGAACTCCGCATCAGTGTGCCGACGACCACTCTTGCAAGAAATCAAGATATATTCTTACAAACGAACAGCCCATCGTCCACGCCCAGGCCTCGGTTGTCTAGTGGCTAACCTCCGTTTTCTAAAACCTCCCTCCCTTTACTCAACGCTCACCCTCACTTGAGAAAGCCGATGGGAGCGCCATCTCTAGGCACGGCAAGCCAGTGCATATCAGCGATATTCTGCTGCGATTTTGAGTAGCGCAGCATCACTTTCAGTTAGCAGCGGCGCAGTGCTCAACGCTGTCAAGTGAAGGGTGAAAGTCGAGTTTAGGAGCGTTTTTGAATACGGGGTAAGGAACTCAGCTGCTGACCCGCAGGTTGCGGTATCGAGTCCCGGCTTCCGCGGCTGCATTTCGGATGGAGGCGGAAATGCTGTAGGCCCGTATGCTCAGATTTGGGTGCACGTTAAAGAAGGCCTGGTGATCGAAATTTCCAGAACCCTCCACTACGTCATCTCTAATAATCAAATAGTGGTTTTCAAACATTCCACTCAAAATTTTAATTTCAGTTTGTACATACAATCTAAGGATGGCGAGAAGAAAAGCAGCGAATTTTACGCCGCTTGACGAGCCTGGCCATCCTTACATGTCAGCAGTAGGGCGCTAAGCAGAATCAACCACTGTACAGAAACTTCTTGCAAGTATCCGTGAAAAATGACAAGACCTGTGTGCCATATTTGATAATAGTACCTTCAAAGGAAAACAATAACATATATTAATACAATATAGAGATGCACGAAAGGATTTGATATCGCGGTGGCACGTATTGCCGAATAGTGTTCTTGCGAATGGCTGAAAGATGTATAGTATTCTGATAGTCATAAAATTACGTGTTCAAGAACTTTGGCACACTAAACTCAACATAGAAAAGGCATAATTTGTACATACATGGCTAATTTCTACTCTGGTATCATATGATGAGTGCATGTGGAAACCTAAGTGGAACAATTTTAGATAAAAAGAAGTCATTTTCTCTTTTTCATTGTTTTATAAAAACATGCAAACATGTAGTCGAATATTTTGTTTACAGGTACAATATTACATTGTAGGAAGATATGTTCGGTTAGTGAATCGTAGGACCCATTTGCTGCTTTCGTTTTTTGTTTGTTTATTTTCAAAGAGTTAACTGCTGACCACATAGCAAGTGATGAGAGCGCGTCGTTTGCGATTTCTTCGAGGTGTCGTATGTCATTAGAGGAAAAAATAGGGTGGCGTCGTTTGCATATATAATTTTTTTCGCATGAGTGCTGATGCTGGGACCATAATTTATATATACAATAAATAGCAGCGGCCCCAAAATGCTACCCTGAGGGACGGCATTTGAAATACTTAGATTCTGTGAGGCGTATTAGTTAATAACTACATCCTGAGACCGTGAGCCCAGGTATGACTTTAATACGTTAAAGGCTTGTTCACGTACACCGTAGTGCTCTAGTTTTGCAAAAAGACTATTATGATTCAAGCAGTCGAAGGCTTTGCTTAAATCAACAAAAATACCAAGAGTTGTGTCACAAAATGTTTTATTATGTAACCTCTTGAACAAGCAGCGCATTCTCCATAGATCAGTTATGCGTAAAGCCATATTGACAGTCAGTTATTATGGAGTGCTTAAGAAAAAAGCTGTTGCGATGAACACGGATTAGTTGCTCTGACCCCTTAGAGAAATACAGAAGAAAAGACACTGGCCTGTAGTTTCCTTGAACGTTCGCGTCTACTTTTCTGTAAATCACGGTCACTCTGGCTAGTTGCATATCAGCAGGAAAATGAGCTGTTGTAAGGGCGGTGTTATAAACGTATGTTAGACAATGCAGTTATATCCAGAATATACTTCACTGGCCGACTTTGAATATTGTGCGCATCAAGACAAGAGGTATCTTTTAACGTTCTGCTTATATAAAAAAACTTATAACCCACATGTCAATCAAACAATGAAGAACCCATCGTGTGAGGGTGCCGGCTGGGTCACGAAAGACAAAACAGGGAATGGTGACCTGTGATGATGGTTAACGGGTGGCCATAAACATGTTTGAGTGAAGCCAATGCATGGCAGACTACCGTCGGGCATTCCTGGTCGGTCGCTGTGTAGTTGCGTTTAGGCTTGCTTAAAGAACGATTTGCGTGCGCCACGACGCGTTGTTTTTACCAGAGCGTGGAACAATAATGGCGCCGATACCGATGGTGCTTGTCTCAGTGTAAATTTGCGTGGGCGACAAAAAATTGAAGTTACCTGAATATTAGCTGTAAAGTTAACAGACACTTTAGCTGGCGAAAAGCGACATCACACCGAAGGGTTCATTGAAACAAGACTGCTCATGCGTTAAAGATTCGTCAGGGTGTGAACGACATCCGCAAGCCTGCGTATTACCACCGCGTATACGAGCAGAGCCCGGTAAAGCTACGAAGTTGTTTCACAGACTTCGGTCGCTAAACGATTTATCAGCCGCTGTATTTTGTGAGTCAGGCCTAATAGAATAATTGAAACACCAATATTTGGCGCACGACAAAGTGTCAGTTTCTCGAATTCAATACAAGAGCAGCCTTTTCGACGCAGTTGAGCACAAGATCTAGGCGAGGGTTACGCTCTTGAAACGTACGTTGAAAAATTACATCATCATCAAGGTAAGACATGCTAATCTGTCGTTTCAAACCATGCTGAATAGAGCCCATGAATCTTTTCATTGTCACAGGAGTATTACATATTCTAAATAGCATTACGTTGCTTTCGTTCAATTCATAAGGCGTAATAAATACCATTTGTTTTCTGGCAGCTGCGTGCATCGGAATTCGCACGTAAGCTGATCTCAGATCAACAAAGAAAGTCTAAAGCGCAATGCAGGCCGTCTAAGGCGTCATCAATGTACAGAATTCAGTCGATGGTGGTAAAGGCAGAATCCCCACAATATGCTTCACCAGAACAATCGTTACAGACCAGGGACTAACTGATTGCTCCCCAAGAGGGCAGCCAACACTTAACCACACATACCGGCAGCTCAACCACTCAGCCTCCGTATTCCTGCACTCCCCAAACACATGCACCCGGAACCTCATGCTGATCGAAGGGTCGAACATGCGCACCAACGACAGAAATATTTTCAAGTCACTCCGCTGCACCTTCACAAACGCCTCTCAGCACCCACATCCATCAACAATGGTGGCTGTAGACCTGCCCCACACTACTGTTGGAGCACGGCATGCAGTTTAATTATTTAATATTTATAATTATTCAGTCAGTACTACAGACTCATAGTTCATGCAGGGTAGTTTATTCAAATACAAAAAGGCAGAAATAACGTGAAAACAATAAAAGTGAAACAATGCCAAATAGTAGTCTGACCACATGTATTAGTGATATCATTTCATTCACTAATTGTTCTTAGATAATATTAATACTTAAGTAGGTGAGTCGATCAAAATATGGGGTCAAGGTGTTCGCGTGGTGGCGTAGGGAGGGCCTGCAAGCTAGGGTGTCAAATACGGATAATTATCTAGAGCAAGTTTTTTGTTCAAAACCTAATAAAAAATTCTAATCCAACTGTTCACCTTCGTGCCTGTAATAAGGAATTGTGATTTGCTTGCAATAAATATTAAGGGGAGATGAAAGAGAAAATACTTTCAATTTAAATTGTAAAGCATTTCTTTACGTGGGTGTGAGTATTACGTTTAGTGGAACGGTCCCATATTATGCACGCGTACACTAGTTTTGGTAGCACAAAGGCCGTGGAGCATAACACTTTAACATTTGTGGGAGCAGCTTTGAGTTTATGTTCAGGCAGACAGAGTTTACTAAAAGCAAATGAACAAACGTTATCATTATGAATTTATTAGGATCAATTTCAAGCCAACATCACAACAAGGTACTTGTAAAAGTTTACTTGTCGCAGTAGTGAAGACCCTTACATATAACTATACCACATCAGATTTTTTTGCCGAGGTTCTGGAAGGCAGAAAAATTCAGGCACATTTCCCATTTCTTCATACCATTCATGTCTATTGCAAAGGCTAGTGTTTAAATCGCTGTCATCATTTGTGGATCTAATTTCACTGAACAGAACACAATCATCCACAAACAATCTGATTTCTACACCAGGGCGAATAACACCAAAATCAGTATTATGTAATGCAAAAAGCAAAGGGCCTAACACACTGCCTTCTGGTACGTTGAAAGTGACCGTAAGACCGTCCGAATGCTTACCACTTACATCAACATATCGTTTCCAGCTATACAGATACGCAGAATTTCAACAAACATAAATTTTGGTATATCTATGGTTCCAAGTTTTAAAATGAGTTTACTTTGAGGAACTTCAACGAAAGCTTTACAGAAATCTAAAAAGAGCATGTCTATTCTACCCAGTCTGTCGAGGGTTATTGCAAAGAAACGAAACATTATTACAAGCTGATTTATGTTTGGGAATACCTTCTGAAAGTCATGCTGATATTTTGTCAAAATCAAGTGCTCTTGCAAAAAGGTGGTTACGCTAGAGGCTTTGATGTGCTTGATAAGTTTGCAACATTGTGAAGTTAATGCAATAAGACGGTAATTTTCTATGGTTAAGTAGTATACATTTTAAAAGATAGGCAGTATTTGGCCTGTCTTCTAGTCATCGGGCAGTTGCGAAGATAACAATGAAGGGCGATAACCGAAAATTTCGCAATATTGGGAATATGTTCGGTATATTACCAGGACCCCATGATGCTTCGGTTTTCGGATTTAGAAGCCCATATACTACACCAGCTTAAAAAAGGTGTTTCTGCTTAAAAACATGCTGTCGTGTTACATAAATAGTGAAATTCAAAAGCGTTGAACACACTCTGAAAATATAAGAAAAAGCCGGGCAATGTCTTCCTGATTTGTCACGATGTTTCCATCAACTGATATTTGTGATACTGTTCTTTTATTATTTTCACTTATACAATTCCAGAATTTGCTGGACTTTTTTTTATTATTTTTTTAGTAACCGCAGTGGTGGCTAAAAAGAGCGTACGCTTCCGATGCGGGAGCTACCGGGTTCGTTCCCACTGTCGGCCGGGAACCCACCAGTTTTTCTCATTGAGTAGAGGAGTACGGTGACCTGGCACTCGGTTGTTTCTGGGGACTCATTTCGAAAACTAGCCCCATAAAGTTCTTCCAAGACCCCTGGGCGTACCTTAAGCCACCAAAGCCTTGGTGAAATAGTTGAGCATCCATCGCCACTGGGGGGGGGGGGGGCAGAGAATTGCTGCCGCCAGGTCCCTACTCAATAAATAGGTACAAGTGCACTCCTAGCCTAGTGCGTGGATGGAGAAAGTTCATAGTTGCTTGGTAGGGTACCCACCCTGAGGGAAATTGTCTGCATGGGATCGCCAGATCTGAAATTAAGGTCATAGTCTTTTTTTACGTTGGTTTTCTGTAAAACGAGCGATGAGGAACTCGTTTAGCAGGAATTCTGGCGTTGTTGTCGGCATCGGTGATTTCATCGTTGGTTGCGAGCAAAAGATCATTTTATGCGTGACTGAAAAGTCTAGAATGCTGCAAAGTAAGTAAATATAAAAAAACTTCGCAGTGACAACAGAGATTGAACCCAGGTCGTTGCGTGGCAAGCGGATGTGCTACCACAAGACCACACGTCTGCTTGTGAATATAGTGAAAATACTTCATTTGCTTAAAAATGCAATGAAGTATATAGCCTTAATGCTTAAAAAACATGCGTATTTTGTACATGCTTCGCAATACAACATAAAATATTACAGTAATATAGCGTTGTAGAATGACCCATTTACCTCAGACGTCAGAACATGTGCTTATCATAATTACTTCATGGTTTGAAGCTGGTCATCCACTACGAAAGACACACACGCTATGGCCCCTCTTTCTGTAAGCCCCCGTAGTAGGTACATTGCAAGTTCGAAAATGTTTCATGCAATAACTGGTAAACGCACACACTAAGAACCGGACATTGCTTTTGCGTTCAACTCTTAGAGGCGATGCTTGAGGGTCCCCAATTTATATGCAGTTCTACTTACGTGGTTGATGACAAATATAAGTTTTCTGGGCTCTGCGTTATCTACTTTTATAGATGGTCTGAAGCTATGAAAGGCGGAACTTAGCCCAGTGAAAGGTAAAGCAAGTACTGATTTTGTTGCCCAAGTGACGTCAATGCAAGAATCATACAAATGCGAAATCAAAGCACACCTGCAAGAAATTTCTTTGATCAGTCACAATGGTGGCCAATAAAGTGACCACTTCTATTGGCTTGATTGAAATATAGAATGTTGATTGGACAGGAACCATCGAGTTCATTAAACCGTCATCGCACCTTGAAGGTAGCTCTGCTTTAGTCTCACGTAATTGGAATACCAGCAAACTGCGCGTAAATATAATTCCCACATGCTGTTCCTAAGTCGACCGTTGTACCGTGCTACTCGGCTGATGAGATTGTTGACATGAGCTTTGCCGAAGCGTGCCTAATGAGAAAAGAAAGGCGATGGAAGAACTCTTTCGGGTTTAGATCACTGACCCTAATTACGGTCCGCAGGATATTTTTGTGCTTGCTACGGTACAACAATATAAGATTTCATTGCCCTAAATAGCGGTACAGTGGCAAGCTTGTAATGTATTCCTTTATGCAATAAATTGACAGGGACCAGTGATTTTAGTGAAAACATACGTAGTAAAATGAATATCAATATCATGTCATTTACAACTTATTCACCTTTGTAATGAATGTATCTAATAGATGACGCCTTCTGGTATATACATACTGAATTTACAAATCAGCCATTGCGTGCATGTGTACTCTGCCTTAGTTCAAAGAAAAACAAATTGTCACTCTTGGCGTAAATTGATTCCATCTTATTTCAAAAGAGAAACTCTCTGGCACTCTCACCTGAACAGAGGTTTCTCTAGCACTTTTTTGATCACCTTAATGTAGCCTTACACATACATGACACGAAAATCAATTTTACGGTTCACGCGAACGTGAAAATGAGATGCGCATGTTTTATTCCCAGTCAGCTTTGTCAGCTTACTGCGTTCGCATTACATATTTATCACATTTCGTTCCCACACAACAGCGCTGTTCTACTTTTCTCTGTCAACTACTGAACTTGTTCCGGTTTATATATTGCCGATAAAACCCCCTTGTTTCGTTTATTGTAGAAGGAGAAAAAGGTTTGGTAGATGAAAGCTGACTTTTTATATATTGACAAGTTCTCCGCGCCCAATACAAGGGTTCGCGACATCAGACACTATACCCGGTAATATCAGAGTTATGAAATAAGTAGACCTAATTATGATAGGAAAAAATTACAAATGTTTTATTTCAGTTATTAATTGCAGCATTAGTAACGGAACAAAATGCACGCTGCAATCACACAGAAAAATCATTTGTGAGCACCTTATGGGTATACACGGTAAGATTAACAAGTTAACCTTAAAAATAATGCCGGGAATTGAATCCTTGTAGCAACGCAAAAAGATGAAAACTACCAGGCTTTGGTTAGGGCCATATGTATAACTGATTAATAATTACTCGTAAAACGAGCACCCTAAATGAAGAGACATTCCTCATATACTTGAAGATGGTGCACGTCAGGAGACAGAATGCGCACGCACATATCTGGTTTACACCGTAGCTGACGCTCTGGCAGTACTTCCACTGTTGTAACACTGCAATGAAATTATACGTGTGCTTTCTTCCATCTCCCTGTGTATCAGATGCTTTATGCGCTTAGAGGCTGTCTTGTATGATTTCCCAACCGGTAATTTTTCTGTGCAGGTATATTACAAAGAATCACATTTATTTATGCTCTCTTAAGGTATAACCTTGAGGCGAATCGCGATTCAACTTACCTTTGTGTGTCGCGAATGTTAGGCATTTATAGTGGTATTTACAGGGTATTGTAGAGTTCACTTTATATTTGGCACAATCAGACTTAGGCAAATCATTAATGAATGCAATTACCCTATATTATCCGAGTTATGCACAAGCCTTCTTTCTTTTTCTATTTGTGCTTCTTTATGCTGGTGCGCAGCTTTAAATTACAACATAAAAAAAAGTGCCCACCTTAACAATGACGGTGAAAAAATATTAGCCGACACGGTGTCACTTTTTTTAATCTGCTAGTGAGCGGTGAGAAAAAAAGTTTAGAAAAAATGGGCAAGACGAGGAAATCAATAATTTACTGACGTCCATCTGGTTTTTAATTTCCGCACTGTAATAAATACATGCAGCCGAAAGGAAACAGACCTGACCAACATATTTTTCCTAATGATGCCATGCTGCTCACAGCGATGCGTACTTAAGGCAGAAAAAATCAAAAGCAAAGTTCAGCCTTGGGTAGTAATGGACTTCAGACACTGCTCAGGGGGCGCTGCGAAAAATACCGCCACCAGCACCCCCATCGACGAGCCGGCTATGAATGGGTAGTGCAAAGAGAGCCATTCACAAGCGAATACGCACAGGCCCTCCTGTTTTGTTGTTCTTGAAAGGCGTTTTTTTAAACCAAGGGCCTGGCAAGCTTTTTCTGTCAATCTAATCACGCTTCAGAAAAGTAGGAAGGTAATCAAAGCGAACTATGGGTACAACGCAAAAGATGTCTCAATTATTGAGGCGTGCTGCAATTTAAGGTCAAGCGAGCATCGCATGACATCGAGTTCGAGGCAATCACTCCGACATGCATTTTGTAACGCCTAAATGCGTTAAACTTGGGCGTAGCGATGATACATACACGAGCAAACTATTTTACGCTCAGTGGTACGAAGCTCGCTTTATCGGGTACAAATAGCCGTGACAATTTTCTTCTCTGCAGTTGCATTTTCTATTAGTCTCTGTCTTCCTGTGCGTTGAACAGTTGCCAGAATGTTAGGTTGACGGTTGTCTTCCGTTTCTATATACTGCAAATGGGGATACATGCGTGTTCACTTTCAGTCAACAATGAAGGCGAAACCGAGGCGTCCAAGATTGCTCCTGCAATTGCGGAGACAAACGACAAGAAGAGCCTGATTGTGATCGCGATCATTTCGTGATTCAGTTGTTTGACGTACGTGCTCGCACTTCCTAGATAAAGCCAGAACTTGGAGCCTTCGAAGCCTTACGTGCGTATTGTTGTGTAGTGGCGACCATGCACTTCAGACTGTCAGCGATCGCGGCGTGTGCAATGTTTACGCGCGCGTCACCTGTCTACTGTTGCACGGCGTGCACCGTGGTCAGAGGCTCTGTTGACCTTCATAATAAATCTCACCCCGGTTCTACGTGTGGTAACAATTGGGCGCATCATCAGCATATTACCTACACTATCACACTTTCTCATTTGATCAGCTGAGGGGAACGCGAGCAATTCGCTTACCCAACACGTTCGTGACGACCCGTATCCAGCGCTCTCGCCATACTTCTTCGCGAAAGCTCCGGAAATCAGCAAAACTGAAGTCCTTTACTTCCGTGACAATTTACAACGGTATAGTAGCGTCGACTGGCGTCTTTTTGTAGAGCGCAAAGCTGTTGCGTCTGCTCCTGGTTTCACCATCGTTTTGGCGAGTGAACTGGCAAGCACTTTATGGCGGTTCGAAGAGGCGTCCGACTAGCGGAGAGAAATGCGTAGCTCTTTTTCTAAGGGCTCAATGCGCAAATACGCCTAATGTTTAGCTCGATAGTTGTTTTATATGCTGTATTGTTGCACTTGGTTGCGCAGCAATCTGTGCAAGGTAGTGGGGCTTTGCATTACTAAAAACTGTGTCGACAGGTGGCACTGCATGCCCGTAAAACTCCAGAGCCTGACGACTATAGGCCATTTGTAGAGTGACGAATAGCCATTGTGCTGCTAACCACGTTTTTAAAGACGATAGTCTTTCTTAGGAACATTCGACGGAAAATATTTGGTCTGTCTGACTGTCTGTCTGTCTGTCTGTAGATTTGTCTGTTTGTCCGCCCTAACGATACTTAAAACGGCACCAAACGGCCAACCCCATCCGCAGCGCCCGCCAACTAATATTGCTCAAGGTTTAACGTTCATATAGCTGTGCCATTGTCAATTAAAAGCAATCGTTGCACATATCTGACGTGCCACAACAACGCTTCGATGTTTTGTATGTCTGTCTTTATACTGGAAGAAGCACACACAAGTAACCCTAAGGAATGTAGCGTTTATCGCTCTACGCTGACAGTTCAACACGATGCTCAAAAACGTGTTTCCGACGCTTTGCTTCGACGTCACGGTGGTGGCACCTGCCCGTCGCTTCGCGTTCTACACCTTATCACCTCCGAGACTGGCGCGCATCTTTCTCCGCGGGCTGCACGCCTTCGCTTTCGAAGATAAATGCCAGATGGCGCTTGTGTCTGACGTGCCTCGATGCGCTCGTTCGCCTCCGCTGCACGCTCGAGGCACTGCTACGCAGCCCCTCCAGAATACCATGCACCGATTTTCTTGCGCAGAACATCAAATAAATGTTTTTTTCACTCGCTCCACGCGCTAGACTATCGTCATTCGGCGACATTTGCGGGGTAACATGCAGATTTGTAACCAATTTTTTATGTATGCTTTTGATAGTCTCAATTATGAGTTGCAATCCCTGTTAATTTACTCACATCGATTGAAAGCAGATGTACCTTTACATAAGAGCATTGAACTTCAATGAACGTTGCGTTGATATATATGCCAACATAATAGTATTTTTTTTCAGAAGGAAAGGCGAAGTGCTGGATAGTATAACGAACCTGATTTTACGTGAGGATTAAACGCATCAACAACATCCTAAACTTATAGGTCAATGCCTACTTTGGTATACAAATATACTTAGCCGTTTCCTTGAACACGTTTTTATGTTCTCAGAAACGCACATTTCTGTTAAGAATGTAGGAGGAAAACTGTAGTGGTGGACTAGCCTGACTTGCGAAATAGGGAAGACTACTCTGTCAAAAGGTCATTTGAAACTTGCAATACTGGCACAGAACACAAACTAGTGTTTAGTTTTGGTTTAGTATTTCATTCATACAATTATAAAAAAGGGAAACAGCCCCCTCTCCCCCACTGACCCACTATTTCTGGAGTTCACGAGGGGAGTGAGAGGAAAAGTGGCATAGCAACCTTGTTGGAGCATCCGTTTTCGGAAGTGCTAATTTATAACTCACCTCATCTACGACAATATGTTTGTATTAGTTATGTACAGGTACCATAAAACCTCCTTAATAACTCAGTTATTCTAAGCTTACAGTTAACTTGAACTGCCGCAGTTCTTTGTATTTCTATAACGGAATACTCATAACAGTTTGCGCTGGTCCGTGTCCACAACACTGAATTCTAACTGCGAGCCACCATGTTTATATCTCCATGCAGAAGCCTACTTAGTGGGATCACAGTATGTTGCGGAACAGGAAAAAAACTAAATTTACTGATGATGGAAAGCAACAAAACAGCAGCATTTCTCAGCATAGGAAATTTGAGACGCTGCGCTGCAGCTCTTCGAAAAGCTATATATGAACAATGCTCATGGGGTCGTGAGAGAACAAACGATAGCAAATGAAAATTATTGACTGTTTCTGTTGTTGAATTAACCTTATTACGGCCCTGAAAACATCAAGTGTATACCAGTATTGCCTTTATTTTTGATTTTGTTAACTCTACTATGTAAATAGGCGTGGTTTCGGTGCCCCGCCGCGGTGGTCTAGTGGCTAAGGTACTCGGCTGCTGACCCGCAGGGCGCGGGTTCGAATCCCGGCTGCGGCGGCTGCATTTCCGATGGAGGCGGAAATGTTGTAGGCCCGTGTGCTCAGATTTGGGCGCACGTTAAAGAACCCCAGGTGGTCTAAATTTCCGGAGTCCTCCACTACGGCGTCTCTCATAATCATATAGTGGTTTTGGGACGTTAAACCCCACATATCAATCAATCAGGCGTGGTTTCGGTCATGAGTAGTGTCATATATTATGACAATAAGGCTCACTGCTCACATGAATGCATGCTGCTTCTTTGTTTCTGGCCTATCAAAAACTGATGAGTTTATTTTGTTCCTTGGTAAAAGCGCCATGAACTATATCACCTGCCACAAACGAGCAGCTTCAAGATAATGAGTTCAGAAGTGGCTTAACAGGTTTTTGCGCTCTCAGTGGGGAGCAATAATTAATCATTTTTGCACCCACCCACTTATCCAAGCTTCGCTTCGTTCGAACAGTAGATTGGCTTCGTTTAAGTACGAAATAACTAGCTTTTACTGCACAACTAAGATGCAGAAAGTTAAGCTAACATGTTCAATTCGCAGTTCATAAAATTACACTGGATCTTATCTTTGTGACAGCGAAAAAGTTCGCAACTTAGCGGTTCACTTTTGGAGGTCGATAACGTGTTTGCGCATCCCAGCACGCACCACAAACGGTGTCATTAATTACCGGCGACAATAGCTGACATGAGCCACTCATCATTTGGCACGCTAATGAACTTGAGCAGGCCGCACATGGCCGTGGCATTGTCTGAAGTGAATGCTTTTCGCGGCCTTCAAAAGTTTTCGATATAACTTTGAATGCATTGGTGCTGAAATAAGTCGGCCAGCCGGGCAGTAGAAGATTTGGCCAGCATTCTCACTGTCGTACGATGCCGGAGAATGGCAACGCTCTGCACTCTTCACTATAGCCTAATAACAGTACGCTCTACTGCGTGACTGACAAATGACGTAAGCACAATGCGAACAATGGGTCAAGTAGGCATTCATATTCCAAGCTTTAATCGGCTGAGGTGATGAATACTGCATTTCACGGCACATGATTTTCTTACAGGCACGAACGATTTCAAGCTGCAGCCATGTATGGTATTAACTGCTGAGATGATCATTTGTAGAGATGCGTCTCAGGGAAAAAACCGTGGCACAAAAATATCCGTGTAGATATGAAGAGCAAAATAGTAGAAAGTTGGGCGAGTTGAATAATGTTCGTGAGCGCTAGTGCAAACAACGGCGGATGAGAGAAAGAAAATGACGACAAAGGCACTGTCTTACAGCTGTACGCGTATATATATATATATATATATATATATATATGTATATATATATATATACAAAAGCCTGAAAGATATATATGGGTAGTGTAGAGAATAACTACAAAACCACACACTCTCCAAAAATAACCAACAGGAAACAAAAACTCGTGCGTAGGCTAACACAAATGCACGCACGTCATCCCTTTCTTTTCGTCCGTCTTGTGTTTGGAATGGTCATCATTGGTATGACTAGCTTTTGTTAGAATTTTAAGCCAGAAGTTACTTCAGTAGTGAGCTCGTCCTTTCTGGACACGATTGCCTTAAAGAAAATAACGTTGGTTCTGCTGATAGCGCTGCTTCCGGCTCACCTCTACCTTCTAAGCAACCATTCTATCACACGGCTCATGGCTTCTGGTTAAATAGCACAATTGGGTTCATGCACCTACTGTATCGTAGCTTTAAAGAAACTAACTGCGGTGCCCCTCAAAACTGTCATACATGAATAATGACGCTCTCCGTTCCTCCATATGTCTTCGCAAGGTAGCCAACTGGTGTAAGCACAGTTTACCTTGCTGGAACTCTGCTTTCTTCTTGTTATTCCCGTACTGTATATTGACCGCCATCCTCAAACATTTCTTGTAACTTGACTGTTGCCAAACCTTCTTAGTTTTTCTTTCTGGGAGACTTTTGACGCAAAAATTTTAGTCCTTCTGTCTGTACATTTGCCTGTTTGTCTGCCCATAACGGTACCTTAAACGGCACCATAGTGTCCAAATGAAACTCCATACGGCCGACTCCATCAGCCGCGCCCACAAGTATTACTCAAGATTCAGCGTTCATGCTTGTGCGATTGTCTATTAAAAAACAATTATTGCGCAGATCTCAAACGCCATAGCAAAACGTCAATATTCAGTATGTGTGTCTCTTACTAGAAAAAGCTTACATACTTAATTATAAGGACCGTAGCAGTTATCACGTTGCGCTGACCAGGCAACCCTTGCATGAAAAGGCAAGTGTTTCCAACGCTTTGCTAAGACGACATGGTGGTGGCACCTACCCCTCGCCTTGCGTTCTACACCTTATCCCCTCCGAGACGGTTGTGCATGCCACTTGCTTCGTTTTCCAAGACAACTGCCAGATAGCGCTCATGTCTCACGTGTCACGTCACTTGACGCGCTCGTTCGCCTCCACTGCACGCTCGAGACACTCTAATGCAGTTCCTCCTCTATACCATTCACCAATTTTCTGGCACAGAACAATAAATAAACGTTTCGCTCCCTCTCTCCAGACGCAACACTATCGTATTTCGACGACATTTCCAATGTAACGCACAGATACGGGACATTTTTTCACACTGTATCACTAGATTGATTGCATTACAGCAATATTATTTATTACAATAACTGCAGCTTTACGTCCCAAAACAACGATGTGATTTTGAGAGACGCCAAGGAGAAGGGCTCCTGAAATTTGGGTCATTTGGGGCTGTTTAACGTGTACTCACATCGCACAGTACACGAACCAAGACGCGAATGGCATCACTGGGATCGAGCCCGCGACCTTTCGGTCCGCAGCCTAGCACCGCAGACACTGTGGCACTCAGGTGGACTAGCTCCTTTTTTACGTTCATTTAAAATTTCGTCATTTTAGGGGCGAAGCTCCCAAAGCCGTGGGTCTGTCCCTCCTAGCTCATACGTCACCACCTAATTCGATTACCCACTCTGCAGGTTTGCATGGAGATACATACATACATACATACATACATACATACATACATACATACATACATGCATACATACATACATACATACATACATACATACATACATACATACATACATACATACATACATACATACAAAATAAGGCATGGATGGACGAATGGATGAACGAGTCGCGGATTTAACCATCCGAAGCTTCACCCCACTTATCATCATTCACTTCGTGGATATGCTGCGATTTTAAGCGCGAATGCACTTTAAAAGCGACCCTGAATGCGCCGTCCGCGGTGCGCCTCCTCCTCTCCCCTAGCAACGGCGATAGGAGTGGAGAGGATCGTCTGTAGCAACGGCGCAGTGACGTCACACACCACGTGATTGCGCGCGCTCTGCCCTCCGCTTCGTGGCTGCGCGCGCCCACGCTGCCACGACTTGCTCGATATCGGCAAGTCGTCATAGGTATGGATCCATCGCAGGCATCAACCTCGACTGCGATACCTCTAACAACGAGTACAACGCAATCAAATGCGAGCATTGCACGCGTCGTTTAAGATTTCGCGCCGGTTGAAGACAAGGCAGTGCGGCGAAGGGCCCGTGATGCCGAGCAGAAGCGGGCGAACTGGGCCGCGGACATAAACATCATTACTGTGCGAATTTACTCTCACATATACGCGTAAACTCGCCAAGATTTCCCGAGAGGGTCTAATAGTTCCTGCGAATCGCAATGTGATCACACGTGGGAGTTTTGTTAACTCACTGGCGAATGCCAATGGATTTTAACTTTACTCTCCCTCATAGCATCACCCCATGCATTCGCACTTAACCATGTTCACCCTCGGGGAAATGCTTGGGAGTTTTTTCGCCACGTGTCTTTCAATATGAACTTAACGTAGTGTGCACTGTTTGTTTTTTCATGGTTTTTGATAGTCGAGTAGGCGCAACGAGGTCGAGTTAGTGCAAATGCCCACGGTTCGTCAATCTGTGCATATGTCCGATACCATTCGTCTGTCCACCCATCCGGCTATCCAACCGCACCTTCATCCACCACTCCATGTCTCTGTGCGTCCACCCATCTGTCCGCCTATCTGTGGGTCCTACCTTCTTAGCATCCGCACATACTTAAACCTGTCTATCCGTCCGTGGATACGTCGGTCTATCCAGTCGTCCACACTTCCGTCCTTTATACTGGTCGCCAACTTCATCGTAGAGATTATTGACCTACAGCCCGGCCTACTCAACGTTCACTTCGGGGAGATGCACTGATTTTCCTTAATTCTCTCGAATTAAAATATACCAATGTCCGTTCGCGCCGTTTCTTGGTTGATATAAAGTGTCAGTCTCCTTCAGTACATTGCGACGAACTACAGTTGATCTTCACCCGACGTGACGTCTAGATCGTAACAGTACATATGGAAAGTTTATAAAGTTTGATAGCCATTCCTTCATCCACAATTGACGCTTCACGAACATTAGAGGCTATTTTCCGAAACATGTCGCAGCACCGTAGTAGAATACTTGGTTGCCACGCAGAATGCGTGGGTTTTATTTCTGCTAGGACATTGGGATTTTCTTATATACATTTGTATGGTCAACGCAGCCGATATTCATTTTGGGGGCGAAGCTCCCTATGCCGTTGGTCATGCGTCCGCGATGTATGTAGTAGTTTTAGTAGTAGTAGTAGTAGGTCGCCACCTCCACGGCCAGACTAGAGGAGCAGCACGCGCGAACCCTTTTCAATTGAGGAGGAAACCCACGCATATTAGTTATATAGAAAAAGATAGTTGTTTCTGGTGAAAAAAATTACAGAGGCGAGTATTGATGACTAACATTGCAATAACTTTGCCTTCAATTTGATGCTTACTACAAAAAAAAAACTACTATCAGAAGGACGCACTTTGAGCCCTATCAGAACAGAAATGGTTGCCACGATAAACTCGCTGGGCAAAACCTCCTTAGTGTTAGCTAGGTTTGGAGAGGGGTGGGATGAAGTGCCATGAATACAGCGAACTAGTACACAGCCATGAACTAGAGACGGGGAAAGGTGGGAAGTAGACTCGAAGCACAGGCCATTAGAAAGTTCACAAGTGCCACCTCTCGTTTAGTCTGGAATGTCCACCAGATGGCGGTACTTCTATATCCTGGATATATCATGAAAATACATAAGATGGCACTCGGTGTGCTTATTAAATGGATGGACAGATTGACGGTTGGAGAGACAGACAGATGCACGGACGGACGCAAGGATAAATGGACGGACGGATAAACGCATAGATGGGCAGACGCATGGACGGACACAGATATGGGCGCATGGACGAACACAGGGACGGACACGTTGATGATTGCACGGAAGGACAGACAAACGAACGGACGGACGCATGCACGGGCGCACGAGAGGACGGATGGACGCACAGACGTTCGCACTGACAAACGCGCACACGAACGGAAGCAAAATCGAACGGACGGACGGGCGGTTCACCCCACTCATGATAAAGCACTCCGTGGATATGCTGTGATTTTTGTCACCTCTGACGCGTCAGTATTATCCATCTGTGTTCTCGTCGTTCCTGTGAATATGTGAAAAGTCACTCACTTGTGGCCCATACCCGCATACCAGTGGCACATACTCGTGCGCGGATATATGTCACTGTCTGGTGGAAAGTGTGACTTAATCGACGGTATTGTGACATTATTCATTTCATGACCAGCGAGTTGTATTTATCAAATTGTTTTATCTGATGCACAACAACCGTCGGATTTTTTTGCGCTAAAGTAGGCTACTCTATACCGGCCGTTCAGGAATGGGCACGTCTTTCCAGAATAGGATTTTTTTGCCTCAAAAAATGATGGGTCTAACCATATGGTACCTACGCCAAAATTCATGAGCGGAGTTTGGCGCTGGTGGTTCACGATGCAAAATATTTAAAGAGAGAAAAAGAGAGGGAAGCAATATTGAAAAAGTAGAGAGAATGACTATAGACTGCGTCCAGTTCACTACCTTGCACGTGCGGAGAGGGGAATAAGGATATGAAAAGAGGGAGAGTGAGAGGGGAGATGAACATTGCTCACCACACACAGTGCAGGATTTCAAAGGTGCTCACACAGAGATGTCGCCTTGAACAATTGTAGAAATTCTCGTGTTGCTTTCCGAACTGGTGTACTGTTAGACGGACGATCTTTTTCCGAGTAAAGTTATGATCATCCAGTCTTCTCAAGGCACGCTGAAGAGTCCGGCGATGTTATTCAAAGTCGAGACAGTGGCACACGACGGGATCAAGAGTGTGTACACAGTTTCTGATCTCACAGTTGGGTGGTTCAGCTCTACCAACGCGACAGCTGAATGGGTTGGTAAAGGCCAGACCGACTCACAACTGACAAACTAGTGCAGTGTCTCGTCATGAAGCCTTTGATAGCTGGTTTTTGTTTTGCTATAGGATGAGTAAAGAAGTTTAAAAAGCATCACTACCGATTTTTAAAAAAGAGAGACAATTGAGAAACTGTAGTTAGAACATTGGTATTGGAAAAAATAATAGAAAGCTGTGATAGCTCAATGTTACGTTTTACAAGGTTGCTCAGATGACAAAAACTTGAATGTTTCCTCTTAGAAAACATACTTTCATTGCTGGTATATGTTTTTGCTTCAATGAAACCCTAGATAAGAGAGGAGTATTATTTGGCACATGTGAAGCAGCGGGTACCGGCATGCTACTTTACTGAACTCATGCTCAGCTTAAAAATCTCAGTGTCTCATGATGTGTTCGACTCAATTAAGTCACTGTCTAGTAGGTTTCTACTCTTGAAGAAGTATACATTCACAAAGCTTGACCACAAGTGCTCCTCTGTAAAAACACTTTTTATCTCTAACATAGGCGAACATCATTATAGCACATGGACTTACGTACCGTACGCGTGAATTTACGTATGTGTGACGGCCGAGAGAGAATAACTCGTCAGCCAGTGATGTGAACATTGGGTACAGAAGCGCTGAGATAATGGCAATTTCGGGTAAAATGCCACCGTACTTGACGCTGAATACGCTTTGATTCTGCAAACTCCGCTGTTTTGAAGGATGGGTGCTCTAAATCAACCTAGGTGCAAGGAAACCGTGTCTTGTGGGCAAAGGGTGGAAGAGGTGGCCACCATCTTGCGTGTCATTTGTTCATGTCTCAGAAACTCTTCCTGAACAACCTGACAAGTTGTTCTTACATGGTCCACACTTGATGTCGCGCAGTTCACGGAATGTTTTTTTCCAACGTAAACCGTGCGCCCAAACGCAAAATATCCACAGCCAGTTCTTTCAGAACATTAAGGGCACCTAAACGGCTGCAGCATTTCCATGCAGTATGATAGCTGCCGGCGACCTTTTTTTTGTTTTTCTGTAAGTCAATGGCGGTCATTATTTTATTTATTTATTTCTCTGTTTATTCATTAAAAATGGTATCCACAGCTCTCAAAGACAATACAGTGGTGGAACGGCTATCGCCCATGCTTGAGCCAAACAATTTCTTTGGGGCCTTTGTTTTCGTTAGTGCAATATTATCATAGAGAGCATATTGTGAAAAACGCTCTTACGAACGACATGGCCCAGCTTTGCTATTTTGGGGTGTACCGTAGCTTATAAGTGAACTAAACAACCTTCGCTTTACACATACAGTTAACAAAACACGAAGGATTTGAAATAAGTGTGTAAAAGAAATGAAAACGTACGTAGAGTACAGGAATGCAACGTCATCATATTCAATGTTTACGCTACTTTGAGTGGGGCCAAAAGAGTAAACTATGGAAAAGAGGCCGACAATATATCGAAATTACAACCAAGGTCGCAGGAATAGGAAGGGCGATGATTATGAATGGCGCCAGCCATTTGCTGATTCCCTTGGGTACTCGCTTTCTCGTTTACGTACTTTCTAACTTTTTCTGTGTCATTGCCCGCCTATTTCATTTGTGTGTACCACGTTCGGCCAGAGGCGCTGCTCCGCAGTCGTTAGGCTTGTTGTGGCATCTGACCCCGAGGGTTCAGTGGGTTCTACCGAACCACCGGGGTTGACGAGAAGCAGGAAGGTGGCAATCTTGTTAGAACTGTGAGCCACAGACAATTGTCAGCTTTTGGTTTGTTTTGTAGTTTTTTTATCTCCTCGGTGCGCCTCCTGGGGTTAACTCTGAATCGCCTCCACTTAGAGATCGTGGGTGGACTACTTGTCTGCCTTGTGGGGCGTGGGTGTACAGAAGGCACTAGTAGGCGGCTAAAAAGAATCTAAGCTTGACGTTATACTGATCACTCCTCTCGGACATTCTTTACGAAGCAAGAATGCTTCTTCTGGTGGGCTCCATTGCTGCTTTCTTCTTTTCCTGGTAGTGTATGTTGGCTCGTTGCTAGCCAACTTTCCCTGCGTAATAACGTCTTAGGGAGAAGGTCGATTCATGATACCCATAAACTGTCCCCCACACACACGCACAGCACTCGCGCGCTCATACACACGCACACGGACGCAACACACCAACGCACACAGAAAAGTAAGAGACGAGGAAGGAGGAAGCACAAGGAGTAAATATAAAATATAAGATTCCGGTGTCTACATTTCCTTCGGCAGACACAATAAAAGAATTATAAAAACATAGCATCATAGAAGGAGGACGCTGACCGCAAGCAATCAACTGTTTATTGTCATGAAAAAAATTGTGCAGCACTTCGTGCCGCGTTGCAATTTGTAGTTGATCAACCTACACGCAAGTGGACTATTTTCTGCGACTCGAAGGCGGCACTGCAGTCTCTACTATCAGCTTTACGCCGTGGACCACACGAGCAGCTGGTACTAGAGATAGCAGAGGTTATACACCACCTGACTGAGAAATGACACCAAATTACACTTCAGTGGTTGCCCAGTCACTGCGGAATCATCGGCAATGAACGGGCCGATCAAGCTGCTCGCTCAGCCCACACAAAAGATCATAAACTGCGAATACCACTTTCTAGGACAGATGCTGCACGAAAGCTCCGCAGGCATGCTCGCCACCAAACCACAGTACAATAGAATCAGCCACATTTTAAGCATGCCCGACTGTACTCGCTTGACCCTACGCTAAGTCTTCAAGTCCCGTCGAGGCTTTGCCGAGCGGACCAGACCCTGTTATGTAGGCTGTGGTTGGGCGTTGCGTTTACCAACGCCTACGCTTTCCGCATTGGGATGGCCGACACCGCAGCGTGTGGCCACTGTGGCAAAGAGGAAACAATACAACACATTCTTTGTGACTGCCGAGCGTATAGTAAACAACGACTATGCCTTCGCAAGGAACTCAACAAATTAGATGATCAACCTTTGTCGGAGCAGGAAATTCTGCAGTATCGTCAGAATGCGACTTCACAGAAGAGGGCCCTGAAAGCGCTACTGCACTTTTTGCGATCGACCGGCCTTACTGAACGGTTGTAGCTAGGACGCCCTTCCTGTGTGTGTTTTCGTTTTTTTTTTTGAGTGCGCGTGCGTTTTTTTTCTTTCTACCCCTCTTTCTGGCCCCTACTTCCCCGCCTCCAGCGCTGGGTAGCAAACCAGATGCCAATATCTGGTTAACCTCCCGGCCTTTCTTTTCTTACTCTCTCTCTCTCACCCCGCAGGGGCGCCTGCGCAAGTAGGCGTTTGGTGTGTAGCGACACCACTGACCAGAGCTAACGGGGGAGTTACGGCTCCCTCCCACGCCTAGCCGTGCGTGGCTTTGGCGTGTCCGGGGAAAAGGGGATCCTGGGGGTTGAGCCGACGCTGGGTGATTGGACCGTTAAAGCCCACCGGCTGAGGCAACACACCCCTTTGGCCCCGGCTTCACGTAGACGGCACCCCTGGGCTGACCCACCCAGGGGGAATCGGCAGTCGCCTTTTCTTATCTCTCTCTGTCCCTACATCTTCGTCTTTATCTCTTACGATTTATCTGTCCTGTCTTTTACTCTCTTCCGTTTACTTCCGATATTCATGGCGGCAAGGGTTAACCTTGTGTAGGTATCCCACCTTGGATAATTACATTGCGTTATAGTGACAGCGTACGGCTGGCGTCGGGAGGGCTTGTTTCAACAAGTCCAACCGCGTCCCCTTGTTGGCCCGGGCTCCGTGGTGGGTGGTCGCCGCTGTTACCGAACACATTCATACTTGTATGGCTTTACAAGCATCCGCCAACCTTGATCGGTCTCGCAAGAGAGGCCGCACCGAAGCAAGTTATCACGTCTCGAAAGAAACTAAAGATACTTTCGCGAAGTACCACATTATCCACAGTGACAGCACACCTCTAAGAAAATTATGCCCATTTTTGGTGGCCAAGTGCCTAAAATAAAAAATAGGACCCACATACAAGGCATCCACAATGTCAAGCGGTGACCTCCTTTTGGAGCTAACCGAAAAAGACCAAGTGCCTAAGCTATCCCAACTAACCAGCATTGGAGAAACAGCTGTCACCGTTTCGGTCCATCGCTCTCTAAACACCAGCAGGGGAGTAATCTCTGAGGAAGACTTCTTAGGCCTCAGTGACGAAGAGCTCCTCGAAGGTTTCCAAGACCGAAACGTCATCAAAGTCCAAAGAATTGTAATTCGTCGCAATAATCAGGAAGTGCCCACCAAACAAGTAATACTAACCTTTGGAACATGTGAAATGCCCACCTCTCTTAAGGCTGGGTACTTAAAAATAAATGTCAGACCCTACATTCCCAACCCCAGACGCTGTTTCAAATGTCAGAGATTCGGACACGCCTCGCACTCTTGCAGAGGCAAAGAAACATGCGCAAAATGCAGCGCAAATGACCACAAATCAGAAAACTGCTCATCCTCACCCCACTGTGTTAACTGTGACGGGGAACACCCAGCGTATTCCCGGCCATGCCCATGTTGGAAAAAAGAAAAAGGAGTGATCGCTCTGACCGTCAAAGAAAAAAATATTGTTACGGAAAAGAAGAGACGCTGTAACGACGAGGCTGGGGATTAGATATATTCAAAACCAGCGGTAATGGCGTGCCCGGTTCACCAGCGATCGAGCGGGGGAGGGGGCAACTCTTCGTCTTCCTCGTCAGGCACACACGCGCGTCGCCCCCTAGAATGTCAGTATACATGCATGTAGCATAACCCCTGGCGGCGCAAGCGCCGTCTCGGCGCACTTAGATGTCAACGTCACTAGGAGAGTTGTAGGGCATCAAGCGCGCAACATGTACAATATCGGTAGCCTGTTGGGCACATGAAGGCAACGGGGTGGCAGGACCAATTTCATATGTTACAGGCGTAACCACACGAAGGACTCGGTATGGGTCTGTGTAGCGAGTAAGCAGTTTTTCTGACAAGCCAACTTGACGGGTCGGAGACCAGAGTGGTACCAAAGAACCGGGCGGAAAGTGTACGTCGCGGTGTCGTTGGTCATACAAGCGCCGTTGCTTCTCTTGAGAAGTCAGAAGGCAAGTACGGGTGATTTCGCGTGCGTGAACGGCCCGAGTGATAGCGTCCATGGCATATTCACTGGTCGGTACTCCAGGGCACGGTATGACGGTGTCTAGAGGCAATGTTGGTTCTCGGCCAAACAGCAGAAAAAATGGAGAGTAACCGGCAGTGTCATGGCGCGAAGAATTGTAGGCAAATGTGACGTACGGCAACGCGAGATCCCAGTCGGTGTGGTTGGTAGAAACATACTTAGCGAGCATGTCTGTAAGAGTTCGATTTAGGCGCTCCGTGAGTCCATTGGTTTGCGGGTGGTATGACGTAGTTAGCTTGTGTCTCGTTTTACAGGACTGCAAGATGTCAGCTATGACCTTCGACAAAAAGGTGCGGCCACGGTCTGTAAGCAGCTGCCGTGGGGCTCCGTGTTGCAAAATCACTTCCTTGAGGAGGAAGTCGGCGACATCTGTGGTGCAGCTTGTTGGGAGAGCTCGTGTGATGTTTTTGAAAAATTGAATTGCTGCACAAACTTGAAGAAAAAACAAGAGAGACAGGAAAGAGTGCAGACTACCAACTGTTTATTGTCGTTTTTTGAAGCCAATATATACATGCTACGCTGCGCTTCCACGATGCGCACAAATCCAAAGACGCCGCAAACAAAGCCGACCAAATCAAATCAAAATTGACTGCCACCACAATGACAAACGTGAAAAATGGCAAAATACAAAAGTGATACCCACCACAATCTAAACTGCGTAATCCCAAGGTGTGCGCTCATCTTTTTTTATTTTTAATTTTTATTATTCATTGCACCAAGCATCAACTAAAGCATGAAAAAATGAAAACATGTTCTAGAGAATTTCGTTTTAAAACCCTAAAAATAGCGCTTAGCACCAAATAAAACAATAAAATTTCTTATTCACTCCAAGCAGCCCCAAATGAGAAACCAGAAGAAGCAGTACGCCGAGAGAGTCAAAAACTATACTAACATAAAATCTAACAACACATTCCGTAGCGTCACATGGGAAAGAAAACAAGAACACTGATAAACAACACAAAGAAAGATGAATGGAAGAGAACACAATGCAAGGCGTTAGCAACAACATTATACATGACCTTGCAGGAAGACCATTTCCCTGTCCGAAAGTGAAATGGAAGGCATGCTTATGCACTTGTCATCATATTGCCTGATAAAGTACGCTTCAATTATCTCTCTTTCGGTCTTTTCACGCGCCTTAGCCATGACTGACGCACTCTCGAAACGGGGGGTGCAACCGCATGTCCTACAGTGGAAATCTAAATGACCGCCATTTTTTCCTTTTACGGCTAGACTGTGCTCACGCAAGCGTTCGTTGAGGCAACGCCCCGTCTGCCCTATGTACACCCTCCCACACGACAAAGGAATCAGATATACAACCGCAAATACACACCTAATGAACACGTTCGCATGCTTTTTTGTGCATTTTGCCTTCTGCTGTTTAGTCATTAACGAGCAGATCTGACGTAACTTTGTAGGCGCAGAGAACAGTACATCCACACCGTACCTATTAGCCACCTTTTTTACATTATGGGAAACACTATGTAAGTAAGGCATAACATGAATAGGCCTCTTCTCCCTTCCTTCGACAGTTGGACCCCCGCCCTTGTATTTTTTAAGAAGGCTTTCACAAGCGCTAGCTAAAAACTGTGCTGGGTACCCAGCCGCACCCAGACGAGCTACCTGATCCTCGAAACTTTCAGAGATCAGATGAGGGCAAGACTTGTCGAGGGCTTCCGCACAAGCTGACAACACAATGCCCCTCTTAATCAACTTCGAGTGCGCACTATCAAAAGGCAACAAGCCTTTCTTCGATCGCGGATTGTATTTGAAGCAGAAGTGCTCCTTGGCAAACTTCAGCCGTAGGTCCAGAAACTGGATCTCATTTTCAACCGGCATTTCGTGCGTGAACTTCAGGCCACTGGAGTGTCTGTTGAAAACCTCAAGGACACCTTTCACAACACCTTGTACCCGTTCACATGGGACCTTTCCAAGCACGATAAGGTAGTCGTCCACATACCTGAAGGTGCGAACGACATCCAAATGGGACAGATCATCCTTCAGGCGTTGGTCGAAGGCTGCCAAGAAAATGTCACTAAGAACAGGTGCGACTGCAGATCCAATACAAATTCCAGCTTTTTGGACGTAGGTGCCCTCCTGGTGGCCGATTGCAGTGGACTCTAGGTAGAATTTTAAAAGTTCCAAAAAGTTATTCACGAAGATACCATGCTTGTTTTGGAAACTAATTTCACCGCATTCTTCGATCGCACTCCTGACAGCATCAAAAAGCGCGCCATGTGGAATTGAGTAAAAAAGTTCTTCCACACCAATTGAAAAAGCCGTGGACGCCACTGGTAAGCTTTCCTTCAAAGTAGAAACGATTTCCAAAGAACTTCGCACTAAGAAAGGGTCACCGCTGTTAAGAGAGCCAAGTATGCCTTGTAGGTACCGTGACACTACCCTTTGCCAGCTGCCCTTCTCGGACACAATGAGGCGAAGCGGGTAGTCACACTTGTGCGTCTTGCAAGTGAAAAATGACTGTAGCGTCACATTGCTTGTTTTCACCACTTCTCTGCAGAGCGCATCAAGGTTCATTTCTTTCAACAGTTTTTGTATCATGGTTTTTCGTTTCTTTGGACAGAAATGCACCTCCTTGAAGTTTTTGCGCACTGCATCTAGTGCCTTGTCCTCGTACATCCGTTCAGGAAGAACCACGAATCCTCCCTCTTTGTCGGAGGTTAGAACCATCAAGTTCCTTTCTTTGAGTGCCTTGACGACAAATTTTAGAGGAGGCCTAGGAACCCGCTGATCACTCACGGTTTTCACCAGGCAGTCTATTCCATCCCCGATGGCCCTCTGCTGGTCCTGCTCTTGTACACGTTGGCCAAATCGATGCACGTGGGACAACATTTCAGGACGCGTTGAACAGGGTTGGAAACTGCCTTTGGGACCCTTTTTGAGGACTTGCTCCACAGTTGCAGGGATCCTTACGTCACCCAGGCATAACGCGTGGCGTAGTCGGCGGCCACGGCTATCCACTTGTTACCCGAGGAAGACAAGGAACAAGGGCCAAGTAGGTCCAAGCCAACGCGCAACAACGGTTCTCATGGAATATCAAGTGGTTGAAGGCGTCCGGCGGGAAGTGTCGATGGCGTTTTGCGGCGCTGACTTTTCTCACAAGCCGCAACGTATCTTCTGACTGAGCGTGCAAGCCCTGGCCAGTAGAAGCGGGTCGTAAGTGCATGACACGCTAAGGTGACCAGCAGTCGGAAGGTCATGAAGTTCATGTAGAACTTCCGAGCGAAGGTGTTTCGGAATGACAAGCAGCAGAGCCGGTCCATCCGGCTCAAAACTTTGGCGGTATAATACACCATCGTGGAGCACGAATGAGCGATCGGACTGACTGGAAGATGGTGATTCGAGGCGCTCAATGATAGCACGCAAGGACGCATCATAGCGCTGCTCGTCACCGATGCATGTCATTTGCGAAAGGGAAAAGACGCAAGGCTCGGTGTCGGTGTCATGCATAGTGCTCGACTCAGCGACCGGGTAGCGCGACAGGCAGTCTGCGTCCTGATGTAGGCGTCCGGACTTGTACGTCACCGTAAAGGTATACTCTTAGAGTCGCAGAGCCGAGCGCCCGAGACGGCCAGTAGGATCCTTCAGTGACGTAAGCCAACATAGCGCATGATGGTCAGTTATCACAGAGAAATTAGTGCCATATAAATATGGGTGGAACTTTGAGACTGCCCAAACAAGAGCAAGGCATTCACGCTCCGTAATAGAATAGTTGCGCTCAGCAGCTGTGAGGAGGCGGCTAGCGTAAGCGACAACTCGGTCGTGTCCCCGTCGGCGCTGGGCTAACACAGCTCCGATTCCGTGACCACTAGCATCGGTTCGAACTTCAGTCGGAGAAAATGGGTCAAAGTGAGCCAATATGGGTGGAGTCGTCAGTAGCGTGATTAGGTGAGAAAAAGCAGCAGCTTGGTCGGTACCCCACGTAAATGTGACGTCTTTCTTCAGAAGCTCTGTGAGGGGTCGAGCGATGGTTGCGAAATCTTTCACAAAACTTCTAAAATAGGAGCAAAGTCCTACAAAACCCCGGACGTCTTTGGCTGACTGGGGTACAGAAAAACTGGTGACTGCACGATTTTTCTTGGGGTCCGGCTGCACACCAGAAGTGGCCCAACACTGTAATTTGCCGGCGTCCGAAGCGGCACTTCAACGAGTTCAATTGGAGACCTGCATTGCGAAATATGTCGAGAATAGCTGACAAACGCTGAAGGTGGGTCTCAAATATTGGGGAATATACAACGACATCGTCAAGATAACAAAGACATGTTGACCATTTGAACCCTTGTAGCAGAGAGTCCATTATGCGCTCGAACGTGGCTGGGGCGTTGCATAGCCCAAATGGCATAACCTTGAACTGATATAGGCCGTCTGGAGTTACGAATGCAGTCTTCTCTTGGTCTTTTTCGTCGACAGCAATCTGCCAGTAGCCGGAACGTAGGTCTATTGTGGAAAAGTATCGTGCGCCATAGAGACAATCGAGAGCGTCATCGATGCGGGGTAAAGGGTAAACGTCCTTTTTTGTGATTCTATTCAGATAACGGTAATCCACGCAGAAACGCCACGTGCCATCTTTCTTTTTAACGAGCACAACGGGGGACGCCCAAGGGCTCGAAGAGGGTTCAATAATTCCTTTGGCTAACATCTTGGTGACTTCTTGTTGAATTATTTACGCTCGATGGCAGACACCCGGTATGGTCGCCGATGAATGGGATGAGAATCACCTGTGTTAATGCGGTGCTTGACGAGTGAAGTCTGGCCGAGTGGACGGTGGTCGTTATGTCGAATATGTCGCGGTATAAAGCCAGAAGGCAGCATAGCGCGGTTGACTTTTCAGGTTTGAGGTCCGAGGTGATCATGGAGCGTAAGGTCGCATCGAGGCACGCGGCATCCTGCGAGTGATGTGGGTGTTTGGGACATACGTCTGCCGTAAAACAGGTGACGTGGTCGTCAATTAGGGCCTTAGTGTGGCGACCGAAATTCTTTGGGGTAGCACGTGTTTTATGAAACTGAAATTGATAACAGGTAAATATGTTCGGTTAGAGGTCATGCTTACGTTAGAGTGTGGGACAGTAATGTCACGCGCCAGGAGAACATCAGTAATCGTCGTCACGATATAATCACCGTGTAGCACGGGAGAGGGATTCGATGAATGTGAGAGCTTTAGGCGGTATCCGGAAGAAGTGAGTGGTGCACAAGCTGTTCGGGAGTTCAGGGTGAGAATCCGGGAGAAGAGGAAGTTCTAGGCAGAGAGTACCGGCGGCACAATCGATGAGGGCAGAATGCGTCGATAGGAAGTCCATGCCGAAGATTAGGTTGTGGGGGCAATTTTCAAGCACCGTAAATAAAACGGGAACATGACGGCCGACAATACTAACACGAGCGGTACACATTCCAGTGATGGCCACAGTTCCACCATCAGCGACACGGAGGGCTTTAGTTGCTGCAGGCGTGAGGACTTTTTTGAGCAGGCGACACAGATGAGCACTCATTATGGACACTTGAGCTCCGGTATCGACTAACGCCGTCAAAAAAATACCGTCCACATACACCTCAATCAAGTTCGTATCAGTGGGGAGCGTCAATGGAGGATTTGGATCATTCGCGAGCGATGCAGCCCTACCTCCCAGAGCTGCAAGATCTAGTTTTCCGTCCTAGAGGATCCACAGTTGACCGGCGACGGATAGCGGCGTGGTCGAGGCGATGGGGAACGGCGGCGTTGAGGTGGCAGCGAACGAGTAGTGGAGTGGCTGTTGGGAGTGTCGGGAGAAGGGTACACACGACTGGGCAAATACCGACGAAAGTCCTCGTATGGTCGATTAGAGGAAAATTGGCTCCAGTTTGAGGCCATCCAAGTGCTGCGGCAGTAGCGGCAGATATGGCCAACTCGGTGGCAGCGGAAGCAGATCGGCTTCTAGTCTGCAGTTCTCCATTCCGCCGGATTGCGGGATCGCGGAATAAAGTTTAAGTCATGGCGTGGTGCATTTGTTGTCATTGGTCTGGATACGGGTCGGAGACAGAGCAGGCCACAGGAAAACCAAGCTTTGCAATTTCCTGCCTCACGACGGCTTGAATAACGGAGACCGGCGGAGGCGTTTGTGCGGCACCATGGTCGAGCGGATGTGGACGAAATGGTGCCGGACTTGACGCCTCAAGCTCCCGTCGAACTATTCGTGTCATGCTGTCCTGCATGGGTGGTGCGGCCCCGAGATCGGTGCAAGTGGATGTAACAGCCGTGTTTGGTAGCCGCGTAAATTGAGGCCGAACACGGCGGTTTTGGCCATTTCGAAGCGACGGCATTCCTTGATAGTCATGTCTACGGTCGTGACGTTATTGTAGACGAGCAAATTGAAGGCGTCGTCCGCGATGCCCTTAAGTATGTGTCCCATCTTGTCACTCTCTGTCATTTGCTCGTCGACTTTTCGGCACAACGCGAGCACATCCTGTATGTACGAGACATACAACTCTGTGGACGACTGCACACGAGTGGCGAGTTGTTTTCGCGCTTCCATTTGGCGACCGGACGGGTCCCCAAAGATGTCGCGTAGTCGCTCCTTGAAGGTATTCCGGCTGGTGAGCTTGGTCTCATGGGCGTCGAACCAGACCCGTGGGGTGCCGTCCAAGTAAAATATTACGTTGGCGAGCATCATGGTAGGGTCCCATCGGTGTGTGTGGCTAACACGCTCGTACATACGGAGCCAGTAGTCGACGTCGAGCCCAGGTTGTGGGGAGAATGTACCTGGATCACGGGGGGTGGGCATCGTCAGGTATGTAGTGGCAGGAGCTGCAGATGGAGACGCTGACAGGCTGTTGTCATTGGTAGCCATGGCCGGAGACTGAATGATGCGGCCACTGCGAAGCTTCGTGTTGAAAACGGGGAACGTTCCACCTCCACCAAATATGTTACGGAAAAGAAGAGACGCCGTAACGGCGAGGCTGGGGATTAGATATATTCAAAACCAGTGGTAATGGCGTGCCCGGTTCACCAGCGATTGAGTGGGGGGGGGGGCAACTCTTCGTCTTCCTCGTCAGGCACACATGCGCGTCGCCCCCTAGAATGTCAATACACATGCATGTAGCACTATCATTCAGCGAAGCGCGAACACGGCTATCATACCTTTTCCACAGAAGTTACGCCGATGTGACGCAGTCGGGGGCAGCGTCACAAAAGCCTCAGGAGTCGACCGCTACCACACCCAGTGGTTCTATGGTGACTCAAACCGCCCCCGTAAAAGAAGCAGCGCCAGCTGCTCCATGCACATCAAAGGTCCCGCAGACTCCGGTCTTCCTGGGCCCTAAACTCAATAGAGTGCCAGGGCCTGAGATCCGTTTCTCAGCGCCTCACTCTCAATCTTCCAGTGCCTCAGACAAGGAAATGGAGATCAACCACAAAACTCCGGTGTCATAGACACCAAAAAAACAAGCGCTCTCTCGAGCGTACCAAACAGGACAAGGACAAAGTCCCAGTAACCACAATAAGTAAGCGATTACCATAATGGTTATCGTATTTCTCTCTATTTCTATTTCTTAATATTGTCACCTATCATCTTTTATACCGATCAATCTCCAGAAGTATATTTACTTAACTTTATTCTGCCATGGCTTTTATCATACATTGGAACTGTAGAGGCTTAATTCATAACTTAGGTGACATAAAGGACATCATTAACAAATTCTCACCAGTAGCCTTTTGCCTCCAAGAGACAAATCTTGGTGCAAAACACAGCCATTTCCTAAAAGGCTTCAAAGTTGCCCGAAAGGACCACGAACATTTCAACCGTCTTTCAGGAGAAGTAGCCATAGTGGTGCAGGGCAGCACTCCTACGCGAGATGTCCAAATAAACACATCTTTCGAGGCCGTAGCCGTCACCATCCTATCATACAAAACGATCACCATCTGCTCACTGTATATTCCACCTCACACCCTTGTCACCACCAAAAACCTAGAAAATCTAGTGGAACAGTTGCCAAAACCATTTATCTTAGTAGGGGATTTCAATGCTCATTCAACCCTTTGGGGTAGCGACAAAACTGTTGCAAGAGGGCAAGCCGTGGAAGATTTCATTTTATCGAATGACATCTGCCTTCGTAATTCCGGTGCTTTCACCTACTTTTCACCAACCTCGCGCACTTTTAGTTGCTTAGATCTCGCCATGTGTTCATCGTGTATTTTTAATGATTTTAAATGGGACGTTGTCAACACGGCTTATGGTAGTGATCACCAACCCGGCATTATAAAACTCATACCATCTTACCCAACTCTAACAAGCAGGCCACGCCGGTGGAAACTACAGCTCGCGAACTGGCCAGTTTTCACAGAAAACGCTAAGCTCGATGAAGTTTTCTCATCGGAGCTTTCTCTTGGGGAACTAAACGAAGAGTTCGTCAAAGTTTTATTCTTAGCAGCAGAAAAAGCAATACCGGAATCATTCAGCATCGTACGCAAGAAATTCAACCCTTGGTGGACAAACTAGTGTACTGATGCCAAGAAACTACAAAATAAGGCCTGGGGAATTCTACGAAGATACCCCACCTACGCCAACCTCATCAATTTCAAACAGGCAAAAGCCAGAGCCCGATTTATTCGAAGACAGGCAGTAAAGGATTCATGGCAAAAATACATATCATCAATTAACAGTTCAGTCGCATCTAAACACATCTGGGACCAGGTGAGGAAGTTCAAGGGAGAGTACTCCTCCTACACAATACCACTGCTTACAAGTCTAGACACACAATCAACACTAAAAGACCAGGCCAAACTATTAGGAGAACACTTTTATAAGGTATCATGCTCAGAAAATTACACCAATACATTCCTGAAATATAAAGAAAATACAGAAAAACAAAGATTGCCTACTAGCAGTACCTTAAATGAAAGTTATAACCTTCTGCTTACGCTGCACGAATTGAACAGGGTACTTTCTGCCGGTAAAAAAATGGCAACAGCGTCTGACCAGATACACTACGCAATGTTGGCACACCTATCCCAAGCATCCGCGAAGGCACTTCTCCAATTCTCCAACAAAATACGGGACACTGGCATAATGCCTGAAGATTGGAAAAAAACCCTAGTCATACCATTCCTAAAACCTGGTAAACCCCCAACAACCCCAAGTAGCTATAGACCCATTGCATTAACAAGTTGCCTTGCAAAAACTTACGAAAGCATCATAAATATTAGACTTACCTTCACTCTGGAATCAGAGCACCTAATAGACGCACACCAGTGCGGATACAAAAAGGGCTGTTCCACCACTGATCACATTGTTAGGCTGGAAAAAAAAATACGACAAGCATTTCTACACAAACAGTTCTGTCTCTCGGTCTTCTTTGACTTAGAGAAAGCATATGACACAACTTGGAGATACGGAATTCTCAGAGATCTAACTAACTGAGGGATTCGCGGAAGAATGCTGAACTGCTTACACGATTTTTTGTCGATTAGAACTTTTCAAGTACGTTTGGGTACGGTACTGTTACGAATATTTGTCCAAGAAAATGGTGTACCACATGGCTGCGTTTTGAGCACCACCCTGTTTATAGTGAAAATGAACTCCATCAACAGGGCTACACCCCGCACAGTCATGCACTCCATCTATGTTGATGATCTGCAAATTGCATGCCGAGCCTCCAGCCTATCATCCTGCGAAAGGCAACTCCAAATTACAATAAATCGGCTTACAAAATGGGCCGACCAAAATGGTTTCCGCTTTTCAGCCCAAAAAACCACAGCTGTTCTCTTTACGCAAAAGAGAGGATTGTTCCCTGAACCCGCGCTCAAACTATACAACATCAACATGCCGGTAAAATAAGAACACAAATTTCTAGGAATCACATTCGACCGAAAACTAAACTTTCTGCCACACATAAATGCACTGAAAACTAAGGCAAACAGAGCCCTGAATGTGCTCAGAGTACTCTCTCATAAACACTGGGGTTCCGATCGACTCTGCCTTATACGTATTTACCAATCTCTTGTACGCAGCATTTTAGACTACGGATGCATAGTCTACGACTCGCCGCGAAACTCATACATCCGCCGTCTTGACCCTATACACAACCTCGGTCTCCGTCTGTCAAGTGGTGCTTACAGAACATCACCTGTGCAAAGTCTATACGTATAATGCAATGAGTCCCCTCTATGTGATCGAAGAGCATTACTAACCTTGTCATATGTTTTAAGAATAAGGTCGTCACCTGAACACATGTGCTATGAAATTGCGCAAAATGTGACTCGCGCTCACACTACCTCATCAAACTGAACCTAATCAAACCACTTGTCCTACGTTTCGAGGAATACTGCCGCTTTTATACCATCCCTGATGAATCACTACATGTCACTATGGTTCGACCTGTCACAGCTATGCGAATTTTCACTAAGCCGTTTCAACAAAAAAAGCACCCCACCAGAACACATAATCAAAGAATTTTATACACTTCAGCACGATGATGGGGATTACGAAGAATTTTACACAGATGGCTCAAAAACGGAGGACCACGTTGGTATTGGGATTGTGACGACGAAAAGCGCAATTTCCGTGAAAGTACCTCGTAGTTTTTCTATTTTTTCAGCTGAAGCTTATTCCTTGAGTGAAGCAGTTCAGAAAATCATCGCTAAAAAATACAAGAAAGCAATCATATACACCGACTCACTAAGCACACTAAAAGCACTACATATAAAATCCGAATGCGAGCCTATAGTAGGCGACATTCTAAACATGGTATACTTAAACAGCCAGGCAACCTGCATCCGTTTCTGCTGGGTCCCAAGTCATGTTGGGATACCCGGAAACGAAAAAGCAGATAAGTATGCTTCCCAGGCAGCCCATAATACAGTAACAAAAGTAAAAATTCCCCTTTAAGATATCCAGAGAACAATTCGCCTGGCCCTAGTAGCAAAATGGCAAAAGCAATGGGACACCTGCACGAACGATAAGCTCCACCTGGTGAGACCCACACTCGGGGAATGGAAGACCTGCCGTCACCAGCAACGGTTTATTGAAGTTGTATTATGCCGACTTCGCATTGGACACACACACTTGACACACAACTTCTTACTCGCAAAGGAAGAACAACCAATGTGTGAAAAATGCCAAGAAGCGTTAACACTTCTGCACATCCTAATCACATGTCCTACCATTGAAACACAGAGACAAAAACATTTCAGCAAGCTATGCAAACAACACGTACCTTTACACCCTGCTCTGTTCCTAGGAGATGACCCTCTAGTACCTCTGCCTGACTTGCTAAACTTTCTGAAAGAATGTAACCTGTTAAATAAGCTTTAAAGTCTCATCTTTTTAGTGTGCATTCCTGAAAGTCTTGTGTCTGGCGCAGCATAGCCTTAGCTGCTTTTGCGCCATAAAAACCAAACCTAACCATCTCTCTCTCTCTCTGTGCTTACACAACTGGTATTCAATCGAGCATGACTTCTGCCTGCATATGCACTTAAAAAAAAGAGCGCAGAACTAGAGACGGTTCACTTTAAAGAAATGAAAATAGATTACCGCTAAAGCGGAAAATTCTGAATGCTTGCGTAATATATTTGCCTGTGCAGTCAAAACCAAGACTACCGCCATGAAAAAACTCCCGGCCTGCGCGGAACGCGCAGCAAAGTCACAGCGAAAGCTAGAAGAAGTACCTTTCAGAGCCTTTTCTAAACGCTTTTTGGGTAACTGCTACAACCTAACTTTCGGGGTAGCCACTACGCCATAAATAGTGATATTTTTCTGCAGTAGGCCAGCATTCACAATACTATCCTTCGTCAATCTTCGAAGAAGTGTGGTATCCGCTACACACTGCTACGAATTTTATGCAATTTATTTATGCAGTGCCAGACGACGATGAAGAATTATGCCTAAAGTGGTTATGCGCCACATCAAATACATGAACAAAAACAAGTTTTATAATTGGTTGGAACATTGGGTCACCCACTCGTTAGACATAGGACATTGTGTGAGGCCTGGTTGTGATTGTGATTTTCTAAACATAAAAAAAACACCAACGACACAATGATACCTGAACCTGGGTCTCCATCATGCCAGCCCAGTATTCCACCACTGAGCAGCGCTGGTGCTTGAAACTCATTTCCAAACTAGCCTTAGGCAGAATTGATGTCGTGAAAGAAATCGCGTTAGCATGAGTGTTAGAGCGTATAAAACTTCATAGGAGCAACGAGGCGTAACCCGTTGCTATTTGTGTAAATAGTGGGCCGTGCAGTGATCCAACTCATCAAAAGTCCTGTTCTTGTTTACCTTATGATGATGAAGATGATGATGATTATTATTGTCCTCATATTACTAGCGCACACCCACAAAGGGGGATCCGCCAAGAACAGGGTGGCAGGATAGGGCGGGAAGTTGAAGGCTTCTGGTTTTAAAAACAAAATGTATCTTTCGACTGTAATATATATATATATATATATATATATATATATATATATATATATATATATATATATATATTCAGATCCAACAGACAATAATGCCAAGGAATGTAGAGGAGAAGGTATCCGACCAATTGTAATGTAAATGTGACGAAAGAAATGTGGGTGAAAAGATAAATTGCCGTGAGCAGCAATTGAACCTACGACCTTTGAATCACGCATTATTCGAAGGTCGCCGGTTCGGTTCCTGCTCGCGGCAAGTTATTTTTTCACCCACTTTTCTTTTTTGCTTTGCGCTTGTTTGTGTCTTTTCTCTTCGTCCCGTGAGTTTGTGCGCTGTTTTTGCTCATAATGCATTGATGGTATATAGAAAGTGGTGTTGATAAGAATTAACACACACAAAGCATACATTATTCAACATACAATAAAAAAACATCAAAAATAAGTTTGAAGCTGACATTTCAGACATCAGCTCACCAAACAAGCATGAAGTGCAGATTTGCAACAATAAATATCAAAATAATTTTTCGATAACAGGTTTAACACAGAGGACATGGGTTGTTCTTAGCATCTGTGTCCCGTAATGTGTGCGCGGTTTTCTTGTTTCGTACTTTCTCTCGATCCGTAAAGGATACGAAGAAGAATATTCAGCTAATTCTGCCAATTTGGCTAGCATTGAAATAGTGTTGTTTGTTTGATATTTATATCTAAGAACAAGGCGTAAGTTTTACGTGTTGAAAACCGTAGGGATATCGGCGGCTTGGAAGATCTGTGCAGAAGGGTGATCTCTGGCTAAGTTATAAATGATGCGTAAAGCTTTCTTTTGTAAGACGTAGAACTTCTTTAAGAATGTGCGCGTGCCATTGCCACTTAGAAGTTCGCAATAATTCTCTTGAGACATAAACAATGATTTAAAAAACAACAATTTGATATTAGTTGGAAGAACACAGTTATTGCGGTATAAGAGGCCAACAAAACGCGAGACAGCTAAACACACGTGGTCGACAGCAACGTTTCCGTAAACCCACAGCAACCAAACACCAAGGGTTTTAAATGCCGCTACGTTTTCTATGTTTTTGGAGCTATAAGTTATTGATTCACAAAATGATACAGTGTTACTCTTAGGGCGAAAAAGGTTCGCTTTGTTTTGGCTGCATTAATTTCTATTGCATTAAATTTCGACCAGCCTTTCAGTGCGGCAAGCATTTCGTTAGATTTGTTTATCAGTTCGTTGGAATTTTCACCGCTGAAATTTACACTGGTGGCATCCGCATATATAACATAAAATACGTTATCGTGAATATTGACAATGTCATTAATATATAAATTAAGCAGAAAAGGTCTCAGTATACTTCCCTGTGGCACATGTGAGGTAATACCTAGCGTTTCTGATGAGTGCCCATTAACATTAATGAATTGACGTCGATGCGACAAATAAGAGCTCACGAGTTCAGCGGCACGTCCTCGAAATCCCATTGCTTTCAAGGTTAGCAAGAAGTCTTTTATGATTTAAACTATCGAAGGCTTCCTAAAGTCAGTAACAAAGAGCTAGTTTTAGGCGTTTTTCTTCAAAGCTTCCAAGAATGAATTCTTTCTGTGCCAGCAACGCAGATTCAGTCGACATATTTTTCCTGAAAGCGTGTTGGAATGGCGTCATAACGTTATTTCGCTCAATTAACTGGATAGACGTAACGATAGTTATAGCGCGAGAAAAAAATGATGACACAGAGACAACAAGGACACGAAGGACACAAGCTATAACTTTTAAGCCCTTGGAAAAAACAGGAAGTAGCAATATCGGCCAAAAATTACTAACGTTTTTGTTATCACCTTTCTTGAGGCGAGGATGACCTTAACGACTTGCATTTGAACAAGGAAAGTGGACGGAAAAACAACCCCTTTGAGAGCAATAAAACTTTCTACCTTAGAAACTCTGCTACCCAGCATGAGGTTTGGTATGCGATAGATTTAAACCTGCTGTATTATTACTTTATGTTCCACTTTGTCTTGCGCCTTGGCCAGAACTATGGTATATAATGCACAATACTTTTTTCTACGCCAAGCCAATTGAATACGACTGTCTACATCCACGTGCGCACACCACATGGAACATCGTGATTTAAAGCCAATTTGACTAGGGTTCAGTATTGACTTCTCTTCAATGTATTTCAATATACGTGCATTAAAAATCTTTCATCTTAATCTTAATCGAATTAGATGTAATAGAAATTGGCCCTACACTGTCAAGGGTAAACCCAAGTCCCTGTTTTTTAAGTATAGGAATTATTTTGGAAATATTTAATCGGCAGGTCTCCAAGAATTTTTCAAACAGTATTTAACCATAATACGGAGTTAATGTGGGGAAATGTCACATAGCATTCTTATCATTGCCGAGGTTACCACATCTGGTCCAGGTGCAGCCGGAGGTAGGTGCCTCACTACATCCACTATTTCTGCTAATGTCACCTAATTGAACTCCTCCTCTGTAGTTGACTTTACTATGTCTTTTGGCAGTATTGATCTGAACCAATTTTTGAATCCTTTAGCAACTTTTCTAATCATTTGGTGAGTTCTTGAGGCGATAGAATTGAAGGATCAATATTGTCGGATGGCGGTGTCAGCTTTCTGGAGCGCAAAAATCTAAAAACCGCTTTTCTAATGTTTGATTTTGAAAAATAGCTGAATTTGTTAGTGTCATAGTCAAATTTTGCTTTGCGTGCTATAGGTTTGAAATCAGCGGCCATGTATTTAGTGTCGCACATATTTTGAGGCATTGGTTGTGAATAAGTTTCTTCCATGCCACTTTTCATTTTCTATGCCCCCGTCATTCAATCAGCGTTTCACCACGGGCTAAACATGCCTGCTGTTCCTGCTGTAATTGTAAAAGTTGACTTTTTTATTGCTCTCTTCAATACCCCACACAAACTCATAGCCCGAATGTCTTCCTTCATATCCTTGCGAAGAATCGAAGTAGACTGTAGGTCTTGTAATCGGTCATAATTTACACATGAGCTAACATTGTCAGTTGAAACTATCCTGGCAAAATTAACATCAAAACTGATAGAAAGGTGGTCACTGTTTTTTGCGCAATCTGAAAATTTCTATTAAGATATTCTTAGTTAAGAGCTGGAAAAAGTCAAATCAATAGCCGAACTTAGACCTGGCTCTAACAAACGTAACAGTAAAGAACTCCACATAAGATGATTGATTATCAACAGTCCATTCCCACAAGCGCTTTTCATTTACATCATTCTTGAAACCCCAAGACACGTGGTGTGAATTAAAGTCACCAGTTAATATTTCATCCTTTCTGCAGGAAGCTAGCATCAAATCTTAGCATCTTGTGTCCTCTACTCCTGCCGGAAAGTATGCAATAACAAAAGAAAACAAGGAGCCGCCTAGCAGAATGATGTCTAATACCTTAATTTTATAGTTATTATTGATACACAGGTTGTTGATGTTCGCTCTATGACTAAATTTAGTAGATATAAAAACGGCAAGTCCACCACCTCTGCTAGGTCTATTTAAAAGAAATAAGCGATAATTTTTGGGTAAAACTTTACCCTATTTGTAGGCCAGTTTTCTTGTAGTGTAATGATATCTAGGAAAATTTCCGAGGAACCATATAATAATTATGTGATAGCCTATTCTAATGATCGACAATTCCACTGTAATACTTGTCTTTTGCAAGAGCATGCTGCATTTTATCAGTGAAGGATAATGTAGCTGTTTAAGTAGACTGGCATTCACGAAACCCGTGTTGTACAGAGGAGAGGCGAATAAATTTTTAAAACAAATTGTTGATTGGTTTACAAGTATCTTCTCAATTATCTTACAAAAGAAGATGGCAGGCAGATTGACCAATTTTTTATATATTTTTACACCTATTTTAGTAATGGAAGTTATTTTGAGTATGGGGGTGGTTTGCCTGCCTAAACATGAAGTTAATATATGTGCAAGCACAAATGCTGTACTACATATGTTCTGAAATTTGATTTTAGAGTGTTGTAAAGCGTCAAGAATATGAACAGCACTCCATAAACTGGTTATTGCACAGAACATCTCTTTGCGTAAGTGGGGCATTCGTTAAATGAATAAGGTGCTTGATAGAGTGCTGACTGCGTTATAATGTTGGGTGTGTGATAACCTCTAGGGCAGAATAAAGCGTTGAACCGGTTAGAGATATCAATTGCTTCCGGTACTGCTCTTGTTCCTATGTTCAGTCTGTTCAGATGGCGCCTATATGAAGACTACTGAAGAAACAACACAATTTTGTCTCATATTTTACCATTGTCAATTTTGCGTTTATTATTTGCTTTTTCTATGAGTCTTTCAATTGTATGGCAAGCGCATTAGATTTGACTGTGTCGCGACTTTAATGGTACACCAAAATGCTGGCGCTTGACTTTATTGTGAAGTTTGTTAAATTTATAAATACAAAGTAAGAGGGTTTTTTTTATTAATGGGCTTCTCCAAGCCGACAAGCAAGGTGTCAGTTGTGTCTGGCTCGCACACTCTAAGTACGTCGTTCTCCGACCCGCGAAACACTCCGATCCGATCTATCATCCGTGAAACCAAAAACGTTTCGTTTAGCGGCGTTTCTTGATGAGATGTCTGCTGCCACCAAGTTGGAGGTTTTATACTAACGAGGTAATCATGCTCATGATGCTTGGGAATATCCTTCTAAATAAATAAAGAAGAGTAGGAACGGGAACATAGTCATTTTCGATGAAAAATTTGTAAAGAACTGTTCTGTGCTCGAGCCGATGTTAGAAGTGTACTTGCCTTTTTCAGAATTAGAAATTCTAACCTTGAAAAATACAAGTTCACCGGTTGAACAGCTGTGGTATACAACCCTTGTTTACAAAATTTTGTTTATATTTTTCCAATAGTTTGCGTATCGATGCCACGTGCATACCTTCAGACATCTTCGACAAGGAACAATAGCTAATCCTTTGTTTAACACTCCTAAATTCAATCGGCCGAGCCAATGTTTCTGTTTTACCAATTTTAAGTTTGTTAACAGATGTGAAGACACTGAAGTGGATGCTCTCTTCCGTCCTAATCTCATTTTCCAAGAGGCATTACTAAAACTCCTGGTTGTTACGTTTTTGTTGAAGAGATTTGGAGTAGTTATTTTAGAGAATATCATCAATGTTTCGGCATGCGGTTGGTGCGCATGGTATCGTTTTAATACCACAGCAAAGCGAGAGATATTGGTTGAGTGCATCGATTCCACACCTAGAAAAGAGTGCCGTATTAGTACTAAATAATACACAAGTCAGAATATCTGATACACCATAAAACACTACCGAATGCGCTATATGCTGCGGAATTAAGCACGTTAAGATCTAAACAGAGCCCCTACGTGGCAGACTTACGAACATTAGTTAGCCCTACACTTCCTTTAATACGTTCTTTGATGTGACCAGCTGGTACGCAAAATAGGTCGAAGCCACTAGCAGCAAAAGAAAAAAAAGCCTATTACATGAAGCCTTAGGACATCACTGGTATTGATGACAATAAAACTACCGAAAATGCTGCTAAAGAGGCCGATATGCAGGAATTTAGTGAAGTATCAAGAAGCGGCAGAGAAGCGAAGGCTCATTTGGTAGCAGATGGTGTCGCACATTCAATGAGGAATACGCTTAATTTCCTGCGAACCCCTTTCACCGCCTAGACCCATTACTTCACCTTCATCTGAATTATTCGTATACATTGCAACAGCTTTCTGAGGCTTTTGGTTACGTGTGCTGCTTATAAAAACCTTTGCATAACGAGTGCTCATCTCAAACTTTGCGGTGGACTTCTCTACGACATCGAAGAAAATATTGCACACATCCTGTCATTGTCCTCGTTACTGCCACTAGAGGCAGTCTTACAGCAACGTTAACGCGCCTCTGTGATCAGCCAATTTTTGAGCTATCCTCTTTGTATTTCCAAAACATCTCATTTCCTAATCGGGGAGGAACTAGGGTGCTGCTGTAGTGTCTACCTTCAACCAACCTCGATAATAAAAGATGACAAAATCATGTTTTTAGGAGTGAGTAAGTGAACGACTGAGTGAGTGTTACGATAGCACAAGCACACATGTGCGTTCTTCTGTGTATTTGCGCTAAAACACAAATCGTTCAGGAGCACCTGGAACATGATTTCATTTTTCAATACACAGTAACGATTAGGAAAAAAACAATACATTGGATAAAATATCTCACAACGTAGATTAATGCAGCAATTCTCTGCCACTTATTTACTGTGTCACTCACTCTAAATACATATAGCCGCAGTACTTGAGAGCTAACTGTAGCAATCATCTGAGATGATCACGTATAAAATACGCCATACTCACTCTGCCGTAGACTTTTCCAGCAGCCGGAAAGAGAGAATTATGACTATGCGAATACGCATTTTACCTTGATATTGTAAGTAATATGCAAGAGGAATCAGCCTAGAATCTATAAATTTAAATATTGTCAGGATGACTATGCGAAGACGCCTTTTTACATTAATATTGTTAGTAATGCGCAAGAAGAATCAGCCTAGGATCTATTAATTTAATTATTGTCAGAATGACTATGCGAATACGCCTTTTTACCTTGATATTGTTAGTAATGCAACAAGAGGAATCAGCCTGGGTTCTATTATTTAGTTATTGTCAGAAACAGAACGAGTGCTGTCCGCACGTGGCTTCAGGTTAAGTGCAAAAGCTGTGACTGCCAGCAAGTCGGTCAACACAAAGCGTAACGCAAATTGAAATATGCAGGAGGGATAACAAGTTTAAGAGCAGCTTTCAGTCAATTGAACAGAAGCATCACCCGTCGTCTCTTTGCATTCGCCCGTCTCTTTCAGATATCTCGTTACTGTGAATATTGTACGAACTTTGAAACAAGGCGAGCAGCAGTGACTACCTGGCAGCAGTTTATAAGTTTCGTTTCTGCTTTACTCGCCTGAGTGTGCCGGACTTCATTTCAGCGAGCGTCATCCGGAATGAATGTGGAGCTCACGTTCTTGAGAATTCTGGCAAATGGCTTCGTGCATGTTTTATGAAAGCCATTTCAGTGCACCATGAAGCGACTTCCGGTGCCAAAAAAAGACAACTTTCTTGATAATATACGTGTTATCTGTGCATAGAGACATCCGTTTTATAAAAATTTTTAGATGTTTTAGTTTTTCGGTCAAATCGAGTAAGCCTTTCCTGGTTGGATAAAAACTTACACGTGCATGTTTGGATGTACACTGCTTCTGCAATTTTAATGCATTTCGTGTATGAGGTGAGCAATTTTGAAACAGTGTGAAGCAACTTCCCTGAGTGTGCTATTCACCACCTTGTCATACTTCTTCCGAGTAATGGATGTAGAGCGAAGGAAATAAGTATTCCTTCTACAAAATGCTGCGGCCTTTTTTAGGTAAACTTTCTACCTGTATTGCAGCGTTTACACCGTGACAGTAGTGCCTTCACTAAACACATGTAAGATTTCAATGTAAATATTCGACAAATGTCTGTCTGGTTGGGCAAGTAAACTGGAAACGACTTAAACTCCAACCAAAAAGTAGGCTTTGTTTTGAAAATGCGTAAACCCGACGTTTTGGAACCGACTAGGTTCTTTCCTATGAGGGGACTGGGCTTGCGTTGCAGCAATGTACTTTTTCTTCGGAGTGTAAATAGTTTTACGCATGTATATTTACTTCCCGTAATAACACTACCCGTACACAAAGGATCCCTGTTATCTACACGAGACTAAACACCACATTTGAACGTAATTTATCAGCAAATATATACGCTGAACAATAGCAAAAATGCATTAAGAGAGACATGTTGACAAGATTGCTTACAAGCCTGTTGATCACTAAGGCACACTGCAGCTGTTTTAGACCAATATTTTACCATTCATGAACAACAAAGAAAACATGAAGTGCAACCAGCAAGGCACCTCGATCTCTTTGTGTCATTCTAGGTGAAATATTTTTAATGACGGGTAGCTTCGTGCACTTCACCCAGGACACTGTCATGGTAATATTGTCAGGAGCATAACGTCCGGAAAGCACAATACGCATAGAGCACACCGCCGCGGAGAGTTCTGAAACCATAAAAAATTGGGTGTTCTTTCACTTGCACCAACATCACAGAACACAGTGTAGCGTCAAGCCTTCACCGAAATCCGACCTTCGCGGAAATCGAGGCCAAGAGTGAACGCGTGACCTTCGGTTTAACAGTCAAGTACCGTAATTGCTACACCACCCTGACTGTGGCAACGGCCAGCTTCTTCAAACCGAATGCATTGTATCAAAAATGGCAGATAATTGACTTATTTTACAAGGGTAAACAAAACGAGTAGTGTGGTTTATAATGAATATTTATTAACTCGCAAGCCTTCATCAATTATGAAAAAAAACATTATTGATTCCTCCATCATAGAAACACGACAGTAAAACCTGTTCATACAGAAACAGTTGCATGTCCATTGTACATTGATATAAGAAAGCTTGCGCAAGGTATATTTGTGTTTGACTAATATACCACCACTTAACATGGACGCGTTAACGTTGAATGGTAGTCTTACATCTCCATCCGACAACTAATGCTGATAATTAATGAATAAAGAAACCCTCGTGGTCATAGTAGCTCGTGGTAGCTGTACCAGTAGCGGAACGAGAGAAAGCAATGTGATACCCATGAGAGCGTAAGAGATGGGACTTCTAACTTTGGCTAAGATCGCCTACTCAGGGAATGTTGGATTTATTGAAAACCACTGCCAAACTAGATAAAAATGCAACACTCACCGTGTCTTCTCTTGGGCTGGTCGCGATTATTTGCGGGATGAGCGTAAGTGTGGAATGCGGAGTGAAAGCCAGGTGTAGCCGGTGAGCATTGCAGTCATTTTAAATACAGATGACTTCTTGCTAGCGGGTGTGTCACGCGTCGGGCGTCCGCATTCGCCATACGCATGCGCAATTCTTCTCCTTCCCTCTCTCCAACAGCTCCCCGTTCTTCTAACCCCTTCGCTCCTACCACCAGCTTGCACTCGCACTCCCTCTGCACATGCGCGTCTCCTCCTCTCTTTTACCGCTTCTTCGCTCCCCGTCTCCTGCTTCACATTGCCGACGCAGGGAGTGTCTGTAAGCAAGTTGCTTGATTGAAAAAACTGGCTGCTCGTACTATACAACTGTTCACTCGCCATCCCGCATATATATTCACTGGATCTTCACCTATAAGGTAGTGCCGGGGGTAGCTTTCTCCTGTGCGTTGTTGAAAATAAAAATTTGTAGCTTGCTCATTAGTTCAAAAATTACACCATCTCACCAAAGGGGACCACAGAGTCACACGGGACAATGTGGAAGTTTCTAAGACAACGTTCACGTGGTGCGTGGTAACGAACTAAGCTAACAATGGAATACCACGCAAGGTTAACTACGAAGGTAACACCACAAACCGGTAAACATCGCCATTAAAAGCACCGTTTAAACTCCCCCGGGAACATGGTGTAGTATTTTGGTATAAATGAATGCTATGCACGACAACGACGCTTGTGGTAAGGTCGTCACCTGAGCGTGTGTTGCGGCGTTGAGAAAACTTTATTTCTCCTATTGGAAACACACTGAATGGAACAGAGACGTAGAAACGACTAGTTGAAGGAACAAATCGCAGATGCTGCGGTCATTGTGCATACCGCAGTTTACAGAGAACGTTGTGACAAGGCAGTGATAGTTATAAAAAATGCCCCCACCTCCTCGAAGGCAATTGTTACGAAATGCGAATGCATTGCTTGGCGTCCATTACGGCGTTTCGCATACGGGAACATAGCGTTAGAAAAATAAGGTTGGTATGCGTTTCCAACTCTAGTTGCTAGCATGCATTGTTAAAAATACTATAAAGGGAATGAAACAAACAGCTTTTTCGGCTTGGCGTTGGCAATTTACAGCGGCGTGCCGAGCACACATTTCTGAACGTTCTTGAGAGGCACCCGGCAAGCGAATGGTCGAGAGGGAGGCGCGAGCAGACAAGAAATGGAGGTGCAGGGACGAGAGTGAATGAAGAGCTAGAGAAAGAGCGTTGAAGCACTGCATTTGTACTCTCCCACATTCTCTCACACTAGATGCTCCGGTTGCTAGGGGTGAGGATAAGCGCGCGCATTCACAGATGTTGCTATGGGAAGGGAGTGATAGCGCAGAGTGGGAGTGGTGCCACGGACGCCGGAGACAACGCCGGATACCTGACATGGTAGACTAAGAAATGCATTCGCATTTGAAACGCATTCAAAGTATCGGATCTTCGCGCAGTAGATAGCGTGCCTGCTATCTTTCGTTTTGAACCCAGAGGTCATGCACTCGATTTCTGTCGAAAGAATTTTGTTGTGTCCTGTTGTACGTACTATTTGATGTCATTTACATGAGAGATATACCCCCCTGAACCCTCGGTGTGCTCCGGCATAAAACACTTTCGTGAGTCTATAGGTTCAGTACCACAATTTCTGGACCAAGACCATGAAATTTAAGAGCAAACGAACAAGATGCCGACAGTCACTCTAGAATATACGCGCTATGGACTCTTCAAAATTATCGCGTTAAATAGCTGTAAAGGGCACGCTGATTAAGACGAGTGCTGATGATATTTCGGGCCTTGTCCTATAGCGACCGATTAGGCTCAGTGTAACCAAAGTAAAAACGTATCTCTTGGCACCTTCCTTTCAAAACGATGACCTCCTCTCGCGTTAAAACGGTTGCTTATAGCGGTGGCCAAATTTATAGATGCTGTAGTGGCTCTCTTGAGGCATCATACACGAAAAGAATAATGACACTCTAGGCATACCTACACGCGGCGCTTTGATGCCACAGTTACGGCCTTTTTTCTGTCCGGCCATGGCCACTAGAGCCATAATTAGGTTTGGGACTCGCGGTAAGGGAAGACAAGAGGTGTTGGCAGCGCTATGATGAGCTTCGTGACGTGTTCCCCAGAATAGCGCGCCTGTTGCGTCTTCGCACAAACCTGAGAAGGTTCATTAGTGAGAAGTGCGGGAAGAATTATTCGGCCTGAGTTTTAGGCTAACATTGACAACAAAGGGAAAGACAAGCAGTATATTCCCCTTAAACAGGTGCGTGGTCAAAGCCCTTCACCACAAGCTAACAAAAGAAAGCATCGATATAGAACGAGGAACAAGAAATGGTTGCAGTTACTCTTATACAGAGATACACGGGCTGTGAAAGAAAAAAAAATATTTGTTAGAAGTATGACACAGACAGTCTGTCAGCACCCCGGGGAAACCACAGCCTGCCACGTATTCCCTGATGCTATTATAAGCAGCAGCTGCTTCGTGTGCTTTCGTAACCTTTGCGCATGTGTTCATCCCGTGAAGGCTTACTTATGAATTCTCATTTATCCCGCAGCATCTGGCAAGATACAGAATGCACTTAAGGGAAGCATATATACTGTATCATCCAGAAGAGTACGCTCTGTTTGTGGTCCCCAGAGTGAAGATGTCTTATCGCTATATGTGTTAAAAAGTTACGGCACCCTCACTCTTGGGGTTCCAAGCGCTAGTGAAGTGTGGAGCTCGGCGGGCTTCATTGTTTCTCTTTGGTTTTCTTTCTTTTTTCCCTGTTTGTTTGTTTTCTCTAATCTTTCTATTTTTACTTGTTTTGTCTATATCTTAATTTTTGCCTCTTTCTATCTCTGTCTCCCTCCCTCTTTTTCCCTGCCTGTTTCTGCTTTCTTTGTTTTTTGTTCTTTCTGCTTTTTTTCTCCCTTTGGTTTTCCCTCCCTTACATTCTTTTGCTGCATCTCAGTCTGTACAGCTCACTCTTCCTCATTTTGTGTAACGTATACATTTTAAAATATAGAGCATACAACCTGTACATTACAATATTTTACAGAGCAGAGGATTGCACTGGAGGATTACAGTTTGTCGGCATAATATTGTAATAAAATTTGCTGATAAGGGAGGTGCTAGTGGTATTATAAACAAAGACCACTATGTCAGGAAGCCCATACTTAGACAATCATCAGAGTCCTCATTCCACCAAGCACTAACTAGAAACCCTACCGTAGTCTTCAAACATGAGATCAAATGCGCTGCTGTTTCTCTCATCATGATTAGCGCTCAAAAAGGCCAAAAAAAGTACAATAAAGTGCACGACAAAAGCACCCTAATTCAAGTCAGTTCTTTTTGTGCACTTATCGTGATGAGTACGTTTCAACTAGCCCCATTTGCTTCATTTGCGCTTTTTAACACCTGAATAACGTTAAAACTGAGGGGAAGAATTTTCTTATTGCGCTCAGTCGTGCAGCTCTTAGATATTACCACTTACATAGAACTTTTCAAAATAATACATAGGATAGCCCAATATACCGTTGAGGGGGTACTTTCGCTGAAAGAATTTCTCTATACTTGGGTAACACTTATAGGTCGCCACATTTTGCCTACTTTTTCAACTTTCATAAAGAATACCAACCATTCCTTTTCTGACACGAAATACAAAAACATAGAGTGGTCATTTTTTGTAAGACTTTCGGCGTCAGGTTTTTTATAGAAATATTCCGCGCATGAACAAAATACGGCCTGATTTATTGGGCTATGAAGATTCGCAAATTGTTCAACATGTTGACTGCTACAAGCTACGAACACAAATGAAGTTTTTCTACAGTGTAATGGCTTTGAATTTACTGGTCCCCATTAGGTGCAAGTAAGTGGATGTCCTGAGGAACAACTATTGGTTCCAATTATTCTATGTACCTGTTCTAAAATAAAAAAAATATCGCCTAACACAGATGAAATTCACTAAACTAGAAACATTACATAAATGACTTCTCGATGATCGGGCACCACCAACAAATTGACTCTTGAAATACATCACGAACTTCAGTTCTATTCATCCTAGGTTTTTCTTTTCTCATGAGTACTCGGGTCAAAGCACAGTCCTTACCCTTTCTTTGTCCAACAATAAACTAGCTTCCAAACTTCACAGAAAGCCAACGAACACTCATCAATACTCACGAGTTTATATAGTCTTCATGACGACTATGGCCAATGCACAATATTAATCAGCCCGGAAAATATTTGAACAGGAAATCACAGTTTCGCCACAAGGGCGAAGCAGTGAATGCGACAGGAGCAAACTGATATGCAAAGGTCGACGGCTAGCTTTTTATCTTTATCAAATTGTGTGTAACACTACAAAAGGTTTGATTAAACGAATGCGGACGCTCTATAGCCATCGAAACACTTTTCTGCTCATGGTCTTCTCAACGCGACGTAAGCGGTGAGGCTTACAGAACGTATCAGAGCTATATTATTATAAGTGTGTAGCAGTTAGACTAATGTACTATTATGGGGGGACCAATGGTAGCTGTTGGTGTTTAAGTAATGCAGCTCCTACGTACACACATCTGCGCTCATTCGTATTTATTGATCAACAAAAGACTGGTGGGGCGCTCCCTCCCAGAGAGAGAAGCCGAGACGCCTGGTCTCGCATGCTAGGAGATCCTATTGCATGCGCTAATCATTACATAGACTTTGCCACCTGATTTCACAGTTGCTTCAGTCTTATTCAACCTCAGTGGTCACACGTGTTCACTAGTGCGTAGAAGGTACGATGTGTGGACCGATGTTATAGATTTTGGCTGCGCATGGGACATCTTGGCGATGAAACCGGAAAGCCCGCTTTGATTGGTGTGTATATATTTGATTGCTATCACAATATCTCTTGTTAGCATTTATTTTTTGTTGTATCGCATCAATTCAATGGGCGCGTGCCGCGAGGGAACAACAAGACACTTGAACTCTTCTCGCTTATCACTACAAAAATTCTCATTTCCGCTGTTTAACTGTTGGGTGCAGGAGGCTGCACCTGTCACCTGTTTCACTCCGTCAATTTTGCCCTGGCCACTTATAAATGCGAGGCGCAAAATGTTGTAGCATCGATCCAAGCTATTAGCAAGATTACCAGGCACATGCGTCTCACGTTTCCAGAGTGTTTTAGACTTTCATATTCGCTTGCCTGCCTCGGGTCCTGCAGAAAAGCACTGCCTTACGATCTCACTAAGGTTCTTATTTTTACCGTATTCTACCAGGAAACCCGCAAAGCCGATACACATTCTGTTACGTTGCATTTTTCTTTAGACAAGACTGTACACTTTTGCGCTCCCTAACTGAAACCAGTTGAGTTCTCTAACGAGTCAAAGACTCACTTTCCCTAAGCAGGCACCATTCGCTTCACACTACAAGTTCTTAGACGTCCTATAGTTTGTTAGATTACTTCACTAATTGATCAAGACAGCCTGGTCTAGAGAAGCAAGGGACTCAGTCGTCTAGCACTTAACTGATGAAAACGAGTCGGCTTGCAGCCCTGATTCGTTACCACCTAATATTTGTCTTTTCTTAGCTTTGTGTTTTATACGGTATACTTACATGAACTGTTTTTTTAGTCTATTGATTTACCTCATCCCGAGAGTAGCTATATCACTTTCATTTACGGTGTGTACATATGTACACATGAGTTTCGATGACACGTCACGCACAACGTGTTTCATCAAATGGCTTCAAACTTAGTGTGCATATTTGGACAGATCTCTTGAGTAAACAATTGGTGACCATTGAACATCACCGTCCCGAGTGTTGGTGCAGAAAATCACTTTGCTGAATGCACTACCATGTTCGGCGAATGGTTGACACGGCGCGTTCCTAAACCAACGTAAAAAGTGTTTTTTAGGGGCGAAGCTCCTTGAGGCACGGGTCTGTGCATCCATTGCAGGTATGTAGTATAGATAGCCACCTGTGGCATATACCCGCTATAGAGCGGGTATGTGCCACAGGGGTTGCGAGGCGGGAGATGGCGGTACTTGGAGTGTTTACTAGATGGACGAGCGAACTCATAGATGGACAGAAAGTTCAGTAGACGGACGGATGGGCGTATGGATAGACGCGCGGGCGTACAGATGTATGCATGCACTGACGTACGCACGTACAGACGGACGGACGCACGGATGAAGGTGCGGACGGACGGTAGCAAGAACAAACGGACGGACGGAAGCACGGACAGGCTGACGTGCGCTTCAACCCACTCATCATCATTCACTCCGTGGATATCCTGTGATTTTTTTCTTCGCTCGAAGCAAATAAAACGAAAAAACAAACTGCGCATGCACTTCGAGCCTAATAGTGCATACTTTTTGTGCAAAAATTTAAGCTTAATGGTGGCACAATATTCAGGTAATTAGTCACAAGTAATTACCCTAAATTAGTAAAACTCGCGAAAAACAACACTCGCCTTCATTTTTTTTACTCGTAATGTGAAGCTGAGTGTCTTGGAATGATGCCACAAAAATTTGACGCACTTCTGACAGCGCATTATAATTCGTGACTGAATTAAGGTGGTGTACTACTTCGAATCTTCGCTTGAGAAAGCTTTGTTATAACGATGAAGTCGGAAAGAGGAAAAAAAATATTGCCCCCGTATCTGCTTGTTAATCTGCAAATGTCGTCGAAAGACGATAGTCTTGCGTCTCGAGAAAGTTAACAAAACATTTATTTCATGTTCTGCGAAAGAAAATTGGTGAATTGTATTCTGGAGGCGCTGCGTTAGAGTGCCTAGAGCGTGCAGCAGAGGCAAACGTGCGCATCGAGGCACGTTAGACACGAGCGCCATCTGACAGTTATCTTCGAAAACGAAGGAAGGCGTGTGCACCTGCGCAGAAAGATGCCTGCCATTCTCGGAGGTGATAAGGTGTAGAACGCAAAGTGACGGGTATGTGCCACCACCGTGTTGTTTTAGCAAAGCGTTGGTAACACTTGCCTTCTTGAGCACCGCGTTGCACTCTTAGCGCAACGTGTTTAACGCTAAGGTCCTTTGCAAAACTTGTGTGTGCCCTCTCTAGTATAAAGGCACGCATACAAAACATCGACGTGTTGTTATGGTACGTCAGATATTCGCAATGATGGCTTTTCCATTGACAATCGCACAAGTATGAACGCTGAATCATGAGCAATATTGGCGGGCGCTGCGGAAGGGGTAGCCGTTTGTGGTATCGTTATAGCGTACAAACAGACAAATGTACAGACAGACAAACAGACAGACAGAGAGATAAATTTTTTTTCGTTGAAAGTCCCTAAGAAAAACTATCGTCTTTAAAATATTTGATAAAGTGTTACGTAATTTTATGTCATAAATTTTTACTTCCTGCTTCACTATTAGTGTCGAGTATATTTTGATTGAATAATTTATTTGATAATGCTTCAAACTAGAGTCGAAGTCGTTGAATGGTGGGCCGCTAAGATGTTAATAATAATAGTTGTGGTTTATCCTTCCAAAACCTCCTTGTAGTTGTAAAAAATGCCATACTAGAAGGCTCCAGAAAGTTTGACCACCTGGGCTTCTTTAATGTGCACCTAAATTTAGGAACATGACCCTAAAAATTTTCGCCTAGCTAAAACAATAAAAAAATTGAAATGAGCGCTAAGTAGTCGAGAAATACTTAAGCGCGAAAATGAAGTAAAAGTTACTCACAAGCCATGCTTTTACTATCACGCCGTTTAGCTAGCATTATTAGCACTAAAGGATCGTGCTTTGATCAGAAATAGAGTATAATGGTGTCGAACTTTCCCTTTTTGAGAATAGCAGTAGGCATTTGCTTTTTCTCAGTGCATGGTAGAAAACCGGAAATTTTCTTCTGGTTTACTTCCCTGTCTTTCACTTGACCTTGTTCTCTTTCTTTCTCTTTTCGACTTTACAACACTGCACACGAAGACTGCTTGCAAAGTTTTGTCACAAGCTGAAACGTATCCGCTGGTTTATACACATGTAAGTATATGCCTAAACAGAAACCCTGACAGCTAGACAGCTTTTGCAGGATGCGCAGACACAAGGTATGTCATCTACCATTCGAAAATAAGCAAGTGTTCATCTCGTGTCATCTCAATACACATGATTTTATTATGGACAGCATATGTATGCATCCGTATCGCATCACGTTCCATGTCATTGCAGTAATGTCCACATCAGGATACGGCTAACGACAATTCAACGCAGCAGCTAGAGCGTAAAAGGATGTATGCATGCAGATAGTTGTAGATGATATGTGTCCCTCAACTGCCAACGAGTGCGCATACACGATCTAAGTTATAAAATCTGTGTGTCGTGCGTCCTCTGAAGATTTAAAAAAAACTTGCTCCTCCTTGTCGCTCGCGGCACCGAATCCCATCATATCTACAGGATACTGGGGTGACCCAAGCTTAATAAGAAAGTGAACTTGTATTTTGAAGGGCTTCAAGCTTTTGTGACTGAATGAGCACCGATTTTTTAAGGCAAACTGCCAACAAAAAGAGCAGCTATGCAGGATGATGTCTCCTTGCTGTTGACAATAGGGCAGAGCCTGACGAATAGAAGAAGCCTACCGAAGTACCGTGCTTGGTAAACAATTACTGCGAAAGCCTAATAAAATAAGCCTTACCATTCCGGAAACCCATTAGAACAATGTACGTACACCAGTGGCACTGCAGGTTAGGTTTAGAAAGTTTATTCAATTTTGTAAACCCAGAACCCCGTATACAGTTTCGCGTGAAGGAAAGATGGCAGAGGCACGTTCTACGAAACGCATTGACCTGCATTGTGAGCATGGTTGCCTCCAGAGTTACACTGGACAGATTAAAGTCGCGGGTTCGATTCCTTGACTCTGGAGCGCAATTTGTAATCGCAGCAGAAGTGCGAAAACACGTATATGCCGCAAGTACGATGAATGAAGGAAGGTTTTTTAATGAGTGTTTGTTTCACTCAAGCGTAATGAAAACAATAAGATATTGATGCCAAGGCGGGTATAGTGGACGTGAAGTATAGTGTTTCAAGTTTTTTAGGAGCGAAGCTCCTTAAGGCGTGGGTTGTGCGTCCCCTGTATGTAGCCACTTCTCGTTTAGTTCTTGCAGTGTTCACTAGATGGCGGTACCGTCCCCGGTATGTAGCCACTTCTCGTGTAGTTCTTGCAGTGTTCACTAGATGGCGGTACCGTCCCCGGTATGTAGCCACCTCTTGTTTAGTTCTTGCAGTGTTCACTAGATGGCGGTACTTGTAGCTGATGACGAAAGATGCGAGATGTTATAAAATAGGAATGATGTCACATATGGCGCGTGTCATTGGTGGGAGGCAATCGTTCGATTTAGTGCAGCGACGTACGCTGGTGGGAGCGTTGTAATAAAATCGAGTGGGCAAAATGTGCGGAGGATTCATGGTTTACCAGGTTTACCTCCGGAGCTTCGCCCACTCATCATCATTCACTTCGTGGATATGGCGGCACTTTTTTTTGTCTGTTATATAAATTTGAAGAAAGTTACGTAGATGAAAGTGCACCTTGTCACCTCAAGGGTCACCACTTGAGTACAACACTAGTGTATATATGAAGCTATTAGAGATACCTTAACTGTCACGTAATCTTCACCTGTGCTAAACCGTCACATGATATGTTCGACTGCATCGAATTTAGTGGCCTTATTATTTTTCTTACTACATATTTTGTCTGCCATTACAACTACGTTGAGATGCGCCACCTGGTGAACTCCACCTCATTTCTGATACGTAAAAAGTTCGACCTCTTCCTGAACGCAATCCTACCGAACTTATGGATACCACTCTACACTACGGTACGTGCAGTATATATGCCTATGTAGAGCAAAAAAAAATTCGGGGAGCCTTAAGCTTCGCCTTTAAGAGTTGAAAGTGATAACGATGTCATTTTCCCAGTGCGTACTTCAGACACTTAGTATATGAAATCTTTTCGAACTTGCTATACATACACCGTTGTAGCCTTGAGGGAATCGGCGCAGTAACGTGGGTGCCTTGTGTGGTGGGTGACCGGATTGAAACCATGAAGTCATTATGATAATAGCATGTTCTGGCGCCTGGTGGCAATGGACACTTGTACCACGCATTATAAAGTCAATATTTCATGTTCTATTGTGAAGATTGTATACAGGGCGCGTGTGTTTGCAGAAAAATGAAACTTACTTTCACTGTATTTTCAGGCAAATGTAGTTATTCTTACTGTATGCACAAGCATATTGGTAGCTGTGTGGTGGAACACCCACTTGCGCGCAAACGACCCGGGTTCGATCCCCACTCTGACCCAGAATTTTTATTATTTATTTTATTTGCATCTTTCTCGATTTTTCCGTCACGCACAAGATAGTGATTTTCCGCTCACAACCAACGATGCCGACACCGACGCCAGAATTTCTGCGAAACGAGATATTCTATCTCCTTAAAATTGACGGGGTTCATTATGCATTAGCCTCCCGCCTTCTTCTTGTTCCTCTTCTTTACTTTTTTCTCAGTCTATGTACTAATATTCCACCCCTAGGTTCTCCGACACCTTACGTGGTTTTCACACTGCCACCGAGATTGTAGACATCGCAAGCTTTGGGAACCTTACCTGGTTATGCACTGCCTCCGTGATCGGCCCGCATTTGACAAAACAACATTGTCGTGTGACGAAGTCATTACGATGACGTCGCATATTTTGGCACACTATTAAATTATACTGACGTCATCACACGACAATCTTTCGCATCACTCATGTTGGCATCAACGCCACCGATGGTCAGCTTTCACGTTTGATAAGGCATCTAAAGATTTCGCCTTAATAACAAGCGTTCGCGGGCGGGAGCTATTACTCGGACGTATACTTTAGCGGTACAAATGTGGGCTTTTTTTCTGTAAATTGCTCTTACAATTGCATGTAACCTTGAGCCGGTGAATCAGGGATTTCGCTCGTCTTTCAGCTTGCTGGCCTCATCCGTCTATCCATACAATATGTATTGCTACTCGCGTTAGTTGGGGAGCTATTCTCGCGGTGTCCAATTCGTGAGGATGTCTAATTCGCAAGAGCACATTCACTTACTAAAAAAAACATTCAGTCGTGACGTCATGATGCGCTTGACGTCGGCGCACCAAACTCACCAGCACATTCCCAGCGTGAAAAGAAACTGGGCGTTTCGGAGTGCTCTAGAGCGCTCTCCTGAGAGAAAGAGAGAGAGAGAGACAGAGAGATGTGCTGATAAATTGAAAAATACACCTCTCTCTCATGAATGAGAAACGACCAGTCAAAGATGGCATATAAGTGGACGAAACGTATAGTAACAAGACTTTTAAACAAACTTGACAAGTCTGCATGTGTGTATGAACCTGTTGAGATGTTTGAAGAGCGTTGCAATGATTGTGTTGCGGCGATGTAATGATTGAGGCTGCGGCGATGGCGTAGAGGTTAGAGCATCCGCCTCGCATGCAAGAGGTCCGTGGCTCAAATCCCGGTACCGCGCAGTTCCCAACCGGATTAAAAAAATCCGCGTGTTGATGGAACTGCATTAAAGGCCTGGGGTGCGGCCTCACCGGCAAACACCGCCGAGAATGCACTCCCTCACCAGAGAAGAATTGGCCACCCTGGTGCAGTATCTGGCCACTACCTCCCAAATGCTTACGTCAAATAACTCACGGTCCTCAGTCCCCAGCAGCTGCGAAGCAACTGACCACGGCGGCGGTCAGATCTGCAACGCAGAAGAGGGTGCTAAGAATCTCTGGATCCGGAGTGGCCGCCATTGGAACCTGAACTTGGCAACGTTTAACGCTAGCACCTTATCTAGTAAGGGAAGTCTAGCTGTACTATTCGAGGAGCTAGAGGGTGGTAAATGGGATATAATAGGGCTCAGTGAGGTTAGGAGGACAGATGAGAACTATACGGTGCTACAGAATGGGCACGTCCTTTGCTAGAGGGGCTTGGCAGACAGAAGAGAACTGGGAGTGGGGTTCCTAATTCACAGAAACATAGCTGGGCAACATAGAGGAATACTATAGCATTAATGAAAGGGTGGTAGGTATCGTAAGGTAAAAACACAGTATACTATAGTGATGGGCGACTTTAATGCAAAGGTAGGGAAGAAGCAGGCTGGAGACCAGGCAGTAGGAGATTATGGCATCGGTACTAGAAACGCCAGAGGAGAGCTACTAGTAGAATTTGCAGAACGCAATAATTTACGGATTTTGAATGCCTTCTACCGAAAACGAGAAAACCGCAAGGGGACATGGAGGAGCCCTAATGGCGAAAATAAGAACGAAATAGACTTTATAATGAGTGCACACCCTGGAATCGTGCAGGATGTTGAAGTGATTGGCAAGGTACGTTGCAGTGACCATAGAATGGTACGGTCTCGAATTCGCCTAGACTTAAAGAAGGAACGACAGAAACTGATACGCAAGAAGCCAATCAATCAGCTAGCACTGAGAGGGAAAGTACAGGAATTCAGAGTGTCGCTGCAGAACAGGTACTCGGCTCTTAGTGAGGAAACCAGCCTTGGCGTAGATACAATGAATGATAATCTGACGAGTATCATTACGGAGTGTGCAGTGGAAGTGGGAGGCAGGGTAGTTAGACAGGACACTGGCAAGCTTTCCCGGGAAACGAAGAACCTAATTAAGAAGCTTCAAATCATGAAAGTGTCAAGTACGACGGACAAAGTAGAACTGGCAGAGCTTTCGAAGTTGATTAATAGACGTAAGGTATGCGATGTAAGAAGGTATAACATGGAGAGAATTGAACACGCTCTGAAAAACGGAGGAAGCGTCAAAGCAGTGAAGAGGAAAGTTCGGATAGGCAGAAGTCGGATGTATGCACTAAGGGACAAAGAAGGCAAAATAACTACCAATATGGATAGGATAGTTAAAATAGCGTAGGAGTTTTACAGAGATCTGTACAGTAGCCGAGACAACCACGATCTTAATACTATAAGAACTAGCAGTAACCAAAATTACACCCCACCAGCAATGATAGAAGAAGTCAGAAAAGCTTTGGAGAGCATGCAAAGGGGCAAAGCTGCTGGTGAGGATCAGGTAACATCAGATCTGCTGAAAGATGGAGGACAGATTGTGTTAGAAAAACTAGCCACCCTGTTTACGAGGTGTCTCCTGACGGGAAGAGTACCGGAGTCTTGGAAGAACGCTAACATCATCTTAATACATAAGAAAGAAGATGACAAGGACTTGAAGAATAACAGGCCGATCAGCTTGCTCTCTGTTGTATACAAGCTATTTACAAAGGTAACTGCTAACAGAGTAAAGAAAACATTTGAATTCAATCAACCAAAGGAACAAGCAGGATTTCGAACAGGCTACTCAACAATTGACCACATTCATACTATCAGTCAGGTAATAGAGAAATGCTCAGAGTGTAACCAACCACTATACATAGCCTTCATAGATTACGAGAAGGCGTTTGATTCAGTAGAAATATCAGCCGTCATGCAAACACTGCGGAATCAGGGCGTAGATGAAGTATATATAAACATTCTGGAAGAAATCTACAGGGGATCAACTGCTATCATAGTGCTTCATAAAGAAAGCAACAGAATACCAATCAAGAAGGGTGTAATTGATTTATTGATATGTGGGGTTTAACGTCCCAAAACCACGATATGATTATGAAAAACGCCGTAGTGGAGGGCTCCGGAAATTTCGACCACCTGGGGTTCTTTAACGTGCACCCAAATCTGAGCACACGGGCCTACAACATTTCCGCCTCCATCGGAAATGCAGATCAAGAAGGGTGTAAGGCAGGGGGACACAATTTCCCCAATGCTATTTACCGCGTGCTTACAGGAGGTTTTCAGAAGCCTAGAATGGCAACAGTTAGGAATAAGAGTCAATGAAGAATACCTTAGTAACCTGCGCTTCGCCAATGACATTGCATTGCTGAGTAACTCGGGGGACGAATTGCCACTCACGATTACGGAGTTAGACAAGGAGAGCAGAAAGGTGGGTCTTAAAATTAATCTGCAGAAAACGAAAGTAACGTACAACAACCTCGGCAAGGAGCAGCGCTTCGAGATAGGTAATAGTGCACTTGAAGTTGTAAAAGACTATGTCTACTAAGGGCAGGTAATAACCGCACAGCCGAACCACGAGATTGAAGTAACTAGAAGAATAAGAATGGGGTGGAGCACATTCGGCAAGCACTCTCAAATTATGACAAGTAGATTGCCACTATTCCTTAAGAGGAAGGTATATAACAGCTGTATCTTGCCGGTACTTAGCTATGGAGCAGTAACCTGGGGACTTACAAAGAGGGTTCAGCTTAAATTGAGGACGACGCAGCGAGCAATGGAGAGAAAAATGGTAGGTGTAACCTTAAGAGACAAGAAGAGAGCAGAGTGGATTAGGGAACAAACGGGAGTTAAGGATATCATAATTGAAATCAAGAAGAAGAAACGGACATGGGCAGGGCATGTAGCGCATAGACAGGATAACCGCTGGTCATTAAGGGTAACTGACTGGATTCCCAGAGAAAGGAAGCGGGTTAGGGGGAGGCAGAAGGTTAGGTGGGCAGATGAGATTAAGAACTTTGCGGGTATAAATTGGCAGCTGCAAGCACAGGACCGGGTTAACTGGCAGAACATGGGAGAGGCCTTTGTCCTGCAGTGGACGTAGTCAGGCTGCTGCTGCTGCTGCTGCTGCTGCTGATGATGATGATGATGATTATGATGATGATGAGAATTAGCTAGTGCCTGCCTAATAACACTTTCCTGTATTACTTTATTATTTCAATAACAAATGAATGAATAAAACTGTGCGTGGCTTCTCTCTGTTTTCGAGTGATTTCATTTGAATTGAGCGTTCACACTATTACATCTATAAACTGACGCAGAGAACGACTGCCGAACTGGCTGCTAGAGCTATTAGTGCCACGGGCACTAATAGCGTAATAAACCCCAATATATAACAAGCCGAAATAGCGTGGGACCATAACATGGCAATAAATCGACAAATATAGGATCAAGTTCCGTGTCTAGAAGCTAGATTCGTCGTTAACAAATATAGTCGCTGTCATTTCTCTACGTAACTCTGCCTAAATGCAAATTTTTCTGCTTTAGAATGAACGACAGCAGTAGAAATATAAACCTCCATTTTTCTTCTTGTTCAAGACAAGCTAAATTTAAATCGGCACGATATTTTTAGATTATAACCGAATCCGCGTTTCAGGCACAGACATTGTATGTTAATTGAAGCTCCATTGACGCGAATCAATTCCTTGAGGTACAGCTATTTTGCACGAGTATATATTAAATGGAACATGCTGCCCAATTCACTGATTTCCTCTCGTTCCCTTACTGGATTCCTAAACGAGCTGTATATACTTGCTTTGTTTGGGTCGTTTGGCGTTTTTAAACACCAACGCCATGCAGTGGACGCGACGAGTACGTTCGTGCTGTTTTGTTTATTTGCTGTTTTTAATTTTCGAATTTGAATTGAATTTTATTGGTCACACTTTTTACAAAAAAATTGCATACACTGCGTGGATCCATAGCCATAGACTAATTTGGGTCCAAAAAAGAAAGATTTTATAAAGGCACTTCGAAAAAGTGTAACTAAAAAAGTTATACAATGTCAATAAAAATTAGCTAAAGTTTTTACAATCTAACGTAATAAAGAATCGGCAAAGATACATTACAGTGCATGAAATAACCGCACTAAACCGTTACAATGCACGAGAGAACGAAAACAGAATAAACACCTACACACATATTGAAATCAAGTCAGTCATCAGACTAATTATGAAAGGACAATAATGAATCAGTAAATTCTTCTAAATTGTGTTTTTCTAGTGCCTTAGTGAAATTTGAACACATTTTTATTTCATTAAGAATAACGTTCCAGATTTTGATACCAACAAACTGTAAAAGCCGTTCACCATATACGTTGTTAGTTCGTAGAATATTCCACAAACTAACAACGTTTTTTTTTTCATTTTACTCTTTTCATATAACACACGTAACCAGTGTCCTCCAATTGTTCACATTTGTCACGTGCTTGTTTCTTATTTGTTTCCTATCTAACTGTATCTGATTGTTAATTCCTGTAATGACACTTCTAGGGTAACAGTATTAATACAAAGAAACAAACCAAACTTGTCGAAAACGCCATAGCCCTTCCTTAAAATATTCATCATAACCTTATTGTGCTTTATGATCATATATTCTTAACTAATATAAATATTCACCATTCCTAAAAACAAAATTGACGTAAATAACAATATTCTGGTACAATTTTTGTGTAACTGCCTTTTTTGTGGGTCTAAGTTGTTTGCGATGTTGCCTTTCCTAAATATCAGAAGTGAAAATTTCACTGATCATTTTGATTCGTCTTACGGAATAACTTCAGCGCAGCGGCGATTTAGGGCAAGCCCAGCTTTCTTTAAAGTTCCGACTATTTCATATTGTATCGACTACGCTCTAAAGCTTGTTTTATGAATTAAAAAAGTTTTAATAATTTTCTTCTTGCGGATAAGTCAGGTAACCTCTTAAATTGTCAGTGAACTAACTCACTGAAGAGTCGACGCACCCAGACTCACTCAGGCTCAGATTCTGTTGAAAGTAAAAGTCTGAGTGAGTCCAGGAGAGCCAGGGTCCGAGTGTTTCCAGATGAGGAAAATGTTATTGAGTTTAAGTCTGAATGATTACGGCTAAGAAAAAGTTTGGTGAGTTGGAGTTCGAATGAGTCCAGAGCGCAAGATATAGATTCTGACTTAGTCTCAGTGAGTACCACTTATGCGTTAAAAGCCATTTACTCATCTTGAGCATTACTATGAGCCTTACTTATATTCGTATTTACACTCCCGTATACTCACAAGTATTCTAAAGGAGTCATCGTAGTCATATCTTTCATAGAAAATGTCCTTGAAAGTTTACAATGATTCATGACTAGTATTCAAAGGTACTGTATCAAAACACACCATGAAGAGCACCATTTGCCTGAGACATTGTTGTTAATGAGCATTGACACCACAATAAAAAAAGGTGTTTGTAGACACAGACTCATCGATTGACTCACTACGACGCAATTAGACTGACTGAGCCGTGAGTTCGAGTACGAGTGAGTCCGGTTGAAGAAAATGCTTTAAAAAAGAAAAGGGATATTTACGTCTACATCAACAGTTTGTAGAGGTTGGAAATTACGGGAAAACATAATCGTTGCCCAGTTAGAATTCTGTGGCAACTAATTTTTATTTCATTCTTTTGCCAGGCCATATTAGATATGTTGAAGTAATTTCTTGGTTGTAGTGCCGCTATCATTAATTTCTTTTGAATTTAAAATTCAAGCATCACTGTAGCTGTAAAAATACTCGACTGCCATTCCAGGGTTCAAATTTAATTCGTTATTGGGTATTTTTTCTCAATTTTGTTTTAATAGCTATCGACTACGCCACCAACGGTGACGACAATGGCGACACCTACGCTGCTGAATGTACTAACAGACGCAAAGGAGCTGCTTTCCAAAAACTCACATGTATAGCCCAAAATACAGTCACAGCAATTTTTCACGCTTCCTACGAAACACCTAATCCTACAGCCTCAATTGCCCTTTCAGACTTAAAATTTGGTATAAGGTCTAAATTCCTATATACAAGTTTAATACTCACCAACAACAGGAAACCTTGACATTTCAGTGTACTGAGCACTAGCTGATATTTTTTAACAAACCAGTCGTACCGTCACCATTTCTATTAAGATAACCTGGTCTGTAAGTACAAAGTGCAGCCCCGATATTTAAACGACAAACTGTTCTTGTCGCTAAAGCGATTCTCAGCATCTCACGATTACAAAAGTTTGTCAGTGTCTATCATTTTTTTCGTTTGCTTTACACGTCTATCCTATGTTTTTTCTTGGAGTTTACAATCGTCAGTGTGACGGTTCTGTCATAAGACTGGAAACCTCGCCTTGCTGAATCAAAAGAGAGTCCATAGAAACCTTTCGAGGTTACCGTGCTGTTACAATTTACTGCACTGTTTGCTTTAGCAGCTCAAACCTGACAGCGACGTGAAATTGAAAACTTCACGGAAAGTCTGATGCACACTTTAACGTACCAATGGAGCACGAAGTCGACAGTCACTCCTGCAGAAAATCTATGGTATCAGCAATTGAAATCCTTTGTGTTTCTTCACACTACGTGCGAAAACCGAAAATGCTTCTCAGACAAAAAACGCACCAGTTAGCGCTTCGTAAACAACATGTTCAAAAAACAAACACGCACTGGGACTATACCATAAAACGAGTTAGACAACGTGAACAATGAAAAGTAAGCATTGAGACGCTGTTCGATTGCATTTGGACAGGCGTCGCAAACAACAGCATCGAGAAACTTGAAGTACATCGAGGCTACTGGCTGATGCGCATGCTGCTCCCGCTCAAAAAAAAAACAACACCAAAAGTTATCTATTTCGTTGACGGCCTTGGATGTATCTGTGTATACCAGATGAAAAAGAAACCACGATACTGGGTATTTTTTATTACATACAATTTGTTTGTTACATGGAAATTTCAGCGCTCGTCATAGCAGCCACGCTTTTCTTGTTCTATAATGGTTCCTTTATTTCTTTCACGGCACACTACAGTTTCATTTTTTTTGTTTTTTAGCGTTTTGTGACAAAATGTACAACTTTTTATTCGGAGTCTTTTTCTTTCCTAATCTTGTTTATAATCATAGTTCCGTGCATCCTCGACAGATATGGATGCGAATTTCACGCCACCGAAAATATATTGCGCCACTCAGCCTCATCTCCCAATTATAAACTGTACACTTATACTTGTAGTTTTCTTTATTCAGTCCAGATCTGCCAAATTTTTCTCTGGGCAATATCAGCTGGGTGATTTCCCGCGTTATCTTCCATGGCGCATATTTTTTTATCATAAACACCAGCTGCACGTGTAGTTAAGTTTTAAATTTCTGTTGTATTGTGCACCTTTCGTTCTATTTGATTGGTGATACAATATTTTTCTCTTAGTTTTGCCAACTTGGGATACAAAATTCTTTAGAGAGCACAACACTATATTAGAAAAAAATGCCTTCTTGTAAAACAAACTGTTATATACACCAAGCCTAAGAATGCACCTGAACAACGAATACAGTTTTTTTGTTTCGTGAACTCTTTTTTTGTGTTGAATACACCTCTTACAGAAAGCAAAAAATAAATGAAATAAATAAAAAGGCCGTTTGCAGGAAACATGTGCTCTCAACTGTTCACGGCCATGCAGTTTAGCAAAAAAGCAAATGTTAAAGTTAGGTGGGTGTCAGTGAGAAACATTTTCTTAAAGAAAATTATTTCGATAAAGGGGTTCCCATAAAGGGCAACAACTTTGGGTTGATCGCCTAAAGATAGTTTTCAAAGAACTGCGGCACACACACTAGTGCCAATTTCATAAGAATCATAAATATCACAAAGCTTCTAAATATAAAAAAAATTATCGCGCCAATACGAGGAACTATGTTTGGCTGCGTGAATCTAGCATTTTTGTATTAATAGCAGGTTTTTCACGGAAACAATCCTGTCATTGCTAAAATGAAGCACATGAAAGGCCACTCCTAAGTTAGGCTTATAACAACATATAGTGAACTTTTCTGTTATAAAAGGCGATATCAATCCTGTGAATACATGAATTTGGTAAACGTTTGTGTACCCAAGATACTCTTCGTTTTCAGGGACAGGAACTGGTTGTACGTGCGTGGTAATTTATGTATTTGTACACTTTGGCATTTCTTCTCTATTATGTGTTTCCGTTATGCAAGAGTAGCCAGTGCCATGATTTGGCTTCGACTCTCTTTATAGACATTTATAAGAAATGCAGTATTGTTGCGCGATTTATACTAATCATGCATGCTCGAATCTATGGTATACGTTCTTTTTTCTCTTTTTTCTTGGATGTGTCTTTATTCAAGCTTTCTCCTTCCCATGAACGTAAATATGCAATGTTTATAACTTAAAGAACAACTACTGCAACTATAATTTACATGTACCCGACATTACACGTGCAAAGGATGGACCTCCAAAGCAGTTCCAAGACCTGGCATATTCAATAGAATACTTCACTGCCACGCAGATTGCATGAATTTGATGTCTACTGGGACCGACAAGTATCTTTTGCATTCCACGAGTTCACTTCGCCGATGTCTGTTTTAGGGGCGAAGCTCCTTAAAGCAGCACCCGTTCATCCCTCGTCGTAGTCGTAGTGCGTAACCAGTCTTACACTTTGACCCTCAAGGAGGTGCCGGTGGAAGATTTCTCCTGTCTCTTATTCCTAATTAGCAGCCATTGACATGTACATTGAGCACTATCTGACAAGCAAGGGTTGCTAGGTTATACTTTCTGGGCGTAACCTCCTTGGTTTTAGAATGGTTTAGCGAGCGTTGGGCCACAGTGCCATGAATACAGTGAACTAGTATATACCATGAACTCGAGGTGGTTAAAGGTGGAAAGTAGACAAAAAGCGCAAGTCGTAAGAAAGTGTGCGTGTGACACCTCTCGTTTAGTCCTTGGAATCTCCGCAGGGTTGTAGTGCATCTATATGCGGAAGATATGATGAAAAGATGCGAGATGGTGGTACTTGGAGTGTTGAACTAGATGGACGAACAAACATACAGACAGATGCATGGACGGACGTATGTATGACTGCAGGACAGATGGACGCATGGACGGAGGCAGGGAATGACGCACGGATTGACGTGCGGACGCACGAACAGACGCACGCACGGACGGGCGGTAGGACGCATGGACGGTCACACACATGGACACATGGATGGATGGAAGCAAGAATGAATGGACGGACGGATGCTTCGCCCCACTTTCCATCATTCATTCCGTGGATATGATGCCATTTTTTTCTGACTGGCCTCGCACTTAACTTACTAATATATGTAGTCAATAGGCGTTAAAATACACTCTATAAAGTCGATGGAGAGATGACTGCCACCATAGCTCAGTGGTAGAGCATCGGATGCGTTAATCAAAGGTCGAAGGTTGGGCAAGTTAACTTTTCTTCCACTTTTCTGTCTTCAGATTCACATAACAAATACGTCTAATATCATTCACAAAATTTTCGTTTGCATCATTGTCTGCTTGTTTTAATTATTATTGTGGCTAAAAAAGAAATGAGCCTCTACGTTCACACTTCTCTTTTTCATTCATAGCGACGGTCTAATTCTGGCATACTTGATACCTTCGGGTGGCTTGTGAGGCATTGTTGGCCATCTCACAGGTCGCAATACCATCACGTGTTATGTGACGCCAACAGGCAAAAAGTGTTTTCCACACTCGTCGTAATGGCAACTGGTGGCGCTGACTGATGCTCCCACGTTTATATGCTCATATAAACTACATAAAATGGACGGGTGGAGGACCAGTACAGTTGCATCGTAGAGCATCAGACGCGTTATTTGAATGTTTCAGGTTCGAATCTTGCCAGTGGCAAGTTTTCTTTTCGTCCATTTTCGTTTCTACCTTTACGTTACATTTATCTTTAGCACCATCCTTCACATTTTACTTGGCATCTTTGTGTGGTAATTCTTCTTAGTGCAGTTTTTGCTGGCAACGTTCAAGGGTACATATAAACTGTCAATCACTTGTGGCACATACACTCGTAACAAGGCCTGCGGTATACGGATATGTGCCATTGGTACCCGGAGGAAAGAGGCTCGTGACGTAAGGAAAGAGATTTTTACGTTATACATGTGAGAACGAATCGGTCATATTCGAGTGCTCTTACCCCGAAAGGTTAGTTTTGCCCTACTACATGTTATAGAGGTGATCTCACGAGTACTGCATCTAGACAGACAAAGATAGATAGATAGATAGATAGATAGATAGATAGATAGATAGATAGATAGATAGATAATAGATAGATAAAAAGAAATGCTCTGCTATAAACAAAAATTCTTACAATAATTTTTGCAATAACCCAAGAGGACTGGAAAGGGAAGGAAACTTGTTTTTCTCTTCAATCGATGTGTCGAACCTGTGCCGCCATTATCTGCTAGCGCTCCGCACTTAACCTTGTTTTGCGCAGATTCTAAGATAGAAGGCACCTAGGCTGGTTTAGCACTGCCTCTTCGATGAGCCAATCATCGCCAAAGCACGTACTTTGTGTTTACAGCTGACCTTGAAACGCCACGTTACGTGACGCCACTGTGGCACCGCAATGACGTAATAAATTCATGTGATGTGTGAAGAATTGACATCGTATGGTGACGTCACCATGGGACAAATTTTAGCACCAATCGTGTGGGCACCACCGACGGGAAACGCTGACGAGGGCTAATGGTCAATATTCGTGTTTGATAGGCACCTAAGGTTTTAGCTCTCATTTCGAACGGTTAAAAAGGTTTTGAACCCGGGCCCTCTGTGTGGCAGACGAAAACAATTATGGAAGATCACGCTGGTGATTTAAACTACTTTGGCAAATGACGCTATGCAGTTGATATGTCAGTCAAGTAATCAAATTAGCATATGTAAGTTAGTGTGGGAGCAGAGAAAACAAGAGTTGGGTGTTGCATAATGTGAGGTACTCAACCTGTGGGCCATTAGTGCTTCCGCCCCCTTAGAGCTCAGCCCCGCATCTTGTTCCACATCGGCCACAGCATGTGCCGTGCACACAATGCCCTAGCTATCTGTAGCGGGTACCTCGTTTATCCAAACAATGACAAGTAGTGACATAAAGGGTAGCTCCCGATTTCACACAAATAATGTTTTATGGTTACCTTGAACATGTACTTCTATTACTTACACCCTGGAGATTTGACAATGGGTTCTAAAAAGAAGTTGTGGGTTTGAGCTAGTTGGCACTGCATGATAACTGTTCTTGCACATTGTTTCTGTTGTTTAAAAAAACTTTGGTGCAAGAAGTAGGCTCTAGAAGCCTGCTCTTCCGTATTTCGCAATAACTGTGCTGCGCGCTCCGCGCAGGTCTGGCACTTCTTTCTTCAACTGCTAATTCAAGCTGACAAGCTAAACCTACATGAAAGTTCAGGTTATGATCTCCACCTAAACTTTCATGTTTACGCAAATACACCTATACGCAGTTACCCAGATATAAGTTCCGCCCGAAAAGACATCGGTAGTTGTCAGGAGCGAAGTTCCTAATGCTTTGGGCCTGTCCATGCGTGTTTTTGTGACCTGTTTAACCACGTAGTTGTATGACTCACTGAGCAAGGTGGCGCAAGTGTGAGTGACGGACGGACGGACAGACAGACAGACAGACAGACAGACAGACAGACAGACAGACAGACAGACAGACAGACGGACGGACGGATGGACGTACACTAATGACTGCCTCATCGCCAATGACTGCATTGAGCTCACATGCTTCCCAAATATGCACTCAGATGTATTCATATGCAACTTACGATGATCCCAGGGACGTGCATAGACTTAGTGCTTGTAGGCTTCCCACTGCAGCCAGTAGAAGAATCTCTCTGGCTTCATTTCACCGAACATTAAGCCGTAATAATGAAAGAATCTTGCATACCAGTCGTCATGACATCGAAAAATTGGAAATAACAAAAACCAAAGAAACAAGAATGAAAGAAAAGCTTGTTTGTATAATAAACGCACCGTCTTACGTCTCTTTAATGATTCAAGGGACTAACTCTTCAGAGGAGAGTTAAGGTTTACTGATCAATCAATCATTCAATCAATCGATTTTATTCCTCTTCCCACTTGAAAGAGAGGGGACAGGGTTAGAAGCTACTACAGCTTTACAGAGGTGCTGCCACCATTACAAATGGGAGCAACAAATGCAGAGAAAGAATAAGCGCAACACGTTAAAAACAAAGTAGTACGCGATATCAGCACAGTTGCAATAAAACACAGAAAGTGTGTATGCATATATATATATATTTATATATACCCGCAAAAAATATGTCCCTAAGAATGAAAGTGCAGATTTTGCGCATTAAAATTTTTATACCTGTTATACAAGTTTATATAAGCAGGTCTATATACGCACGTGTATACTCTCTTTGGTAACGTATATACGCAAGTGTATACTCTCTTTGGTAACTTAAACACGAGGGTAAGAAAAAAACAGGAAATATTCTCTCTCAAGCATCCCCCACCTATCGTCACCCATTCCATAGATATGGCGTAATTTTTTAGGTGACTCTTTTTTGTATATTAAAAATGATAGTCTGGGCACATTCCTAGTGTTTGTGAAAATACATCAATAATTTTCATGAATTTCCACCAGCCTTGCGGTAGAAGTGTCTGTGGTTTTAAACAAATACCCACAAAAGCGCTACTAACAAAAACTTCACTCGCGGCAGCCGGTACCGACTAAATTAAATTTGAAATAAACAAATTTTGCTGAAAGAACGAGCACTAAAAATAAAAAAGAGAAAAGTTTCATGCAAACTGCGCCCAAAAGAGTTAGCGTTATGAGCAGTTTGCGTAAGTGACGTTCTCTATTCATCCTGCTGTTACGTCACTTTTTTATTGTATGCCAGTGAATAGCAAAAATTAAATAAGTTCCTGCACTGCTGGATAAAAGCTTGAGCTTGCCCCGCCGCGGTGGTCTAGTGGCTAAGGTACTCGGCTGCTGACCCGCAGGGCGCGGGTTCGAATCCCGGCTGCGGCGGCTGCATTTCCGATGGAGGCGGAAATGTTGTAGGCCCGTGTGCTCAGATTTGGGTGCACGTTAAAGAACCCCAGGTGGTCAAAATTTTCGGAGCCCTCCACTACGGCGTCTCTCATAATCATAGAGTGGTTTTGGGACGTTAAACCCCACATCTCAATCAAATCAAAAGCTTGAGCTTACGCGAAACAAAAAGAACAGCCGGGACAGCCGAAAGCATCCAGCTCTGGTTCTTGCGTAAAACCACGGTGCTCAGTAAAAGTTATTTCGTAAGAGATAATGTTGAGGGAGCAACGCTTCGCTTTGTCATGGTGACCTTGTTGCGCAAAATCGAGATGTTTTAATAAACCAGCCGTGTGTTACGCAATTTCATGTGTTTTCGAGAATTCTTAGCTTCGAAAGTTCAGACGCATCTCTCGTCTTCAGTAGAATAAATCCACCGATAAGTGAATCAGCCTTTCTCAGATCCATCACACTTGATTATGTGGGCATGCTTCAGAGCGAATAAACGTGACTTTTATATTGGGCGAACGTTCAGAAGCTCTCAGTGGCTAAACCGAAACGAGGGTGCTTGTGCAACACAAGTTGAACGACATTGCAAAAAAATGACACGCGTTAAAGAGAGGCTATCATCTGTCTTAAAATATACAACGAAAGTGCATCACCTGGTTAGTGCACACAGTTTGATGATATGAATAGGTGCACTGAAAAGAAGTCGGGCTGATTCGAAAAAACCAAGACAATAGGTGATAAAGAACGTCAATTCAAGCGTTTTTGGAAGCAGAAGTTTCCGCGTTTAATTATGTACTGTGTAAGGGCATCTGAACGTGTATGCTCGGAATAGTACATCACATTTCTATTTAAAATGATCATACTAGTGGCGTGTCTTTACAAATTTGTCCCCATTTTTTTATTCTGTCAATCTATCTCTGCAGACTACAGCATGTTATGTTTCTGAACCCCTTACACTTGAGGTATGGAGCGCAAACTTCGTCATACTCAATATTTTATGAATGAAGGAAAAAAAGGCACGAAATAGCGTCGGAAAAGAAAAGGCTAAGCAGTAAAGCGTACGTTCGGCCAAAGTTCTCTAGACAAGTGGGAAAGCGAAATAGAAAGATGAGAGTCCAGTAATTAAGGGCAACACACCAAAACCTTGATGGCAATAACGGGCTCTCACTGCATTGCCGAGAGTACTTGCCGAGGCTAGTCATTCCTACACTCTATAAAACAGTTGCCTGAAATATTCCGACAAACATGTGCAAAGACGAGCGCCCAAACGAAACCCAGTGTGTGTGGACGCCGTCTGTGTTGAAACCAGAGATGCTTTATGCTAGAATTACCGTGCATTGCCCACACACTCACGTACACTCAAGTACTGACGGAACGCCACCAGCCTAGCTTTATCATCAGTGTCTGCAAAGTGGAATTGATTTTATTTTCATGCGTTAGGCATCTGATATTGATATGAAGTAGACACGTGCAAACAAATTTAGAAGCTCGCAAAATTACAATAGCACAATTATCTTGCGATGAGGGGGTTAATCTTGCATGAAATAAAAATTATCCAATGCTGCTCTGCATAGTTTTTGTAGCTTGGAAAGGGACAAAACAAAAAAAAACAAGAGAAAGAAGGCAAACGAAGGATTTTGTTAGTGCATGAGCACTGCGAGAAAACAGAACGTGTTGCATCAAAACTGATGCATTAAACTACTCCACGAGAACAACAGCAACAGTCTCATCTTTAAGCAACATTTCTTTACAGTTCAATTTTCACATAGTGGTCATTACTTGCTATTTGTGGTCCTGTCACCTGCGGCCTGCACAGCACACGATTGGGCAAGTACCCGAGCAGGTGCCTGAAGACGTGCAGCACGGTTGATGCAGCCGTCTACATTTGAGGACATACTAGCGTGCCGTGCTAACTTTGTGTTTCTGTAGTAATGTATGAATCTATTCAAGTAGGTGTCTATATTCGTTTGAAGGCGTTACAGTAAGAACATGATAAAACAAAGCATAAGCAGTTTTCGTTGTCAAAACTGTTATCAACGTTGCGGTTGATGAGGGAGCTCATGAAGAATGTACAGCTGCCTAGTAACTACTCGAGGTGCCGCAGTGTTTGAGTGAAATTTCGAATATCGATAAAACTAACTGTCTCAAATAGTGAAAAAATAAAATGACTGAAGCTGTTGCGATTTGTTCAAGATTTGAGAAGGGAAGCAACTTTGTTTCAATAAGTGATGACAGACATGAAGAGATGCTTAAGCTGTATTGCCCGGACACTAAGTATTCGAAGAGGAAGTGCTGCTACATTTTATGACAGACGTTTGTTTCTATGTTATAACGATAAAAGAGCGTCGGGGAAACGTTTTGAGACAACGATCAAAAAAGCATTTTCTCCAAGAAGAAAGGAGAGACTTGAAGAAAAGAAAAGGTATGAACCTCTATTTGTCCAGGACAACCATTTTACTACCGCACACGTGGGGAAAGGATGATATTGGAAGAAGTTAGGAAATGGAAAGAAAGATACATCACACAACACGTGCAAAAACACCTGGTCCGCTAGATTGCCACCAATGCATTTTGCCTTGGTTGGAAATCAGCACGCTAAACACTTTTACTTTAAGGAAAAGGTATGAATGATTTAGGTGATATTTTTTATCATGTATGTTCTCTACAATAAATTCGTTGCTCTCTAGTGTAGTATAAAGCAAGCAGAAAGTTGTGGAAGAACAAGCAAATAAAAATGTTGTGGTCAGCTGAGAAACATTGATAGAAATTGATGCTACTCGAAAGGGAGCTTCAGTGAGCGCGAGAAGGTAATCCAAGACACGCGTGAACATAATCCCTCAAATCCCTGCTATGACCATGTTCGGACTTTATGGATCGCAACTTCCCCTGTAGGTGCCTGCTATACGATGAGAATCACCACGTTAGCTCAATTTATTTCTTTATTATTTTTATTTTTTTTGCAAGTCTTCATCGCTCTGTGTGGTCACAACATAAATCTGCTTTTCACATAAGAAATGGCTTTAGGAGATTTTTTTTGTTATTGAATACCTTCTTTCCCCTAAAAATAGGGGGCAGATGACAAAATTTTTCGCAGCTTCACAGATTTCTTTCTGTTTTGTTCATTTTCTGGTCTCGGGCAATTGAGTGGTCACTGCCGATTGTCATGTTAGCTATCGGAACGCACGTTTTGACGTACAAAACATCTGAAGTCATGTTAATTGCAAACAGTATGTTGATAAACCTCGTTGTTCAGGTTCGTCAGACCCGATGTAAAGTCAGAACCGATGTTATGCGAAGCATGCGGAGGCAGAGTGACCGGGTAGTTTTAACACGAAAGTGTTTTATGCCGGTGCTCACCGAGACATCAGGGACGTATTCTCGTCTTAAAAGGACGTCAAAAATATGCTAGATTAGGAAACACAGACTAAATTCTGCCAGCGGGAGTCGAACTCATGACCTCTCGTTCGGCGACAGCTCTTGCCGGGCACACTATTCACTGTGCCAGGGTAGCACACTTTATGAGCTATAGAAGGAAGCCTTTAATTTACCAATTTCCTATCAGGGTCCTCTTCGTAAAGTGTAATAACAATAAAAATAATACCGGGAGTTTAACTTCCGAAAACCAATATACGATTGCGAGAGACGCCAAAAATGGGAGTTTCAGAAATTTTAGCCATAGGGTGTTCTTTAGCGTGCACTGACCTCGCACAGTACACGGGCTTCTACCATTTCACCTCCATAAAAATCTCACTGCCACTGGCGGGATCGAACCTGCGACCTTTTTCGTCAGCATCCGAGCACCGCAACCACTACACCAGTGCGGCGAACCTTCGTAAAGCTAAGTAATGCGACATTATCGTGCCATTCACGATTAGTTACTTCAACGCTCTGTTTATATGCGTGCAATTCAGTGCGTTTCCAGTAGAAGCATAAGTTTTGCAACATCTAACACCATCAGGGGGTGAGATTGCCCAACGTGTCGGTGTGGCTCATAGCATCCACCCACAGCCACAACAGCTCTGCAATGCACCAGTTTTACCTGGATGTTGCTCCACATCCCCATTTACGCTCGCCCCGCGAAAAATTGTTACCGGCGAACAAGAAAGACACAATGCGTGTTGCCTCTCTAATCAGGCAGAGGAATACAATAACTCAACATTCCGCGAAAGGTGACCATAGCCCAAGTTTGGTGTACGATCAGTCATGTAGCTGTCGCACGGCTTTCTTTGGTTCCGATCTCACTGGTAACTACTACAGCTACCACAGGCATCCATGAATGCAAGGGCGTGTTCATTCATTATTCAGTCATTAATTATAGACGTTCGTTATCGAGATGAAGGTGTATCACTGAGTGTGAATGCGGATGCATTTAGGTTAAACTGATGCTTTAGCTGTCAAACATCAATATACATTGTATAAGTCGCAATATATAACAGTAAATATTAACTACTATGAGGAGACCTTAAAATATAACCAACATCTGGAGGGATCAAGGATGTTTTTTTTTCACTATCCTCAAAGAAAACGTAACGAAATGACGCTGAAGATGTGTACCAAGGTTGTTCGCACTGAGATATCAACACTCAGGTTGGAGCACAGACACCAGTATTATCAAAATGATGTGAGGTTTACAGGGTTTCGATGAGAATGTCGCTTGTAACTTTCGTTGGCGATTTTTCTGTTCTGTGGCAAAGCTTGCGTAGATCTTGCTGATTCATAGAAATTGAAAATCGAATGTTGGTTAGACTGCTACAAAAGTGGAGCCAACATTGGAACCGCAATTCAGGTTAATCTGGCTTGACGTCTGTGTCATAAGTTTACATATACAATGTTTATTGATTTGATACAAGTGATATAGCCTGCACTGCAACTATGATTCAAAGTTATACTGACTTACACTTGTATTGTGCCTTTTTTCTAACAAATTGAACACTTTATTTGACTTTATGCCAGAATACTTCATTGGACGCCGAACGCTGGGGTTCGATTCATGCTCAGATTCTAAATTTCGATCCTCGCATTTCGTCGAGTGTACATTGTCAGTGTAGTAACTCCTAACGCTCTCACGTTTAGGTTAGTCATGTTTCTACTCGCTGTCACAGAATAAATATAAACTGTTAATCACCTGTGACGCTCGGGTTCGATTCATCCTCAGATCCCAATTTTCGATCCTCGCATTTCGTCGAGTGTACAATTCCTACGTAGTCACTCCTAACGCTCTCACATTTAGGTTAGTCGTTTTTCTAGTAACCAGCTCAGAATAGATATACACTGTTCATCACCTGTGGCGCTTACCCGTCATCCGTGGTATACGGGTGTGTGCCATACATGTCTGAAGGAAAGGGTTCACAGACGCAAGTGGCAGAATGTTATTTCTGTATTGGTTGCGGAGGTACTTTATAGGCCGTAGAAGACCGCTGTCAGCACCTTTGACACAAGTGAAAACGAAAACACCATTATCGGCAACACGCATCTAAAGTTAATATGGTTTGCCCCGCCGTGGTGGTCTAGTGGCTAAGGTACTCGGCTGCTGACCCGCAGGGCGCGGGTTCAAATCCCGGCTGCGGCGGCTGCATTTCCGATGGAGGCGGAAATGTTGTAGGCCCGTGTGCTCAGATTTGGGTGCACGTTAAAGAACCCCAGGTGGTCTAAATTTCCGGAGCCCTCCACTACGGCGTCTCTCATAATCATATAGTGGTTTTGGGACGTTAAACCCCACATATCAATCAAATCAATCAAAGTTAATATGGTTTAATTGGCAAGCCTTGTGTACTGTAAAATACTGCTGCTGACCTGCTGGTCTCGGGATTTAATTCCGCCTGCGGCGGGTGCATTTTCGATGGAGGTGAAAATGCTGTAGGCCTGTGTGCTGAGATTCGGGTGCACGTTAAAAAACCCCAGGTGGTCGAAATTTCCGGAACCCTTCACTACGGTGTCCCTCATAAGCATAAGGTGGTTTTGGCACGTTAAACCCCACATATCATCAATCATATTACCACTACCTTTTCTTTTAAATTTTAATTAACAGCAGTTCAGTCGCTACTCCGTGAAAAGACGGAGTTGGAACACCGCTATAAGTAGACAATGCTAGCAGCTACAGGTAAAACTGTATAGCTACCACATACTGTAAACTGTTTACAATAACTACTGCCAACAAGTGAGGGAACGTGCTTCGCGATTCTGACGCAGGAGTAACAAAACATTTAAAACGTGTATTTACCCCAGTTAAATACGTAGGGCATGATAAATATATTTTATTTGTTATTTAGGAAAAATTTGAAGGTCCTCGTGATAAAGGTATTACCAGGGGGTGGAGGATCACGCTTTAATAATTTCAAAAGTATAAAGAAAAGTATATGGTAAGTGGATTGAAATAAAATACAAAAAGTTTACTTTAAACACTTAACAAACGCGAAACTGCAGTTAAACGAATTCACTCACATACACTGACATATTGAAGGGAACCGACGATGCCCAGTGTAATAAACAAAAGTATTTGCCTACATGCTGCAACTCGATAGGCAGAAAAGTCATATTGGACTCTAAAAATATCCTACTTCTGAAAGCACGTCCACTTCCCAGGAGTTGACAAAAATAAAGTCACAGCTTTGCTGCAAAGGCGAAGCAATGAACGCGATAACAACAAATTGCGAGGTCACGCGCAGAATGGCAAAGCAAATCGAAACGTGCCCTGCGTTTCTCACGCTCAAATGACGCACGAAACGTACTTACAGGTACAGGTGAACGCAAATAATCGTGACAGTTGTTACTTCGCTGTGTCTGACAAGCGCGCTCTTTTCGCAAACTGAGGCTGTGCAAGGATTTCAAGAACCTGTTTGCGCCCCGTAACTACAACAGAATTGTTCCAGTGGAAGGTGAACGCCAGCTAAGGCGTACAATTCTTCCCACCGGGAGATAAAGGGGTGCGACAGTTCGTCGGCCCCCTCCTCTCCATGGGTCAGAGGTACGCGTGAGAGATTAGAGCCGCCATGCGATCATTGTGTTATCTTGCTGATAATGCTGAAAAAAGGGTAGTCCCTCCCCCACCCCGCGAGATTTCCCCCAACAGCGGTAAGTTGTAGATATAAATAGATTGCCGTTTGTGCACAGAAGGAGGCATTCCGCCGTGGTTCGGTGGTTGACGCCTCGCATTCACGGTGCGGAGGTCCGACGTTCGATTCCGCACGCCAGAGTGTTTCTCCTAGATATTTTTTTGTTTCTTGCGTTCCAAAATATATAGTTGCGTATACATATACGGTGCATGACATTGACGCCGACGCCGGCAGCGAAATGTGACCGAGTGAGTCCATATAATTTCTATCGCATTAAAAACTGTTTCATTCCGCGTCGAAATAATTCGTAAGTTTCGACAGTGAAACATGTCCTTACAGAAGTAGTTTATTGTGCACTGCACATTGATATAAGAGAGCTTGCTGAATATCGAATGGTTTTTGACCTATATATAGTACTATTTGACGTTGATGCATTCACGTTCAAAATAGTGCCCTAAACCCTGTGATAGCTCACTTAGGCAAACCAGCGAACTCTTTACCTACAAACGAAATCTTTATTATGTCCGGCAATTGTGAAACACTTCAACCCCGTTTGCACAGGGATGTGCCTGCACTGTGAGCGAAATTCCTGTGATATTTTTCCACATGGTGTGATATTATCCCTCACTTGATTTTTGTACGCGGCGGCCCTTTAGGAACCATTCCCTGCCCTCCCGGAACACAACCTAATGAATTAAATGTTAGAAGGGCCAGGGTAGGGGCTAGTTGGTTCTACATTGTTAACACTCACGACGCGCTAGAATTGAACATGTTTTCTTCTTCCTCCTCCATTCTAATGATGAACGTAATGAGATAAATCCTTGTGGTCATAGATGCTTATAGTAGCTGAAATAGTTATTGGTGAAAGGGGAACCAGAAGAAGCGATGTGACAAACAGAAGAGCACCGCAGATTAGAGACTGAACTTGAGCTAGGGTTGATTACTCCCGGTGTAAGATCTGGCGTCGCGGCCATGGGAGCGAGTCTTCTCGGTCACAAAAGGGCGCGCTTCTCAAAAAGCCGATTCTCGGAAGACGATATTCTCGGCGTAAGCGCGCCCCATCTGGCAAGAATACTGCTGTCAGTCGCCGCTTCTAGCAACCAGCTAAATAGTCCCCGGACTGCGGATTGCCGGCGGGTGACGTGAAGACAGTGCATAGCCACCCATTCGTCAGGATTAGAGGCCGCGGGACGGCTGTCGTGCTGCACAGTGTAGTCATCTCGCGGTAATGCAGGAGGCCCGCAGCCGAACGGCGCCACCATTGTGTGCGTTCGCACAGTTTACGGAACGTTGTGTGCAGGCCGGTCCTTTCGTCTCCCTCTTTCCGACCGGGCAGTCCAGTGCGGGAAGAAGAGAGCGAGAGAAGGGCACGGCAACAAGTGTTTTGTCTGTCCAATAAATAGACTAAATTGCTTTGATTGGCCGTAAGGAGAATTGGGAGGGGCAACCGAGGTATTAAAACCTGGCTTCTGAGTCCTCACGGGGGTTCTGGTCGCAGCGAAGAGTGCTCTGCACTATCGGCTCTGCCGAGGCAACACGCGACGGCTCCGACGGTGAAGTCTTGTAAATATGTACGTAAGTTTCTGTATAAAAAGTCGAGTTGGTGTAACGTTCGAAATGTGCTGGCTTCCATCCCCGAACAAGCAGCAGCAGCCACGACAAGACAAGACGGACACCGAGAAGCAACCAACCTTCCACTTCCTTCTGTAGCGACAGCCGCTACGCAGCTGGGAGAGCTCTGCTCAAGGGAACAGAGGGAGTGGGTAGAAGGTCGAGTTTTACTCTCGGCATGCTGGTGTTATTGAGCACCACTGCCCAACCAGAGGGAAACAGAATCATAAACGCAACGCGCGTCATGTCCTCTTTTTTGCCGGCTGCGAATATGTGCGTGGACCCTAGTACGTACTGACCCGAATCCCTTGGTTCAATCTTCGCATCGCGGGGCCAGCGTAAGTGTGGAATGTAGAGTTAAAACCAGACAAAGCGTGCGCGCGTGTGTGTGTGTGTGTGTGTGTGTGTGTGTGTGTGTGTGTGTGTGTGTGTGTGTGTGTGTGTGTGTGTGTGTGTGTGGATGGATGGATGGATGGATGGATGGATGGATGGATGGATGGACGGACGGACGGACGGACGGACGGACGGATAGATGGACAGCCGGATAGATGGACGGACGGATGGACGGATGGATGGACGGTGGATGGATGAATGGACGGGTGGATGGACGGATAGACCGACGGATATACGGATAGACGAACAGATAGACGAACGGACGGACGGACGGATGGACAGATGAACGGATGGATGGACGGATGGACGGATGGATGGATGGACGGATGGACGGATGGACGGATGGACGGATGGATGGATGGACGGGTGGACGGGTGGACGGATGGATAGATGGATAGACGGATGGATGGATGGATGGATGGATGGATGAATGGATGGATCGATGGGTGGGTGGCAAAATTGCACTTCTTCTACCGCAAATGCGCCGAATTTGAAAACGACGCCTTGAAGAGGAAAAATGAGGATGGGTTCGGCCAATTACTCAGAATCCTTTGTTCCGACAAAGGCCGATCATCCACTCTATCCAGAGCTGCAGTAAGTTCTTGTCTTTGCGCGTTGAAATGGGTGCACTCACACAGAAGGTGCGCGATGGTTTCTTCGCAGCTGCAGTAATTGCATGTAGAAGAGCTGGCCATTCTAACGAGATAAGAGTATGAGCGCAAATGTGAGCAGTCGCCTAAATCGCGTTATTTGGCACCATAAAAAAGTCAGAAATGCCGGTCATATGTGATGTGACGATGATGTTTTTATGTGATTATGACGTTTTGTTCGCTCGTGCAGATGCCGTCACAGCAGGCACCGACACCGACAACCAGGTTTGCATTTTTGAGAAACTTAGGCTTTAGCCTTAATGATCTTTTTCATAGGTTTAAGAAAAGAAGGTGCTATCAATAGCAATTAGGTATATCAAAAAATGCTTGGGAGGCTAGTGTGGCAGTCAAACGTGGTAGGTTTCAGTTCTATCACAATACTTGTACTGTAAAGTTTTTTTTTTAAACAGCACAACTTCGTGGTGATTATTGTGAAACACAACTGTAACGTCAGCAAACTTTCGTTCATTACAAGTTCAACAAGGGCTGCCTTGCGGGAGCCTGTTTCACTTCGTCACTTTCTATGTGGTACGTATAAATACTACACTAGTTAAACGCGCCCGCTTGGCTGAAAGGACGACCAGACAAAATGCGTGACACAGTCTACACTCCTACGCAGACTATTTTCATTTCACCAAAGCAGTGCAGATGGTTAAGCAAGTTTGCGAACGAAAACCTAACGCTTTCCACTAGTTGCGTGGCAATGGTCAAGCACGTTCCCGTTTTGCCAAGGCACGTGCATGGACACAAACGAGCTCATTACGAGGTAGCAAGGAATGAATAATTCATCACGCTAATCTCGTAGCCAACTGCGGATGCGATGCCTGCTTCGGTATTGACGCTGTGAAGGTCTCCGCGAAGCTGGAGATGACGACACAAACTTTGCAATGTTGCAGCCACCCAAAACCAGTTTCATCATGTCGACTCATTCCGTCGGCATTTTATGGATGACGCAACGGGGGTGATTAAAGCAATATTTTATGTAAAGAGGCACAAGATCAAACTTAGTGGTTCGCATGTACGATATAACACCTACTTGCTGATGAAGCGTAATAGCTAACATTTCAATTAGCTTTTGTCGAAAATTGAGTGACACGCAACTATTCTAGCTCAATAATAATCGGTGGTTAGTGTCTTGATAAATGAGATGGCCTGTTTGATTTAGCTGTGCTAGCACTCGAGTAGTGTCACAGGCTAACACAGAAACATCTAACCCTTATTTATTACCAGCAGAATTAAAATATTGTGCCGTTTCGAATATTTCCAGTTGTTCTAAGCTGGCGGTCTGGAATAAGATATTACTTGTAGGTTTATGATGCTGTGTGCTTTCATTGAACTGCAATTACAAGGTGAGATCTACGTAAATACTGAGGACAAAAACCATGTGCCCCTTTAGTGTAATGATAAGTCGGCATAGTGTTTAGTAGATGTCGTATCAATAGTGACACACCGATCAATGCAAGGGGTCCTCACCTGCTCTGTTCTTCACTTTTCGACTAAGTGTAGGCAGCGTAAAATTTATGCTCGGCGTTTTTTTTTTCAAAGTTTCGCACGTCAGTGACCTTAGATATATTTTGCACACTCAGAGAAGAGAAGTATGGATCCCAACAATTTCTTTTCCTCCGCGGAAAAATGAAAAGCTACTTCTTCCATGCAGCTAAAGCTGAAGCAGTTTGCACTCTAAAGGGTGAATTCGAGAAGCGTTTTATATCCATAATGCAAGAACTAAGGTCTTCACTTCTTGCCTTGCTGTTTAAAAGCCAGGAAGGCAGAGAATATTATAAGCGGTTGAGCATTTTGCTGTTCACTTGAGTCACCTTTGAAGTGTGAGCCCCGGATCTTCCCAAATGGTGCCACGGGTTGTCGACTCGAAAGCTAAAACGAAACGGCAGAATGCTGCTTGTTCAAAATGCAGAATATTTTAGGTACAGCCAATTTGCCGACGCCTCAAGAACCAACGCATTCGCAAGTAGTAGAGCGCTGTTTTACTTATATTTTTTTCGCAGCACTAGCATGCCTCAAAATTGATCTCATATCTAAGGGGAAGATCGTAGAGAAAAACAGCAATGAGTGACCGTGCTACCAGTTGAAGCAAGGTAATGTGAAGCCGATGATTCACATATGAGCGTCGAGGTGGCACTGTTACGAAATAGAATGCCGAGAAACTAAAACATTGTACGAACGTAAAAGGAACGCCATGGCAGCTGTGTACTGAGATGACTAGATCTTTTTTTTTTTGGATAGGTCGAAGGAAGGCAAGTCTAAAATAGGGTAGGATAAAGTTCATAAAGCACAATTACTACATCGATTTCTCAGCTGCGTGAAATATAAAGCAGCCACAGAGGCCTGATCTAATCTTATAGTTTTGAAATTGCTTTTCTTAATGCATAAAAATGTTAACTTTATTTAGGGCACGGGAGCCTAATAATCTTTGATAAAGTTGGAACGCATTAGGTGCGCAGAAAATAACAAAAATTCAGTGCTTTTGGGTGTTGCCAATTGGATTTTTTTAGTGCTTGAAACGGCTTATTGAGTGCACACAAAATCAACTTGTTCCACAAAACGTTGTGATGTTTAGGGCCACCAAATTCTCGAGACTTAACTAAATAAGGAATTTGTAAATATATATATGGACATTTACTAAACAGTAGTAGTGTTTCAATTCATAAAAAAACCTCTTTTTAACAGCTCTCAACGGGTTTTATAGGTTTCACCATTAACGCGTTAATTACTGAAGGGAGAGATCTGCATTTTCATAAGCTTTTTTGTCATCACGCCAGCATCGATAACGCCTCCGCAGCGTTTTTTTTTTCCTGAAGAAGTTTGTCAGTTTCAAACCACTGAAACGTGTCCTTAAAGGCACCGTTTTACGCAGTTTTACATGTAAACGCATTGGTAACTGTAAATTAAACTTGGTAATGACAAAATATCTTAACCAAGTCGAATAACCATTGATGTGCATCAAAAAAGTTTGTGGAATTCTGTGGTGGCGTGTTGGACTCGGAGAGAAGTATTTGACGAAAAAGCTAGTTAGAAAACGTTACCCGCTGTTTTTCCTAATGGAAGCACAGATAATATGCTGGTTAATTTCTAGCAGCGTATCATGACATGCGTATCTTTCACGAGCCTTCATTGTTTTCCTCAAAACCAACAAAATTGTCAAAGACTGTGATTCAAAATACTCACATGTCAGAAAACTACACACCCTATCTCGCGGTGGTGAAAACGTTCGGGAATATTTTAGCCTACTGTTGCCTAGCCCAGATAACCGTAAGCTGGTACTCATATCGTCTTGCGCTCGTTAGGTATGACCATTGTCGATTACTCTCTGTTAGGTTAAACTGAAAACCACGTTCGTCATGAAGGCTCTTTGACGTCATTTACACTTTGTGTTGACTGGTTTGTGTAATGCGTAATCGCCATTTGTGTGATTCTCGTGCCAGTTATCATTGATACCCTCGGAACCTTGATGTCAGTGTCCGAAAGTATAGGTTGCAGTAGAATTCCACGGCGTATTGTCAGTTCGCGAAACCAAAAATCACAGACAATTTAATTGCGCTACTACCTTATACAAATTCTGATCCCACCTTCTTGTTGGTGCAAAGACTACTGTGCCTAGGTTTTCACTTTCTGCAAGGTATTTACTACTCCTCAAATCAAAGTTTTTGTGGTAAAGGAGAAAAAACACTGCACCATTACTCTTCTATACCACAGCTTGACTTACAGCGATTATTGTGTGATAACTGGTTGTTATCTAACTCTTCTGCCCCAATATAATACATATAGTTAACGCAATTTCATGCTCAACAGTAATGCCCATATACAATTTTTTCATGATTTTTGAGCACCATCATTGTTATTTGTCAAAGTACTCGTTTGTCACACAGGAAGCCCGTTTTCAAATCTCATTTGATTGTACGTATTTTTTCTGATTTTTCGGTGTGCAGGAGCATCGGTAACGTTCTCATGTTTGTCGGTTGTGTCACCATAGACAAAGGTGACGGCGATGGCGACAACAACGCTTCTTCAAACAGACAGGGGTGCCTAATAGCTGTGCTGTGAATATTTCCAGGATAGAAATATATTGCGTTTGTCCAAGACGTTTTGAAAATACTGGCTGAATAAAAAAACGCCAGGCCTGCGTGTTTGGCACAGCACAGTCTTCGGCGAAAGATAGAAGAGCGGCCTTTCAGAGCCTTTTCAAAACACTCATTAGTTAATTAGTGTAAGCACACTTGCTTGGTACCCACTAGGGCATCATAATAACTTCTGGGTAGTAGGCCGGCATTTGCTATGTTATTTTCTGCAATTGTTCTGAGAAACATGGTATCCGCTAAACACTTGCAAGGAATTTTGTGCTAAGTGTCCATCCAGTGGCTGACGACGATAAGGAATTATGACTGAAGTCGGTATTACTTATCAGAGGTTAGATATAGGAAATTCGCTATTTTTACAGATAGTTTAGAAAATATCAAACAATGATCAGATTATCAGCACCTAAAATTTCCATGGAAAGCCCAGTGAAGTCCGTCAAAAAAACTTGAAATTATAATCTCCAGATTCCGGTGCCGTGTCCCCCCATAAAATTTTTATTTACACAGAGCTGGTCTGACACTTTCCCCCCTTTGTCCGTTCTGCGAAGAATCAGAAACTATTGAACGTTATTTTGGCTCATGTCGTAACTATGCATTAATTAGGAAACGTCTTTTAGATATTCGATTTGCGAAGCTAGGTTTAAAGTTAACCACAGAAAATGTTCTAAGTTTAGGTGCCTCTGTTTTGGGAAATTGCCACAGAGATGCATTCTATGCGGTGTGTAATTTTATTCAAGACTCTAAACGTTTTTCAACATAAAGCCCACGTTAACAGATACTAAAAAAACCGGGTCGAAAAGTAATTTTCAATTCTGGATAAATCCGTGACATACCAAATTATTCGCGTTTGGCAAAACCAGCTGTCTGGTCAGCTCCCAAAATCAAGTTGTAGCTATTAGTGTCTACTTTGTTGTTGATTTTTTCTCACTATCTAAATATTTGGTTTCTTTCTTTTTTAACATAATGTCTTCACTATACAACTCCCCCCCCTTTTTTTTCGTTGTAAGCAATAATGTAGTTATCATTCATATGAGACTATAAGTTCTCTTGGCCAATCCCCCAGATTGGGTACGAGCCATGGGTTAGAGGATACAAACAAACAAACAAACAAACCAACGAAGTCGGTATGCACCACAGTTAATGGGGAAACAAGAAAGAGCTTTTGTAATGGGTTGGTGCATTGGACAGCCCACTCGTTACGCTACTCGCATTGTGTGCCGACTGGTTGTTCTTTCGCTGTTCTAAAACGCTTTATGAGCTGCATTAACGTGATTGATTTCCCGGCATCAAGCCTGCCTTAGGCAAGTTTGAGACCAAGTCACAAGAACCGATCGGCTGTGTTCTAAAATGCTCTCTGCTGGTAACAGCGCATTGGCCGATGGCCGAGGATAATCGACTCCGTTCCATGATGAAGACTCAAGCTATAAAGTCGTCCTGCCACGTCTTCCAACAGGTAACGATGTTTCGAATTCTGTTTTTCATTATGCCGACTTGAGTTGTAGGCCATACCGTGCCCCTGACTTCCGTGACGCGCTGCCTAAAGTGGTGAGCACAGCGGACATTCTAAGAGTTGGCCAGTATCAAATGAGGCATGTATAGATGGTTACGTGTGCAAACAGCATGGTGAAAAAGAAGGTCATCACTTGTGCTGAGCTCCATGTAAAAGGGCTGAAGTGCATGGTGCTAGATCCAGAGACCAAGATTATTAGGCTGAAACTTCTTTTTCTTCCGCCTCATCTTGAATCGCGACGTGTGGAAGAGGCGTTCCAAGCTTACGGTATTGTGAAGTCCGTTGAGAGAGAGGCATGGAGATGTGCAGGAAGAGAACAATGGGTGACAACAAATAGGGACGTTGCCTTGGAACTCAAGGACACCATCACTGTGAGCTCAATACCACACCTTATGTCAATCTAAGCCCACCAATGACTCGTACTTATTCCCGGTAGGCCCCCACTGTGTCTTCGGTGCAAGCGAGTGGGGCAGGTACGTCGACAGTGCAAAACACCGAGGTGCTCGCAGTGCCACCGATTTGGTCACTCGTCGGATGCCTGCGTGTTCACTTATGCCAAGAGACTCTGTTCTGGCCAAGTTACAGAAGAACAACATCTGAATCATCTTATAGATGTCACTGAAGTAGTTGATGCGACAGAAGAAGCAGTGGGAGGAGCAGAAGGAGCCTTAAATGAAGCTGAACACTTGTCCATGGATACCTTCGGTACGCAAAATAACATCGCTAACGACGCCAGTGAAAGCATAAATGAAGGCAATGCTGCAGAAGAACACTTGGAACACCTTAAAGACACGCCTCTTGACAATGAAGAACAAGAATGAATGGATAGCTGTCAGACAAGGAAGCGTCAGGCACCAGTCCCCGATGAAGCAGCAGCGAGTGCGCCAGACACGAAAGAGCAAGTGTATTCATGTGGTACATGTGTCACCTTACTTGGGGACTGAGGGACGCGTCACTTATGCCAACGTCCTCAGGAGAGTGCTCCTAAAAAGGGCAAAGAAAACAAAGCCATAGGTTGCCCTGTCGCTAAAAGTGACCTACAGAAGTTTTAAGATAGCAAAATGGCTGCCACGCTAACGTTTCCCATGTGTGTAGCGACACTCAACGTACATGGCTTGAGGAATGTAAGGCGTCAGTGGCAGTTGCGCCACGTGCTTGAGCAGTACAACGTTGATGTACTTGCAGTGCAAGAGTCTAAGATTTCGGCTGCTCGTGACACCGATCTTGCACTGGACGTTTCCCAAGATTATAATTTATACATCAGCCCAGTACGTGGTGCATCGGCTGGATGTTTTTTATTAGTTATAAAGCACTTGAATCAAACTTTAACGTCACTGCATGCTGATGGGGAAAGACGCCTTCTTTGTTGTGACTTATCTTTTCATTCCCATAATTGGAGGTATATCTGTGTCTATGCCCCCTCCAAAGTGAATGACGGAATGCTTTTTTTCCTCTCTTTGATTCGCTCTAAACACTGACAAAACGTTTATAGTTTTTAGAAACTTTAATTGTGTTTGTGACGCGAGAGTTCATTCATATATAACAAATTGTTATGATGCAAGTGCAACCTTACTGCAGAAATTATTAAATGACCACACTTTATTAGATGCGGGAGCGCATGCATCTTCCTCGGTGAGGTTCACACACTTTCAAGGCATCTCTCATGCTCGGCTTGACCGTGTATATGTAGCTATAAGCTTATGGTCTCACATTCATAATTATGCTGTAAAGCCCATATCTTTTACAGACCATTGCTTGGTCACTGTTTCTTGGGGCCTTGAAAATTTTCGTAAAACCCCTCCGAACTAGGACCTATGGAGGCTTAATGTACAGTTGTTGCGCGAGGATTGTTTTGTTAAAATAGTAAAAGAATTGATACAAGAGGTAACACAGTGTCGACAGCTGCCGATTTTCGCTCAATGGGAAAGGTCCAAAGAAAGAGTCAAGTATCAGGCAATTAGGATTTCATGTAAAATAGCGTGAAACAAAAGCTGAAGAACGCTATCTTTGTGATCTACTTCATAAGCTCCATACTTTTGAAAGTCTATAGCCTGGATTGTGCGTGGACAAGATAAATGTGATTCAAGCACAGATACAAAAACATGATACAGATATATACAGAGGAGAAAAAATTCGTTCTCGTGTTATCCACTTCACTGAAGAGGAACCCACTAAAAATCTCTCGGGGATGAAAGGAGATATGCAGTTTCTAAACAGATACTGCCAATTGAGTAGCGGGATTCTCTTTGCACAGAGGCATGTGAAATGAGAGCCGCATTTGAAGATTATTACAAAAGTTTGTTCACCGCAGCTGAGCTACAGAAGAATTTTGAGGAAGAAGCTGACCACATCATTGCCCTTGTGCCTCAGTTACAAGATGATGATAGACACACTATAGATGGGCTAATAACCAGAAAAGAAATTAGATTTGCAATAACAACATTGCAAAAAACAAAACTCCTGGTCCAGATGGCCTTAGTGGCGAATTTTACACAGCTTTTCAGGAACTTCTGATATCTTTCCTTGAACAAGTTTTTAAAGAGGCTTGTGACCGTGGTGAACTTCCTCCTTCTTTCTATCAGGGTCATACAGCATTAATCTCGAAAAGTGCTAATTCTGACGCATTAAAGAGATTTAACCAACATAGGCCTACTCGTTATGTAACGTTTACTACAAAATATTTCCTAAGTTGTTGAAGATCGGCTTCAGATAGTGATTACTAAACGTGTAGGTGACCACCAAACATGTGGAATTTGCGGTCGCACTATAGAGACAAACATTCATATTGCACGTTCAGTTCTTGAGTGTATTGATTGTATAGCATGGACGAAGTAGCCCTCCTTGAAATAGACCTTGCAAAATCATTTGATAAGGTACAGCATGCTTTTTTGTTCCGGCTCCTAAGACACCTGCAGTTGGTTGACGTAGTGTACAATGGTATTCCACTCTGTTATAAGAAGTGCACTACTAGGCTATATGTAAATCGCACACTTTGAAACATAATTGAGTTAAATTTATCTGTACGTCAGGAATGTCCGCTCTCGCCTTTGCTTTTTGCAATTTATCTAAAACCATTGTGTTTAGGTGTGGTGTTAAGATAAAGCATAAGAGGCTACCAATATGATGCTGAGGAAGTTAAAGATCTAGATTATGCAGATGACATCGCCTTCTTTCGCGCTGATAAACCCAGCGTTCAAGAAGCACGCAACACTATACTTTACGTTTCTGTGACGTCGCTGGCGCCAGCATAAATTTTCATAAAAGTAGTGGACTCTGGCTAGGCATGTGGGCCCAAACTTCTTCGGTCCTCGAAAATAATCATTCGAATGCGACTCCTATGAAATACCTTGGTGTACCTCTCAATAACTATCATACCAGCGGCTCACACTGGACCGCTGAGATAAGTACGATTCGCCGAAAGGTGCCAACATGACACGGATGGGAGCTTTCCATTTTTGTCAGAGAGAAAGCGTGCAATACATTCCTTGTATCAAAGCTTATTTATATTCTGCAGGTGTTGCACTGCTCTCGTGTACACATTCAAGCCTTTCATAGGATATTTCCCTGCTTTATTTGGAGCTCTTCCTGGGAACCCATGAGAGGAAACAATCTTTTTCTTCCGCTTGAAAAGGGTGGCCTCAAGCTTGTGCAATAGCTCGTGCGAAATTGGTGTTGCGATTTTTTTATCTCAAGGATGTGTGCCACCCCTTTCGTTTAGCAGTTCTTCGTAACCGTCTGTTACCACCTTCTTTTTCTTCATGTCACAATAAGGGTTGCTAAGGAATTGCCGTTGTGGGGATTCCTAAAAGAATTTGTTGATACTGTCAATTTTTCGAAAGCCAGGTTTACCTTAGAGTATTTGTATACTATTGACATAACAAGTTTAACTGCTGCACTTGTGAATAACCTTTTCCCCGAACCTGTTTATCGAAAGCCATATTCGCTTTTGCCTGGTCACGATGTATTATTTCGAGTACGTAGAATGTGGATATCTCCTTCAGCGAAAATATTTTGCACTAAACTGCACACCTCCACGCTGCCAGTGAAAACGTGGCTGAATGAAAAATCAATATACGTACCCTGGACAGTAAATTGTAGACTATGCAATCAACCTGAAACTATAGAGCATTGTTTTATTCATTGTCGTGACGCTTTTTATTTTTGGGACATTCTAAAAGGAACTCTAAGAAAAGAAATTCCAATCACAGCTCATGGTATTAGGTTCCTCTCATTCAAAAGAGTCTGACTGATAATACTCCGTATACCCTGTTTACGTTGTTGGGACTTTATTCACTATAGAAAAGTTCAATGATTGATAGACACGCCGAGCCACCGCGGTCGAAGAAATCTGTCTTCCGAGAAGCAGCTGCTCAAGTGCGCAGTGTTGTTGAGACTTTTAACTCCGTTCCGGAGTGGCTTCACGTTCTTCATGCTTTTGTGTGTTTGTCTGACTTCTGATAAGTTATGTTGTGTGTATTTTACTGGTGATAACTTCATTCATTAAAGGAAAAAATGGAGTAGCTCAGTGGTAGAATACAGAGCTTGCACCCAGCGGACCCGAGTTCAAGCACCACTGTGTCAATGGTGCAAAGTTTTTTTTTTTAATTTCACGCGATGTGGTTACGGACACCGGTGGCGGTGGCGGCGGACAACATGCAACTGCGCGTAACCTGAGTTGTGATCTCAAAACAGCCTTCGCTGTAAAAACGCGCAACTGGTGGCGCAGTTATTTGCTGCGAAGTGGTATCTACGCACATCTTCACGCAGAAACACTAATGTGCATGCTCACAACGCTCATCGCAGTAGTCAAAAGCGAGAACAGTTCACTCAGCGGACTGGACATGTGTGCGAATAGGAAATTTTCGCTAGTGGAACATGGCGAATTTCGTGCTAATGAGGTGCTTTGGATTTCTCGCAGGCCTACTACGCACAAGGTTGGAAATGAAAAAAAAGCTGACAGTGGTGGCTCATACTGGCAGTGTCCTTGAAGATACAGAGAAGCCAGCTCGGTCAATTCATGCTTGGAAGAAATCGGCAGTGGCCTAAAAAACACCAATTATTTGTTAGTTAAAAAACTGACAACATCAAGTTTATTTACTGTAATCCACTAATAAAAGATGCCATGCAGATACTCCAAACGAAAGAAATGTATTGAGAGCCGAGAGAGCACACCTAGCAGGGTTCTCGAGATTGCACTAAGAGACAAAATTACAAACATAGCCATGAGTTTTGGGTTCAATGATTTCCAAACAAAAGCCGGGTAAACGATTTCAGCAAATATTGGGTGAAACGCTCTGCCCCATATCTTTAATCGTGGTACTTCTGAACGGCTTCATACTAAAGATACTTTTGTTTTACTTTTCATTGCTATGTTTCTGTTATCGTTTGGCATTTGCATGCATCACACGATACAGTTCAGAGGCGGCTCACATGCTCGGCAAAGCCCAATTGAGTTAGCCTTCTCGGCACACCATGAGTGCCGATGCGAATGCAATTTCCGAGTGTGCAGGAAGCGTGTGCAAGAAGGCACAGGGGCCACGTGCAGCCACATTACAAGAGGGCTCTTTGATTTTTTTCAAGACGTCACCTATCCTTCGCCTTTTCTTTTTCTCCTCGAGCTGGTAGCGGTCGTCCCGTGTTGCGGTTGTTTTCGTTGCGGTTGCTGATAAGTGCATTCATGCTGGAGAATTTTCCACCGCTCAGTCTACCCAGTAGGGGCGAAGTTCGTTGGGGCCTCACCTTGTCAGCGTCCATCCATCGCGTGGTGATTCGTGAATGTGATACACAAAAGTATTTAACAACAGACTTATATCAATAGTACTTGTCACAGAACAACATAAAACATCTAGAACTCGGTGATAAAAACAAACACATTCGGGACCATGAATTTGGACTTTAGAACCTACCTTTGTCGTAGACTCTTTGTCACACTGTCCTTCACTATACATAATATGTGAGAACGCTAAGGTAATAACGTGAGGCACGAGAAAGGTTCATTATTACAGTAATATTATTCATGACTGTGATGGAACAATATAAAACACGTACAAAAACTGACCCTTTATACTAGTGGGCTACTACAGGGTATACATTATTGACCTTATAATCTTTTTCCACCCACTCGTCATCATTTACTTCTTGAAGATGCGTGGATATTTTGCGCAGCGATATTGATACGACATAGCGACACGTGAATACAGACTGGGAAGACGACAGCTAATATGAAAACATATTTTGGCCCAGACGCAACCGAAGAAAATGAAAATGAAAGTATAAAAAGTACCGAGATGAAAACGGAACCCGAATCTACTTTGAGTTGCGTGAGGCGATTTCTGCATGGTTCTAGGGTTCGTAGAATGAGAAACGCGTGTCGTATTTCAGCAGTAATCTGGCAGCAATCTCTCCTGGGCCACAACTGCGGGTCTCCTTCACTGCATCGTTGCGTGGGAATCGTTCTTGCTCACTTGGTGTTATTTTTCTGAAGGTCACGCTATTCAGGTACTGTAAGAGGTTTTTGCATGTAGCTAATTTAGAACGCGTATAAATAAAATTGGCCCGAATATATGTGTTACGCCGTAAATATCGTCGAAAGACGATAGTCTTGCGTCTGGAGAGAGTGAACAAAACGTTCATTTGATGTTTTGCGCAAGAAAATTGGTGAATGGTATTCTGAAGGCGCTGCGTTAGTGTGCCTCAAGCGGGTAGCGGAGACGAACAAGCGCATCTAGGTACGTTAGAAACGAGCGCCATTTGGCAGTTATCTTCGAAAACGAAGGCGTGCGCGACCGCGGAGAAAGATGCGCGCCAGTTTCGGAGGTGATAAGGTGTAGAATGCAAAGCGACGGGCAGGTGCCACCCCCGTGTCGTCATAGCAAAGCGTTGGAAACACCTTCTTGAGCATCGCGTTGCACTGTCAGCGCAGCGCGATAAATGCTACAGTCCTTAGAGTTACTTGTGTGTGCCTCTTCTAGTGTAACGGCAGACATACAAAACATAGACGTGTTGTTATGGCGCCTCAGATAGGCGCAATATTTGGTTTTTTATTGACTATCGCACAACTATGAATGCTAAACGTTGAGCCATATTGGTGGACGCTGCGGATGGGGTTGGCCGTTTGGTGCCGTTTGAGGTATTGTTTGGGCGGAGAAACTGACAAATGTACAGACAGACAGACAGACAGACAGACAGACAGACAGACAGACAGACAGATGGACAGACAGACGGACAGACAGACAGATGGACAGATGGACGGACAGACAGACGGACAGACAGACGGACAGACAGACAGATGGACAGACGGACAGACAAAATTTTTCCGTCGAAGGTACCCAAAAAGACTATCGTCTTTAGAATTTTCGCTACTGGCACAATAACATGAATAGTGTTTGCGCTTTTGAGAAAAAATGCAAAACGTAGAGGAAACAAAATTTAAAATGTGCGTTTGTTTCGAAGAAGCAATGTTACTACTGTTCAGATTTAATATTTGTGACTTTGGAGCATCAGTGCCAATCTTTTTGTTGCGGTTTTCAGTTCCGTGAGACATGCTATAACTTGGCAAATGGGCGTCTTTTTTGCTTCTTTTAGACAAGGTGCAAAACAGATAGAAATGCAAAAGAGGGACACGGATGTTTAACAGGTTACATGTTGATTGCTGCCATGCACGGTGAGAAGAGGAAGGTGAAAAAAGAATAGAACTGTAAATACACGACGTGCCTATAGAAATATGCGACTAGGAAAGGAGATAGTAGACAGGAGCGAGCCATTGATTAACTGTTGTTGATATACAGCTGAATAGATTAAAACTCCCAAAATCTTTCTTCAGCACCATCGGCATTGTTGATAACTCACGGCAGTTGCACTTTATTGGGTACGGCACTCATAGCTAGCAGTGGTAAGAACAAGATTGCTGTATATATGAGAACACGCCTGGGAGTTGTGAGGGTGCTGACACCCCGTGTATTGTTGTTTGTGCCGCATGGCGCACGTGTCTCGCAAAGAAGCCGTATTTTGGGAGTGACAACCGCCAGACGATAGATACATGGCGCTGTGTTCGCATTGAGTACCACTGTTGGTAGAATGGTAGCGCTGACAGGTGACCCCTGGCGGGAGGCAGGCCAAGGTGGCGGGTGAGAGCTGAGCGAGTCTTTTCTGCGCGTAGCGGTTGCCGTGTACGGTTGTCTGTAGCGAGGGTCCCCGGTGCTCGGCACCGCGGGCATTGCGCCGGGGTTCCACGTGGTAAGTCAAGCGTTGGCGACGCCGCCTTGGGTACGTTATTGTGTGTCTGTCGTGTTATTGGGTTTGTGTTGGTGTGTGTGTGTGTGTGTGTGTGTGTGTGTGTGTGTGTGTGTGTGTGTGTGTGTGTAAGGATGTCTTAGCGTATTACATAACGAGGTATGTAACGATTCGGCAGACGATATCGTCGTTGTAAATTAGATAAACAAACGTATGTATGTTGTTTGGTATTGTACCGGGCGTGTCTACTGTGTCCGTTCACTCCAAGAGCGTGGCGTGGTGCTCGCCCGCCATTTCGAGACCCCACAGTGTCTAAGTAGGCGCAAGGAATGAAAAAGTGAATGCGCCACCTATAGCCATATGTTATTTTATACATAGATAGGGTGCATTGCTGTACATAGCTTAGTGCTACATTATTTCATCTTAGATATACCATACATGACCGCACCATGCTCTACCTCCTCCAATTCATATTTTCTCTTCACCTCAATCTGTTATCAGTACGTTTCACATACATATACAGTATGCATGGCCGTGCTCTACGTGGCGATTCTCAACAAGGTTTGGCCTGCATGCTTCCAAGCGATGACATGAGATCGCAGCATGTGGCAGACCTAGAGATGGCATGCGATTGCAGACAACAGCATACGACAGTAAGGGCCCTCAAATGTTCCGCTTATAAATACAAAAAAGGGATACCAGACTGCTTAGCGTGATACACAAGCGTGCACGGATGATCCACTCTTCATCAATACACTTGGTCGAAAGTATATAGTGCCTAAGCTTTGGTATCTTTCATTTCAAACAACAGATGGCAGTACTGTGAGAGTGCACTCGGTATGATAAACATGCACTCGCTCACAGTCTTCCAGCGGCCCGAAAAAATAATCACTGCTATGCCATGTACACCGAAAGTGAAGGTGAGCTATGTTCATACTCATACTTATAGGCAATAATGGAACATAACAACAAACGAGACATAAAGCAAAAATTGTATAAGGTTGCCGGAAAGACATAGCAGCAGATGATAGAACAAGAGTGAAGAAAAGCAGGCTCGGTTGAACAATATAAAAAATAAGCGAAACCGAACAGGCGCACGTGAGATGACACAGGTATGGTCGCCTTCTTTCAGTAGACGAGAGCTCTGCAATAGAGAACAATAAAACAAGTCACCGCTTTCAGCGCTTTTACGTAACACTGGCTGTTTCTTTACCGCTGATGTCTTTGTTCTTTTTTGCGCACGTAAGCACACCACTCCAGCACAATGAGTGGCGCTAGTCTTGATGCTGCATATTTATTCTAGATTGGCTTTTGCATGTTTACGCAACAAGCTGTGCAATTATATATGTATGCACTTTTTTAAGACCCTTTGCTAGCACATCTTCATCCAGTGTTACTACATCTATTTTCCAGGTCTAACAAGTGCTGTCTCGCCGCATGTCAGTGCTGACACGTCCCCCGCTACGCCACCAATTACCAAAGAAAGAGAAGACCACTCAACCCCTTGTCTGTCCGGTTCCCTCTTGGCTATGTGTCTCAATCCTTCTCACATACAGGGATTCGTGCTGGGTCCGGGAAGTAAGAGACGCTACGACCTGTTTCTGTTTACTGATTCATTTAATTTAATAGCAAGTGCAAATGGCGTACACACATACTGTCCGTGAACGACATCTCTGTTACACGAAATTGTAACACATCAGCAAATACTCGCGACACGCGAAACAGGATACATAGGCGAAGTAACAGTGACAATACAAGGGTGCCTCTATACAGAGTAAACACACGACGACACAAATGATAAAGTCATTATTTATTAAAACCGCGCAATGTCTCAATTCACCACCTCCCTTCCCGCAAAGCTAATCTAAATAAGGTGCATCAACTCCGTCTCACGAAAGGTTCATGTTGACGGGGGCCTCGGAGCTGGTTGTTCGAGTCGGGGCTCAGGGCTTCTTCCTGGGGTCATTGTTCAATTCGTCAGCGTCTTAATCATCTTCGTCATCGTCGCCTTTGTCGTGCCTCTCAGGGATTTCCATCTTAGCTCTCTTTCGTAACGTTCTATTCACTCGCCTCCTATCCCTACCTTTCATTCCTCATCGTACCGTCCTTGCCCTTAGGACGTCATCTCATCGCCTCTCATCGCTATCTCTTCACACCGTTATCTTCCTTTTCCATTCCGTCTCTCTACCATCTCGAGCCCATCGCATCGTGTCTCTGACTCCCTTCGCATCGTATCTCTGACCCTTTTCGTATCGTCCCTTAGTCCCTTTTTGTAGGACCTGACTCTTCCCTTCCGAGGCACCAAACCAATCGCCACTATCGACGCGGCATATTTTCTTGTCAGTCGGAGTGTGTCGTCTTCGACGGCCGCTCCCGCGGCCAACACCAATAGAAAACTTTCTCCCAAACAAAGCCGAGCAAGTAACAATGTACAAACTCAAGCCTCAGAGAGAGGGAGATGGGCACGCTGTTCCAAGACTTTTTAATTACGGGCGAACAATGGTCCCGATGCTTCCGGTACTTGATGAGCCGATGACCAGAACGAGTCTCGACGTCTTCCTGCAGCTGGGTGTCTCCCGAGAAATTCTCCGTAGCCGCCGCTTCTTCGTCATTCAATGCCCGGGTGGCCATCCGCGCCGAACGCAGTAATGAGCCCTGGAGCAACGGAGGCTGACGGAAAGTCAGACTGGACCCGGCACAGGCGCTGCGGCAGGGTCGCATTCCCCGAACCAACAAAAGGTGCTCTGCTGCTCTCCCATGCCACAAATCTGAAGGGTGCGCGCATATTATTGCCACGGTACACTGTCACACTGTCTGTAGACAACAAGGCGCCGCCCGGTCCTCGTGTTTGCGAGGGGGGGGGACCCGCGAGAACAGTAGAAGTAATCTTTCCAGGTACTCCACTCCGGACTGCTCATTCGTTACACCGAAGGTTTTCTTTTCCTTTTTTATGCGTGGATTTAAGAAACGAGCGAAAACATCTTGAAAGGACCGGGGTTCAGTACGTGTTTGCGGGGACGTCACAGTGCATTAGAAAGGAAAGGAAAGGTGACGACACGGAGGCTTGAAAAAATTCCCTAAGTATTTTTTCTTCCACAGATGTGACTGCGTGAAAGCAAAAGTAGCTGAATGAGCTCTGTGACTTTGCGCGTACAGTATTGAAGACAAAACAGAGAGAACACAACTGCATTCTTGTGAGGCATGCCTAGAACGAACACGCGCTGAAGATTGTAATAAGTGAAGGCAGTGCTTCAAAACTAGTGTGAGTGCAACCAAAATAGCTGGCGCAAGAAACAAGACAATGATTTACCTAATGAGGAGACGCGATCTCTCGTGGTGTCATCGACCAACACAACAATGTGCTGGCAAGGTTCCCGAAGTTGCGCAAGAGGATCTACTCCCATGATGAGCCCTTAAACTGGTTTGTAAGAAGGCCCGTAGAACGACACAGGCATGGCAGAGAAGTGGCTGAAGCAAGACGGCTGCAAGAGCGCGGCACGCGTGGCTGCGAAGTTCATGTGGCACTTTGACGTGTGCCCGAACATCGTCTGGCGGGTTGGCCGCTGCATAGCTCTCGCTGATCGGCTCGCTGTCTGTGATCTACTGACACCATGTAGCTCTCGCCGAGCGGTGCCCCATCCTCCGACTCCTTCAACCGTGTCCCCCATCTTTTTTCTTTCTCTCGTCTTTCTTGACTCACGTGCGGCGAGTGCTTCGTCTTCTATATCCTTATGATCTTTCTATCCTCTTACCACATCCCCTATACAAGAAGCTTAGACATGTCCCTTACAAAGCAGACCAAAATTAGCTCTTTTTTTCTCTACTTCAAGAACTGCTGACTACGTTGGCCAACAACGCCCTGTCTCTGGCTGTACGTTCAAGCGTCGAATGATGAACGCCCAAAAGAGACTGACTTTTGGTCACCCAAAGCTAATTACTTTCCTAGGAATGCCTAAGCACCAGTACTACACGCAGCTGGACTGGAAAGGCTTGCGAGCGTTGCTGCCCGGTCGTCGTCTACCGGGGGTACATCTCACCCACATCAACCTTGGTCGTCTACACGAGTGCGTGTACTGAGCAGTAGCAGTCATCTCTCGTGAATTTATTTACGCACGGTTTGCATTTCTCGATCGCTTTCCTTATTTGTTATATTTTTACAATCTTTTCCATGATCTGTATTTTTTTAGAGCTCTCTCTCTCTCTATTCCGTTTCTTCAAGTATACTGAGTGTTGGTTTTTTTTTTCTTTTCTGCAAAAGCAGTCTCGTTTCACCCGTCTTGAATACAGGTATGTCATGACTTAGTACTTACACGAACCTTTACGACAATGCATCCATTGCTAGCCTTGTGACTCGGATAAAGATGTGGGAGCTTACATACAGCTTTAATATATGTAAACACAAGTGAGACCTATGTACACTTTCACTGCATGTAAATTTCTACATTGCATTCACATCGAGAAGCGTGGGAGGTTACAATTATTTCTTAAGCCTCTCGCCTCCACATTTTATGTGTATGCATGAGCTCAGCTAAATTGACGATTCGTACTGACCGATCTTGTCTCAGAGGTCTTAATTAGCCAGGCTACAAATGCATGTAAATGATGTGCAGCGATAAAGGTAGCGCAGACCACAAGTAGAAACTAAAAATGACAGCATATACCAGAATTCAAAACAAGAAGGACGTTTACGTTGGACGTGTTCACTCAGATATTACATGGCTTAGAGGAACGAAAGCAAGAATTGGCAATTCAGCACAATAGCACCAATGGCATACATGACCGACCATGGTTTACGACAAGGTCGGATTGAATTTTTGAATATAGCTTCGATTTTTAATATTTCACTAATTTTGCTGGGGTATGGAGAGGAAGAAATGTTGAGGCTCGCTTGCCTTCTGGCCTAAAGTTAAGCTGAATGCTTAAAGGCAGACAGGCTCTTTTAAAGCGTCAAGTGCTTTTTAAAAACTTTCAAACAATCCCATAGGTGCATGGTACATCCATTTTGAACTTCTCCAGTGGGTGAGTAACGGTGAGTATGGTACAACTAGAAATAATTAATGCGTTTCTTTATAGGCCTTTTTCGTGTGTTTACTTTCTTGCAGCGCTGTCATGTATGAAGTAGTTGTCAACCAAAGATCCTAAAGAAAGTATCACTGAACGAATCAGCTCACCCACCTTCATTTTCTGCTTTGTGCAAGAAGGTGTAAAAAACTATCTCTACGAAGACTACGCATATGCCATACAAACTTTGTACCGACTGAAGTAATCAAGAACTTTTGATCAGTGCGTGCGTCACGTGCTACAGAAAAGATTCAGTTTTAACGCGATAGCGTTAGAGAGCTCGTGTCGCAGGAATTGCGCCATTGGCGTCGGCAACGTTGGTTGTGGGCGAAAAATTAAAAAAAGAAGCAAATATACAGTAGAATAAAGTGTTCTGCCTCATTAAGATATCGCACCCGGGCCGTTCGCGTGGCGAGCAGGATCCCTACCATAAAGCCGCGTTGTGTCTTGCAGTTGCCTCGGAAAAAAAACACTTCATAAATGTCATGTACTAGATGAAGTCTCTTTAACGTGTTTCGTTCAACGGGTGTCACGACGAAGACTAGTCCGTTCGGCGATTTGTAAGCGCATTTGGGAAGCCATCAAACTACGTCGAAAAAGGCCGGAATAGTGCAGCCATCGCCTCTAACGACACACAAGAACTATCATACAGCTCTAAAAATGGACAACTATTTCCATCTACACTCTTAAAAAAAATGGAGTGACGTACTCTCTATTTAGGGAGGAACGGCGATGTCCCCAATGTTCGTCTTCAAATAGAGAAACGTTGCTCCCTCATCCACGGAGAAACACGTTCCTCCTTATGAAAATCAACATGGCTGCCCCCCGGCGAAGCGAGTAGGCTTAGCAAATGCAACGATTCTCGACTGGTAAGGAGTACACGGCACTGAAAGTTACAAAAAACGGTCCCGCTGAGCTTGATATTGAACGAAATTATTATAAAAACAAGCAGACGAACCTGTGGCGGTGAACACATCGCGAAAGAGAACGACGGAGCAAGTACGTTTCGTTCGGTCAGCGAAGCCACGTTCACTTCGAAAGACACGGTTTCTGCAGAGCCCTCACCTGAAGAGTGCATGCTAGGCTTGCTGTATTTATTTCTCGCAGATTCACATAGTGTAGCGACGTTATCCATGCGCTTACGGGTCCGCAGGTCACGAGATGTGCCTCCGAAGCGTACACTCGATCGCAGCGAAACCATTCCGAATCCGTAGTGCAGCTTTGATAGATAGATGTTCAACGATATATAAATGGCTGGAGGTGTGAGAGCGTCATAGCAATGATAGGTGGTGGTAGGTGGCGCCATCTGGAGGGATTGGACAAAGTTAAAAAAAAAAAAACGTTGCGGCAGTCAACTTTTTGATGTTATTACCCACTATCACGGCTCCCTTGAGGATTGTTTACGCATCAACCCATTCAAGACCACTTACGGGCACCGAAGGCCTATTATGTGCTGATGCAATTCATATAGCTACACATGCACACATGGTCACATAGTAACACAAATAGTACGCAACAAGTACACTAGCGTATACGCTAACAAGTACGCAACAAGAGCACAATCAACCATTCAAAACCAGCGGCTCACACCTCGACGTGTTTACTCACACTCTACTATGAAAGCGCGCCAGCTTATATAGCGATGAATTTCGACTGACATGAGCGGCACAGGTTACAAGTAGGTTTTCTTACACGTTTTTTTACGTTTTTTATCAATACCACAACATGCGCACACGTAAATATATTGTATCTGATGCTTAGGTAAAGCTTAGTTAATAAATTGTTGCACAATAATGAACGGAATAATTACTAGAGCTTATCAGGTTTTCACGAAGGCGGATGCCCCAAGCCGTGCTTAGAATGCCCACGGCAATTCGAACGCTGCGCCATCTGTCGACCACTGCCACAGTTACTTTTTTTTTCTTGAAGCCTCTAGGAGTGCAAACACTCGCCGCGCGTTAGGCATTTCGGAGGTCACGTTTTTTTTTTCTTCTTCTTACTTGGAGAGGGCGCAGCATGCAGACCAAACTTTGTCTGCGTCGTGGTAGGTGTTCTGTGGTCACGTCGACATCGTTTAGTTGTTTCGTCTTAACGTTTGCTTATATTATTTTTACGTGCGTACCACAAGTGTGGCCGTTAGCCATGGATATAGTACACCACTAGCCCTTCAATGACAATGTTTTTGATGCGGTAACGACCGTCCTAGCAGTGTATACGTACGTTACAACGCGGGTCTTGCGAGATAAATAAGCGATGACCTCGCATCCGACGGTATTTTTTCGTGAGCCATGACAGTGGCTGTTGGCGCCGCGGCAGCTCTCATACTTGAGTGTAGGAACTATCTCTTCAGTGCGCAAGTTTACTATAACTTTATAGAATGTTGTGCCTGCATACTTTTCCGCTTCAGATGCCTCTCGCGATTCGCCTCGCGTGTCAACTTGCAATCATTGGTGCGTGCCACAATTTTGTTGTTAGCGCTGTGGCTGTGATGGTTATTACTCTGGATTCGGAATACTGTTTTCACAAAGGTGAGTGAGCGTTAGTACTTACTTGCTGTGCACAGCTGCTACTAGAAGTGCATTTTGTGTTGAGTTTCTCACGACAAAGGAGAATCATGGCCGAGAAAGACATACTGCTCGCATGCATAATTCCTTCCTACTTCTCAGTGCTGGCATGGGCAATTCAAAACGAATGCGATTGAGAATTTGGTTTAACCTACAGAAGTCATTGGTTCACTTTTCACAAAAGTTTAGTTATGATGATGTTTAAAAAGTTTCTGATGGTTTTAATCTAGTCTGGCGAATAAACGCTCGGTGAAACTTCGCAGCCTGTTTCCCTTTGTGCTTTCACCTGCCGGGGTAGCATAGCCTTATTGGGTGTCGTGTGACTATGCTGATGGACGCAGGTTCGACTTCCGGCCACGGCGGCCGTATTCGAATGGGGGTAAACTGCAAAGAACATCCATATGGTGGTAGTGGCACGTATAACTCTATCAATTCTATATGATCGTACTTTCACGCATGGACTGTAGAGTGGTATCAGGTTTCCTACACTATTGAAAAAATAAGTGTGATGCTTTTTTGCGCGCCTCGTTGAATTCATGAGTGCTGTTGGTGCCGTGCGAAACTAAAAATGCGTGGGCTTACCAAGTATGTCGACACCGAAAAAAATCATTATTTTTTTTTACACTCTAAGGTAATCGATAAAGCAAGACTGCTTGGGAAGCAGAGCTCCTTGTATTCGTGACAAATTGGTAGTATGAAACAACACGAGACACACATGGAAGTGTGCGGAGCATCGTGCGAGTGCCTGACGATAAAAAAAAGAGAGGCTTTTACTCTATACTAATCAAACAAAAGAAAACGCCATTCCTGCATTGCTTACAACAATCTTAGGTGAAAGCAATCGCTCGCGACTGGCCGCGGCCGGCTATAGGCTTGGCGTGCGCATTCGCGCGAGCAAGACCCCCGTGATTGAGGAGAAACTAGAACGCTGAAGGAGGAACGTTTCTCCTTCGGTCCTTGCCGCGAGAGGGCGCGGCGGGTAAAGCACCCGAAAGGGAGGAAGTCGCTGCGCCGAGGGAGGAACGGAGCCCGTTTCTCCATTCTCGCTCCCTTTTTTTAAGAGTGTAGCGGAAAACATATCATGGCTTATCAGAGGCGTTGATCAACCAAACAGTAAATGCTAGGTGATGTACTACCATCTGTGAGTCATTGTGAAACTCTTTATGGCATCCTAAATGGCAAGCGTGTGGCGTGTATCTTGGAAGCCATGAGACTTGCCTTTGAACAAACACCTCTAAGTACCATTCGCGCGCGCCTGTATGTGTGCATGTGTCTGTGTGTGTGTTACAAAAGTTATTATTAGGTATGCACTAAGCGGTTGAAGGGCGCACTAGGGGCTGGATTTCGCTGTCGTGTTCAACTCTTAAAGGCGAACTTTAAGGGTCTCGCCATTTTTTTTATCATAGCTGCAAGTTTGTATAAATGAGAAAGCTTTCCAGGTACGTCAATATCGCATTGAGATCAACGTAATACACTAAATACCAAGTCTACGACGTAGTGATTGAAGGCGTTATTTAAGTGTCCAATTTCTGATATTCTTTTTTTCTATATTAGGCGAATACAAAAAATAAAGAAGCAGTATTTTTGTGTTGCATGCCGAGTATCATAGCTAAGAAATGTCAATTCATACTCACTTTTTTTCAATGGTGAATTTGGATTCGAACAATGCACTAAGGAAGCACGCAATAAACTGCGTCAGTGTTATTTGGATGAACTGCGAACGCTTTAATTAGACAATACCTTCTGATCACAGCAATCAGTTTATGAACAACTACACCCATTGTTTTCTGGTATGAAAAGCCCTTTTGCGGAGTGCATGTCAGCAAGCTTATTCACTGCCGTTGTGTTTCTGGACGAGTGTTCCTCTAGAATCCTTCTGTTCAGGTTGGAAATAGATAGCAACTTAAGCTGCTGTGCTACACACGTGATCACAAGAGAAGCTTCTGGCTCTGTAAGGCCCGTGCTCCCATACGAAGGTTTCGACATCATTGCCAAATTAGGGAGGCCCTTCTTTATTGTAGTTTCAGTTATTCCCATTCATCTTGGTCTTTACGCTTTACATCAGTGTATGAATTTTTGTACCCTTGTATATTCTGCGACAATACTGCATGGGTTGTAATGCGTTGAATATCCTAAGCAGAAAAAGACCAGTTTCTCGCCTTACATATTACAATACGTAGTATCCCCTACGTGTTGTAATTATTAACAATGAAAGGTAGTCGCATTTCACTAATACCAGGTTCATGCTCTGTGGAAATGCTGCCGACCATGTGAATGAGAAGTTTCAGTCTATTTTTCTATACTATTTATTTTCTTTAACTTGCATCAAGTTCATTTACTTGCTTGTAAAAGTGACATTCCTTGTTCAATAGCTTATTGAGATCTAAAAATATTAGAGGTCCCTAAACCTTCGCCTTTAGGAGTTATAGTTATAGCGATATCCTGTTCTATGTGCGTACTTCAAACACTTATTGCAAGAATAGGTGCAGCAGCCTTTGTGCCTTTTGTAGTGGGTGACTGCCTTTAAACAATGAAGTCATTATGATAAGCACATAACCTCACGGCTGCTCGTAATCGGCGCTTGTACCACGCAATATTACTGCCATACGTCTTGTTTCATTGTGAAGCATGCATATAGGACGCATTGCTTGTAAAGGATAAAATCTACTTTCACTCCATTTCATTTGCAGATAAAGTTCTTTTCACTGTATTCACAAGCATATGCGTGGCCGTGAGCTAGCACATCCACTTGCCATAAGACGACCAGGGTTAGATCTCTTTTGTGATCCCAGAAGTTTTTAGTGTTTATTTTATTTGCAGCGTTCTGAAGTTTTTGGTCATGCATAAGATGACCTCTCGCTCACAGCCAACGACAAAGACGTCTACAGCGACGCCAGAATTTCTGCCAAAACGATGTCTTTAACGCTCATTTCGCAGAAAACGAGCTTAAAAAAAGAAAATGACCTTAACTTCAGGTCTGGCTGTCCCAAGCCGTCAATCGCTTACACGATGGGTGCCCTCTTAAGTTACTATGATTTTCGTTCTGCCGAGCGCCAGGCAAGATGTGTGCTTGCACCTATTTTATTCAGTAGGTGCCTGGCGGCAGCGATTCTCCGCCTCCCACAATAGCGGTGGATGCTCAACTATTTCACCAAGGCTGTGGTGCCTTAAGGTACGCCCAGGGGTTTTCGCAGAACCGTATGGCGTTGAAAACTTCTGGAGCACAACCTTAAAGAACTGTCCATGTCCTTAAGGGCACGAACAGTTCATGTAGGGTGAATGAACGAGAACCGTTTTTTCCCAACAGGGACATATTAGAATCAAATAAGATATAGCGCATGAAAGACAGGATTGAAGTTTTCCTATGTAGTTAACACCTTTGAGGCGATGGCGTGGCCGCAAGAAGCATCTATAGGACCCGGTTACCTAATAAAACACTGGAGGTGCCTTCGCCCTGAAGTGCTTCAAGCAGCCTCAACTCTCACAAAAAACAATCAAAGACTTGACTGATTTGAAAGTGCACGTTTTACCAGTGATTTCATGGGCCACTCTTAACATTTTAATAAATGGGAAGCCTTTGTTAGCGAGTCCAAGGTTTTAGAGCCTTTATGTCTCTTCAGCGGTGTATAGCCCGAATTTGGCATAGTATTTGCAGAATGCGGCTGTCTGGATAGGAGATGAATTCGACGTAAAGAGTCTTGAACGTATGTCGTCAAACCCTTTTGTCCACATGCGTACACCGTTGTCGCGGTATGCGGCAGGGACGTGCCGCAGTTGACGGAGATTTTCGTATTTGCATTGGAAAGGCGAAAACAGATATTGGTAATTGAAATGCGAGCATCGCGAAGAAACTGACAGTGGCATCGAAAACCCGACCAACACAAATATTTACATATTGGATCCAAGGAGGGATCAAATCCAAATAATCTGCGCAAGAGCAAGGTATTCAATTACCGAGTTATTCAAGGTCAAGAAAATTCTTGGAGTAAAGACCTATGTCCGTGTACTGTAGGCAGTACTCATTACGTAATTTGTAAAAAAGCAATGAACTACATACGTGCTCATATCATAAAGACGTATTTGGGGTTAACATCTATCAATGTTTTAGAGTTGGCTGGCTACATTCCATTATTTCTCGACCCTAAGGATTGCATGAGCAAAAGGTACGTCTGATATCCCAATGATCACACCGTAATGCATGCACTTCGTTTCGATGAAGCATGTCTCTGCGCTCTCAAGTGTGGGCTGGTGGTACGCAAAACCTTGAACTGCTATTCAAATCACACTGCTGTCAGCGTGCCTGGTAAACCAAATATGTGCACAACACTCCTCCCCTTTCTAAACTTGTCGAAGAACCTGATAACGCCTACCTAAAGGACAAAACTGCGCAAACCTAGTGGCCGACAACTTTGCATGATAACGAATCCCACAACGCGTGAGATCTGATGAATTGTGACCAAGCGTTATCGATGCTGCCAAGGTATCTGTTTGACCCAGAAAATTTAGGAATCTATTAGGTACGACTAGCGGCAACTATTTTGAACCTCATATATGGCTATTCTTTTGATATGTTGGGTTTAACGTCCCAAAGCCATCATATGAATATGAGAGACGCCGTAGTGGAGGGCTCCGGAAATTTAGACCATTTGGTGTTCTTTAACGTGCGCTCAAATCTGAGCACATGGGCCTAGAACATTTCCGCCTCTACCATATAGACAGCCGTTGCAGCCGGGATTCGATCCAGCGACCTGCTGGTCAGCAGCCGAGTACCTTAGCCACTAGACCACCGCGGCGGAGCTACGGCTATTCTTTAGTGGCAGCAGTAGATTTTTTGCTGCCAATTCTCTAAGCGCAAAGTGGACGTTAAGAGAAGAGCAAATGGACAAAATGTCTACTCATTCATGTCGCGACGCCACGCAAGAGTTAACATGGCCTTCGAGTAACGCAGACCCATATCCTATTCTCGTGTCTTTCATGCTCTTTATTGGACTGAAGAATGTTTGATTTGTGCTATATCAGCAATCGACGGTAAGCCTTTCACACGTGGTAGTGCTCTCACATGTGCTTTGTTTCTTTTGCTACAGAATTGGCTGGTGGGTTTCATCTATGGTTAAGACGTGTTGGTCGCCAGCGCTGGAGAGCGTTTATTCTTGGGTAGAACATACAACAGAGGGGGGGGGGGATCATTTCCACTCGCAATTTTGTAAAGTGTTGAAACTAAGGATGCCGACGTAAACAGAAATGGCAAAACCCTGTCAACAATGCTCATGTAGTCGCAATCATAATGAAACAAAAGTATTCACTGAGTAACATCTGTTACAGGTGGCGTATTCAACAAAATTGCTATTTTAGTGGATGGTGTGAGGAATAATAACCATTCTAGCTGTACCATTTCGTCTGTTTGTCTAGGCTGCAAATTGTTGGCAGTCTTGCTACACAACAAGTATCCTGTTTTTACTAAAGTAAATAATAATCTCACACCACTTCGTCATTAGAAGCTAAACCTACCACCTTCTGGAAATTAATCATTCAAACGAGCATACTATGTCTTATTGTAGCCATGCGAGGTTGGTGGGTATTCGACAAATTTTGGGCCAGGGCAGGCAAAGAATGTGAAGACTAAGGATCCTAAGTTAGATTTGGTAGTCTGGCTACGCCTACATTGCCGTTTCTCGAATATTTGCTACTTCGTTTGTCGTTGCTTCTGGAGTCTTTCGTAGTCGAGGACGTACACTTTCGTTAGTGCAGGTTCGCTGCTGTATTGTGCTTTATATAGCTATGATGTATTACTGAGGCCTGTGTTCAACGGTTCGAGTAGCGTTTCTTGACAAGTGCCTCAGACAGAGACAGGTTAAGCAAGGTACGTCAAGTTCAGGTAAATACGCACCGATCGTTATTTAATTATGTGCATACATAAGTTGTCGCTATGCTCACCCTTCAAGGACTTATGTCGCGATGTCGAAATCGTATTCTTCATTCGCATCTCGCTGTTCTGTTTCGCAGCAGATAACGCGCTGCCTCTATTATATATTGGTGCCTGTTATGCACAACATTGTTTTCAAGCTGATCCCTTCACCGCTATGCGCTTAGAGCGTGCTCGAGATTCCCTTAAAAGACCCTCTATCATATGTTCAATCGGGGACAATGACTGGGTGGTGATAAAGACTTTAGGTGGTAAACGTGAACAGCACTGCTGTCGGCGCACGTTCTCCTCGCTTGCAGTGATATGAATCCTGAACTCAAATAATAGAGTAAAGTCGCTAGCCTTGGTGCTGTGCTTGCGCTTCACGTTGCATGTAGATGATGCTCGCAAGTTTAAAAACATAAAAATGTGACAACGACGCTCATGGTGGGAGAGAAGTATTCGTTATTTGATGTAAAAAATGGCTTTGGAACCTGAGAAGAATGAGAGCAGATCCCGGCATCTGAAAGATATGTGTACCTAACGGCTCATAAAGATTTGCCTAAAACCGTGCGCCTTGCATACGAAGCTATAAATAAGCGACGCACTCTTCCTTGGCCTATGTGGCCCGCATAACTTGGAGACGCTAAGAGAGCAAACAGGGCTGCCCTGTCGTTCTTGAAGAAACACGAAGGGTCACGACGCAAAGCTTTGTGCTGCACTATTCTAGGTCATCCAGTTCATTTTGAATATGCGAAGACATGATCTAGGAGTGCCTCGGAAATTCTGGCTTCTTGTATGCGCTGGAGCATCCCAAGGAGCTCGCAAATGTGCTGCGTCATAATTTATTTATTGAACCCGGAAAAGTTATTCAATACTTCCTCACAAATATAATTTACTTTTAGGTTTTTGTAATAATGGTTGCCCAAACTGTGAAGTTGTTCTGGGTGCTATTTTATTTTTGCATTGACTGCAGATAACTACGTGGAATATTTTTGAGTTATTTAAATAAATATGTCTGAAAACGTTAAGAACACAATGCCCATCTTAATGTTCCCAAAAAGTGTCAATTGAGTGTATTTGAAATAAACGCCGAACAGCTCATCACTTCACGTATTCGTAATCATATGTATTATTGTGTCCATGAATGGAAAGCCTCAAAAAGAAAACAATTAAAACGTATCTGGCTGCTTTAGGCACGAGGTAAGGAAACCTGTAAATAACGTGCTGTCTAGATTAAGCGTAACCCAAAAATCTGACGGCTGCGTCTATGCGGCACTCTCCGTAGGTTACAGTGAACTGGCGATTGCAATAGGCACTTAGCCGATATCGACTATCAGGTTACGTATCACATACTGTGCGCGAACTAAGAAGATGAAGTTGAAGGGATGTACTGATATTATAAAAAGCTTGCTGCACTTTTTAAACTAAAAATAACGAACCTAAACGATGCATAGCTCACTGCTGCCATGGTCCCTGCACCATGCATATTTTCTCCAGCTTTTTGATTGATGGTCTGATATGTTCTTTTTCATGATGGTATGTTATTAATCAGAGCAATTTCATTTCTTAGTTTGCTCAGAAGCTACAAGGGAGAACTTAAGAATCCAGCGTAACGTCTCATCATCATTACAATTTGGCAGATCCCACGTACCTTGGGAATAGATAATATGCGAAGCATGCGCATGTCAGCATGCGCATGGTGAAACATTATGAAGTAGCCCTGAATAAATTTACAAATGGACGCACCAACATATGTTAAACCGCCGCATAATATTTATATCACCAGGTTGTTACAGCTGTGTAACAATGCCAACAGCAACATGAATTTTAACAACAGCAGAAGCAGTAAGCTTATATAAAGCGCTCCGGCTCGCGAGGATCGTAGCCCTGCATGCTGCTGCTTGAATAAATTTAGGCGGATAACACCAATTCTTAACCCCATGTGACGGCTCTATGGCAGGAGTACATATGTAATATTTATGAAATTTGAAAGCCAGCATTTTAACCACAATAGACGTTTCACGAATATTAGGGTCTATTTGAAAGGTAGTTGCAAGACCTGGCGTGGGCTCTGTGGTAGAATACTTGACCGGCATGCTCGGAATGCTAGGGTTTGATTCCTGCCGGTACTATGCCATTCATACTTTGCATTCATCCGGTCAACGCTGCCGATGTCCGCTTTTTCTTAACGTTCAAGAGCTAAAATTACCCATGTGTTTTCTCGCCATTCCATGTTAAACATATACTGTCAAAAACCTTTGGCACATACACGAGGGCGAGTATATGTCACTGTTTTTTGGAAACTGTCTGACAGCGTAAGCAACGGAATTGATAATAATAAACGCTAAGCATTTCTTCACGTACTGTAAACACTTTAGAATTTATCTATCTATCTATCTATCAATCTATCTATCTATCTATCTATCTATCTATCTATCTATCTATCTATCTATCTATCTATCTATCTATCTATCTATCTGCTTACGTCTGGGTGCTCTCGTGATCACTCCGTTACATTACCGTGAACCAAAATTACAATGGGATGGTAAGACGGTTTTACGAATATGACGCGCTGGTGAAGACATGAATAATGTCACAATCCAGTAGCGTACATCGTCAAACACTTCGCGCCGAAAAGCGGCACATACCTGCGGGCGGGCATGCGGGTATTCGCCACAGGTAATAGACACTAAGTATCTACATAGGAATGACCAGAACACGCATGGACAATTTTGACGCGGGAGCACTCACGAAAACCTGACATCGGCATCGTGGACTCTGCGAATGCAAAGAATAAATGACAGCGTACCAACAGAAATCAACCTAAGCTTTTCGCGTGGCAGTCACCACAGAGACAAGCTGCAGGTGTCGGAACTACTTTTCAAATAGACACTAAGCTTCCTGAAACATCAGCTGTGGTTTCATTTCTGGCTTTCCATTTTCATGAACAATACATATGTACTCCAATTACGCAGTCATCACGTCGGGTTAATGTTATTTGTTGTTAGTTTCTATGCACTGAAGTCCAATTAATATAGCAGTCTCCAGGGCTACCATGCACGCCAGCACCAGCGTTTAATATCAGCTCATCACTTCAGGTTTTCTCAATGCTCATGTGTTGGTGGCTTCGTTGCGCAAGTGCAGACAACTGGTTATATAAATATTTGCAACACTTCAAGATATGTCTGTGTGTGCAACAATTATACATATATTTACAGTCATTTCATAAGGTGTGGCTCAATAAAAAAGTTAAACGCAGTCGTCTTCTCTCCGCATGCTTCAGCTAACGTAAATTATCGAGGTACGTGGGATCTGCCGAATCTTTTCGTGTCAGACATTTTACCCTCCCATACTACTTTAAGGAAGATAAGGAATTGATCATGACAGCAACGAGATGAAGCGAATAGATAATAGATAGATAGATAGATAGATAGATAGATAGATAGATAGATAGATAGATAGATAGATAGATAGATAGATAGATTGATAGACGGGCGGAAGGACGGACGGACGGACGGACGGACGGACGGATGGATGGATGGATGGATGGATGGATGGATGGATGGATGGATGGATGGATGGATGGATGGATTGATTGATTGACGAATGGACGGACGGACGGATGGATGAATGGATGCTCAAAGCACTTACGGTACGCAAAGAAATGCTTCGCACTTACCTGTGGTACCTAACTTTGAAGTGCAAGTGGCGGATTGCATATAAAACGACACCGCTGTACACGTTGAAGGGATGCACCTGATAGTGTAGCACAATGCGGTAGTGTGAAAAGGGAAGACACATGTGAGTATTCAAACTTCGTCCATGAGGGTGTCTGGATGCATTACTGGTTTTTTCTCCCGAATCGCGACACGAGCAATTTACGCACTGCAGAAGCTCATTTGATTGTTGAATTGTTCACAGTTAGTTGTCTGAAACAAGTAGCAGAGACCTTCAGCAATAAAATAATCACGCAAATTCACAGCCCGAAGCAGTCAATATTTCAAGACGCCAAAGAAAATTGGGAAGAATAAGATTAAAGCATAACAAACCATACGTGTTATGTGGAAAAAAGACAGGCTGGTTTTAGAACATTCTCATCCAAGTTTACAGGCTTTCAGATTGTAGCAGTTAATTAGTACAAATGGTTCGTTTGGTACAAATTTAAGTACAAATGGTTGGTTTGGTACTACTGCCTGGTGTACTGGTAAATATATCCAACAATTATTTACGATCACGAGCGTACTTCCTCATTTTCACAATTTCCGTATTGATGTCATGGCATGAAAAAGTATCATGGGCTGAACCGAACGAAAGTTCGTGGCTAACCTGAACGTGGTAAAGGAGAGACCACGTCACAATATAGTTCCAGCTGTGGTCAGGGGCATGCATAATACAAGAGTTCTTCTCAGGGTAGATCTTCGTGAAGGGTAAAGTAGATACGAGTATGTGTGTGCGCATCAGACCACTTGAAATGTGGCTACTTCTTGAATGTTCTCTAGTATTGTGCCCATCATTTCACCATTATCAGACGCGTCTGCGGCTTGAACTTGCATCGCGCTTTTGTCCTTTACTTCGGAGTATTGAAAAAAAAACGTAAACAAGGATACATAGGAAACGAAGGCTATCATTACTGCCAATTCTTAGACGCAATATGTATAAAGACCACTTTGAAGTTTTGTGGCTACAAAGATCTCACAAACAATGTCATTTAAAGCTTGAACAAACTTGACGTGTGGAACAATAATGACCTTTGAAAGTGTTCCCCGATGGATTGGTCGACGTAGAGCGCGGAACAAGCGCTGCAGCGTCTGTGATCACACCTCTAAAGGTGTCCTTGGTGCATCACGACTCGAGTGCGTTGTGTCGTCCAAAGATTGTAAAAGCGTGGCAATACAGCAGCCCTGACGAAACTGAAGTTTTGTGGGGAGTGTCAAGTCGTGCTCCTTTCGGGCAGTGAGCCCACACTGGGGTGGGTAAAGCATGGATTGGTTTTGAAAGAGTGCACTCCAAGATCGATCATTATTCGTACGGACCTGCACGGCGTTGGTCTAAATATAAATTTCAATAGATTCCATCACATGTGATTATAGCGAGTAATAGGGTGGGTGACAGGCTTGCCCGCAGCGCTTTAGAACTTACACCAGTGAAGAAGGTTCCCGGATAAAATCAATATCTTTTACGAGAAGCAGCCAACATGCATTTATATTGGGTGTAGATGACGCCTCACCAGTCATGTGTGACAAAAGTTCTATCAAGGTGAGAGGCCTGTTTGCTTCATCGCATTCGAACGGAATCAGCAGGTACACCAGCAATATTAGACACAAGATTAGACTATCCGCGACACCATTGTACCGACTTGTAAGTAATGTTGTCACATAGAATACTATTTATTTAAGGGCCGTAAAGTGAAAATAAAACAACGATGTTTAATCGAGGAACTGCGACGATTAGGCTCGCCATGTGACAGTGTAGCTGAAATTGTGTTTCCTTGGGGCCAGTGGATCTTTAAAAAGCACGTGTCGCGACTTCTGTTGAAATTTTTGAGTGCTCCAGACCTCGCATGGGACTGGTGATGAGTGACGAATATGTTGGGGGTGGTGCAGTAAGATAGGGATCGAATACTATACTGCCTGGGAAGAGCACTGTTACGAAGCGCGCATCCGACGACGTTACGAAGGGCGCCACGAACCTCGCCACTGTCACCACTGTTACGAAAGATGGCGACGCCAAGACAGTCCCGAAGGCGCCAGTGCTTCGAACTCCGCCGGGAAGGTCACCAGCCGTTTGGTAGCGTAGGTTTTTCAGCTCGCGACTGCTTCAGCGTCGAGCTGGTAGACGAGCAGACGAGACGAAAGTGAGTTAAACAAGGTTTATGTACAGCATATATACAGAGGCGTTACAAATTCAGCACTGGGGCCGACAGCTTAAATACTCGAAGAGCCGAGCTCTCTTCTCTGACACTTAGGTGTACTGCTCACGACGCGCCACAGGGCTTTTTTTATATGCACCGGGAGGATACTTTGAGTAACCAAATGTCCAACCAGAAGCGCCGTTGGCCGTGAGGTGAGAATCCCCTAATAGGATCGCCGCATGGCCGCGTCATTCTCATCGAATCCGGAAGCCGCTGCGCGTGGTTGCCGCCAAGGACGAGTTACGTCGCCAGGCATTGCGTAACACTCGCCAGACAGGAAGGCGCCTATTGCTGCAACGGGCTCGTGGGCTGAGGTAGCTTGCTGTGTATGCGCGACAGAAAGGCACCGCCGCGTGATGATGCCGTTGAGTTGTTCGCATCAGGCGGGCTCGCGTGCTGGCCTTCACACAGATTGCCTTTTTCAGAGGCATGGACGTTCGGTGTGGACTCGCAGGCATAACAGCACCTCCGCCGCCAGACAATGCGCCGGAAAGACGAGCCGCTTCCACGTGGTTTAGATGTCAGGCGCGCTCGTTTGCCAGGACCCTCTAGGTTCACCCCTAGGGCCATGGGGAGAATGCAGCTCCTCACTCTGTTCCGGGAACACATCCCCTTCTTGAGGACGGATCCCAGCTCCACTCGCTTGTCGCCACAACTTGCCGGCCAGCTTCGCTTGTCTCTTCTGACGATTTTTAGTCTCAGCACTTGTCGATGGTTCTGCAACTTGTCAAGAACGGTTCCACAACAGACAACACACGACACAAGCAAGTGCCCTCAGTCACCCGACAGAACACCAGACAAATTATATTACAACATATACCTAGCTACGTGTCTATCACAATTTCGTTCCCTCTACATCAAGAGGCACATGTGGGACACAAGACTCTTAAAATGAGAACTCAAATTTTTACCCGTACAACAACGTAACGAAATAGAATAGAACATAAAGTTGGCTCCTTGACTCATCAATACCGACGTGAGCGCTCAGCTAAGGCCGTGATGAGGACTCATCATTTTCACCGGTATAGCGCACTACGACAAGGACACACACAAAGGAGAGATGCACACACACACAGCGAGGACAAAATTTTGCCCCGAATCGCCAGCGAGAAACCGAAAGGCGGAGAAGGTACTAACTAAACGCACGGCTCAATGTGTCTGCATTAGCGTTTAGCTTTCCTTTTTTGTAGTGAACGTCAAAGTTGTAATGTTGGAGTATCATGTTTCACCTCCGTAACCAGCCACATTTAGGCGACATGTTATATAATCAGGTTAGAAGACAGTGGTCTGTTTTGACCGCAAACCTCGAACCGGAGACATAACAAGCTAGCTTTTAAACGGCGCAAACGAGGCAAGCGCATTCTTTTACCGAAGTACTGTATGCCTATTCCCTGCCACTGAGTTTTCGACTTGCATACAAAACTGGCTTTTCGTTACCAGCACTGTCTTCCTGGCACATTACAGCTCCGATGCCGCGATCACTCATGTCGCATTGAATCCCTAATCTCTTAGAGAAATCGGGTGCCATGAGAACAGGCTTTTCGCTTAGGGCCTGTTTTAGCTGGCAAAACGCATTCTCCTTTTCTGAGTCCTATACTACTTTAACCGGCTCAGATTATCGAAGTGCGTCAGTTAGAGGGCTGGCAATGCTAGAGTAATTTTGCACGTAATGCTGAGAGTATCTAGCCAGGCCCAAGAATGCCCTTATCTCAGATTTTGTGGTTGGTCGTGGATAGTTCTCGACGGCGGCAACCTTAATTTCTGAAGGTCTACGCCAGCCACGCCCCGCAACGTGCCCCAGGTAAGACACCTCGCCGCACCCTAGGTGACATTTAATAGGTTTTACGGTAAGACCAGCTTCTTTCAACCTATTCAGCACGACGCGTAAATGCTCGACATGTTCTTCCCAGTTGTTGGAGAAGATGGCGACATCGTCAAGATACGGCAGAGCGAACTCAGAGAGGGCTTTAGGAACGCGGTCCATTCAGCCTGAAAAACACAAGGGCGCATTTTTCAATCCACAGCTCAGCTTAAGTGGACGATACATTCCAAATGGAGAAACAAATGCGGCCTAGCGGCTATCACGCTCCGCAAGGGGGACTTGCCGATACCTTCGCACGATGTCTAACGTGGAAATATAGCTGGACTGGACACAGTTTTAACCCTCTCCTCTAGGTTTGGTATCGGGTATGTTTGGTCTCGAGCTATGGCGTTAAGACGCCGATAATTGATGCATGGCCTCAGATCTTTTCCTGGCACTTAAACCAATATTAGAGGGGATGTATAGTCAACTCGCCCGGTAGTATGACTCCTAACTCTAGCATTTTATCGATCTCCTCTTTCATAATCTGCTTTTGCACAGGGGAACAACGATACGGCTTGCTACGGATTGGCTCCTCACAAGTTAGCTCGATATCGTGTTCGATCATCGTCGTGTTTACGGGACGGTTCGAAAACGCGTCTTCATACTCGGAAACAATTCTTCTCAGGTCCTCCTTCTGGACATCACTTAACCTAGGCTCTATGTTCAACTGCTCCAAAATGACCTCCGATCTCCTTTCGGTTACATTACAAGAACTCAAAATTTCTTCTCCCTCTTCCTCTGAAGCATTCAACAGCAGATTTACGACCGCTTGACGTTGAACGTATGGTATCATCAAGTTACTGCTGTAAATTTTGTTTGAACGCCTTCCTAATTTCACTTCATAATTGGTATCAGAAAGCTTCGATATGACTTTGACGGGCCCTTCCCAATGAACCTCAAGCTTGTTCTTTTTAGATGGCCGCAGCAGCATTACCTGACTTCCTACTTCAAAAGTGCGCTTCTTCGCCGATTTGTCATAGTACTCCTTCGACAACACTTGTGCAGCTTTGATGTGGCTTTCCACAAGATCTTTCGTTTCCCCAAGCCTCTGAAGGACGTCTAGAACACACGCAACTACATTAGGGTCCTCATCAAATACCTCCCAGGACTTGCGTAGCATTCGCAATGGTGTTCTCAAACTCCCGCTATACACAAGCTCTGCAGGGCTAAAACCAGTGCTCTCATGAGGAGCTCATCTCAAAGCGAACATTGCAGGAGGAATACACGCTTTCCAGTCGCATTTGTGCTCGTAGCAAAGAGCTCTCAGTATCCGTTTCAGAACGGAATGCATCGCTTTGCGGGTGATGGATCGAGCTGTGCACTACTTTTACTCCACATTTATCCATAAAGGTAGAGGTAAGGCAGCTGGTGAAGACACTACCATTGTCGCATTAAATTTAGAAGGAAATTCGACGCGTGCAAAAATGGATAGCAGTGCATCCACGACGTGAGGGGAATTGAGTTCCTTTAGTGGTGTCACTTCCGGAAATTTTGTGGCTACACAGAGAGCCGTCAGGATGTACCCACAACTTTGCCTTGACTTTTGCAGTGGCCCGACGATATCAATTACTAGGCACCAAAAAGGTTCTGTGATAATGGGCACAAGCTTCATGGGTGCTTTCCACTTGTCCGTGTATTTCCCCGCTCTCCGAGAAGTGTCGCATGAGCCTACAAAGCCTTCAATATCCTTCCAGCATTTCGGCCAATAAAATAGAAGGGAAATTCTAGCTTTGGTGTTTTTCATGCCGAGATGCCCTGCCCATGCGTTTTCATGCGCCAGTTCCAATAGTTTGCGACGATACTTTTGTGGCATCAAGAGCTGCTCATACTTTCGACCTTGCGCATTTGTGTAGCTCCGATACAGGAACCCTGCTTTCTCAAAAAAAGGAACAATCTTTTTCTCTTTACCCAAGTTTACGCTGTTTATTAGCGCTTTAATCGAGAGGTCCCCACGCTGCTCTCGAATGAGCGTTTCTCGATCAACCCTCGACAGCTTACTCCAACTTTCTGCTACAGGCGAGAGCGTTGCACCCCTCTCGCTCTGACTCAATGGCGCCATGTCGTCTCCGCCTGCTACGGAAACTGCGCCAGTCGCTTCGGCGACGGGCCGCTAGAGTGACTGCTCACATGTCTCACACGGGCAATTTCCTCTCTGAGGTTCCGTCGACACGCCGCCAAGGTCACTTGATGGTTCACCACATTGAACAAGATCAAGCACCTGCGAAAGCTTCCGCGCTTGCGATCGCGTGAAGGCCATGTACGCTAAGTTGGGGAAGAACGATTTACCCTGCTCTTTGAGAAGCTGCTATGAGTTGTTAGAGAAAAGATAAGTAAAACGATCGGGAAGCGCGGCAGACACAGCCGCTTCGGTGCGAAGCTTACAGAACGGGCCTTCAATGACAACAGTAGCAATTGGTAAGCAAGCACTCTGCTCTTCGGCGACTTGCCTGATCCACGCACATTCTCCTGTAAAGTCATCCGGAGACACTAATGAAGGATGTACAACGTCCATGGTTGCCGCTAAGTCTCGAAGTGCTCGACACGTTTTCCCATTCATACTAGATTCTTGGAGATACGGTTCTAACAACCACAAGTTCTTTTCCGATTCTTGGATTGTTGCGAAAGCAAACTATTGCTTACAGTTTATCCCGATGTGCCCTTCCTTTTTTCAGTTGTAGCAGATTAGCGGCTTCCGTGATTCAAACGCCCGTGTGTTATCAATGCGTTGTTTAGGAACCGCACTCGATTTCTCCGCTTCCGTTTGCCCTTCCCCTACCGTGTCCTTCGTAAGAGACGGGTCCTTCTTGAAATTACGGTGCGTAGTGGGTTTCCGCTGATCAGGTTTCTTTGAAAAGCCCTCTTTCCTTTCATCCTTTTCAACGTGCACTCGACTTTCGGCGAGTATAATACTCTTCAGCTAACTCTGCTGCCTTGTTTAGCAGTACTTCACCTAGTTTGTCCTGCAGCCAAAGCTTGACATCCTCCTTGATGCACCGGTAGAATTGCTCCAATGCAATGCATTATACCACTTTATCGCGATTGTCATAAACACCTTCGCGCTTGAGCCATTCACCTAAATCGGCTTTAAGACGAAACGCGAAGTCAACGTATGACTCATTCCCCTTTTTAGCTTACCGGAACCTTTGCCTGAAAGCCTCGGGTGACAACTTATAACGTCTCAAGAGCACTTTCTTAACCTCGTCATAGCTCTCAAGCGCTTCCCTCGACAAGCAAGTCATCGCGTCGGACACTTCGCCGGAAAGAAGAGCTAACAGGTTCTGCGCACAAAGAGACCGCTCCAAAGCATTTCGCTCACAGACGTGTTCATACTTGACGAGATCCTTCGCCAAGCACTCGCCTACTACGAACGGTGGAAGGTGGTCGCGAATTCTCTGACCGCTGACCTGAACTGTCGCAGAAGCTACGCTTGGCACATGCGAACACAGTAGGATTGCCAATTCTATTCGTTTCAACTCAAGGCGCTCCTGTCTCTCGACCTCCTCACGGCGTTCTCCGCTTTCAGCTTCTTCACGTTCAAGAACTTCTACTTCTCGTCTTTCGGCCTCCTCTCGGCATGCTTTGATATCCACCCAGGCTTCATCGACTTCCTCTGCCGGCACTCCTCCATCCTTCATAATCTCAAGGATTGCTTGCTTTTGTTTCGCACGGCCCAAAGTAATGCCGTGTTCCTCACAAATTTTGATGAGTTTTTTCTCTTTAAGGTTCTCCATCGTTCACCCTAGCCTCTTCCTGTTTGCCCCTGTTAAGAATCTACTTGCCAGACCCACCATAAGTCTACTAGCAAGACGCGCAAGCAATTTTTAACACTCCCGTGTTTACACCCTCTGCATTAACTTTGGTTTCAAAGCGCTGACTTGGCTTGAAACGATCAAAGCTCACTCACCAATGCTTCACACAGCCTTTCTCTGAATTTCTATAACCTGAGCTAGAGTAGTCTGGTGAACTGAGGGGAAACATCAGGCACACACCGCATCGATGTTGCTCACGCCGGCCGATTTCGCAGCTGCCAAACACTGTTACGAAGCGCTCCTCTGACGACTTTACGAAGGGCGCCACGAACCTCACCGCTGCCACCACTATTACGAAAGACGGCGACGCCAACACGGTCCTGAAGGCGGCACTACTTCGAACTCCGCCGGGAAGGTCACCAGCCGTTTGGTAGCGTAGGTTTCTCAGCTCGCGACTGCTTCTGCGCCGAGCTGATAGACGAGTGGACGAGACGACGGTGAGTTAAACAAGGTTTATGTACAGCATATATACAGAGACGTTACAAATTCAGCACTGAGGCCGACAGCTTAGAGACTCGAAGAGCCGAGCTCTCTTGTCTGACACATAGGTCTACTGCTCGCGACGCGCCGCAGGGCTTTTTTTATATGCACCGGGAGGATTCTTCGAGTAACAAAATGTCCAACCAGAAGCGCCACTGGCCGTGAGGTCAGAATCCTCCAATGGGTTCGCCGCTGGGCCGCGTCATTCTCAGAAAATCCGCAGCCGCTGCGCGTGGTTGCAGCCAAGGACGAGTGGCGTCGCCACGCATTGCGTAAGACTCGCCAGACAGGAATGCGCCTATTGCTGCAACGGGCTCGTGGGCTGAGGGGCTCGCTGTGCGTGCGCGACAGAAAGGCACCGCCGCGTGATGATGCCGTTGAGTTGTTCGCGTCAGGCGGGCTCGCGTGCTGGCCTTGACACAGATTGCCTTTTTTTAGAGGCATGGACGTTCGGGGTGGACTCGCAGGCATAACAGCACACAACCAGTGGGATAGAGCCACGTCGCACTAAGCACGATTTTCCAATAGCACGCTAGCGCTTAGTTAAAACAAGAAGAAATTGAGATTAGTTCAATACAATAAGCAAAGAGAAAACCGGGCGGGGCTATTGCCTGCAGAGTTCGCAAAGCTGAATCCGGTGGCTACCTACTAAATCCTGAACCCTAATCATAGTAATAATAACCAGACAAGTCAGTATAAGCATGAGGTGTGAGCACATCTATGGTTTTCAATGTGAGTCTAAACGGCTTAGTTTCTTGAATATCTAGATGTAATACTTCTGGAGATATAAGTGCGTTGAAAATGAACATCAGCTTATTCACCTGCTCAAGAATAATACAATGCGTTTCAATAAATGAATGCTAATATTTTCGCAGCATTCACAAATCTTAGAGGATTAGCCTGCTGAATTCATCATAATACGTCGTTGTTCCCGGCTACTTCTGCAATGGAGATAGGGTTCTGAGAAGAACACTTAGCCTTACTATTTGAACTACAACCATTAACAGCCCAATAAACGAAAATCCATGTACATAAGCTCATATATGATGCATATATTTTAGTTACACTAAGATCTGATATGACGACATGCAAAAAAGTTATTGAAGAAAACGGAGTGTTCATCCTACGAGACAAAGCACACGAAATAAAATATACACTTGAATATGTATCATAATCGTGACTCTCACTTTAGTGTTCGCACATTTTAAAAACCCAACATAGAAAAATACGCTACGCTATAATCATCAAGGGGAGCTGCCCTTACTTGGAAAAACAATTACATATTATTTAATGAAAGAACAAGTAGGTCACCGCATATAAATCAAATTTACACTGCGAAGTTGATGAGATGATCTAATAGAGTTGTTTTACATATTACGGATCATGACTAGGTATAATTTGATATGATATCTGGTACCGGAAAAGTCGCTCTTTTTCTCAAAGAAAGTATGCTGCAATTATATTTGATGGATCACATTATTGTGATGAATCAGAATAGTGAGATATCAGCGGAATACAACAAACTGCTTGGTATAGGTTTCATAAATACGAAAGCCTCTTCGACGAAGTAATGATGCCAGATGTCTTGTAAGCAATAAATTGAGAAGAGGTTCGTGAAACTTATAATAATGCATTCTGCGACATTTACAGAACTTCTGAGCTCTCTTTTTTTGTCCACAAAAGAAAACCAATAAAATTTCAACAGAGCACGAAAACACACGCGCACATATCATTTCCTCACGCTCCGTATTGAATGCGTTAAAAAAGAGTTCAACAACTAGGAAGAAAAAAATAATGCCTATGGAGAATATCTCAGCGACTTGTGATTGAGTGATGAATTTTGAGTGGCACGCTGTTTTTCCGTAACAATAAAAGCAAGTCGTAAAAAGGCATTGAAGACTTTTGTCGACAACGTACTCAAGTAAGCCTGAGCATCAGTATGATAAAGATGATAATGATATTCAACAGACTTGCGAAAAAGAATTGATTCAGTAATGAGAAACTATGATTGGAGCTTACATGAAGATACGAATATCTAGGACAAGAAAGAAACCCATTCATAGGTAGAATTGATTGAAGCTCATTTGAATGGCACTCCTAAATATTGAAACGGGGTCTGCCACTGCACAGAAGTGTTCTCGGGCCAGTTTTTTCTCTCCCATAGTAGGGTTCATCATACTCTAAGTTGTTGAAAACTTTTTCTACACACAAACAAAAAGCATACAATTACTCCACACTGACAATTCTAACATACGAGGCTGAAACATGGAGCGTAACAACAAAACTAGAAAAAAATTTTAGAATCACACAACACTGAAAAGAACAGAGATGGATAGGAGAAAGTTTCAGAGATGCGATGACGCCAAAATGGGTCAGGGAACAAATACGGGTAGTGAATACGCTAGTCGGCATTGAGCGAAACAAATAGAACTGGGCAGCCACATATAGATCAGAAAGGCAACATGGGAAAATTAAGAGCCGCTCCATGGTTACCATTGGGCTAGAAATGTAGTTGAGTAATGCAGAGGGTTAGGTTTAGCGTCGAAATTAGGTGGTTCGCCAGGATACAAAAGAATCACCTTGCACAGGAGAGGGTAAATTTGACGTTTTGCGGAAATGACTGCTTTACGTAATGAACTGAAGAAGGCGGGACATGACCATAATGACGCACTCACTAGAAGCTTCATTTCTTCATATAGGACTGCAATGACAGACACATTCACCCGAAAATCCAGCCTCAAGACAGCAGCCACTCATATCATATGAGATATGTCATCTTGCCTGGTGGCACAAGAAAAACTGCTCAAGGAAGTTCAGTATCACCTACGACGTGGACATATCGCTCGCGCTTAGCAGGCACATACGACACTTGGCAGACACAGAAGGCAGACAGATTGGTCTTCTGCCTTCTGTATGATCTGTGCCTTCGCAATGGCAAACATAGCGCAACACTAAGTTGAGCCTATTGATATAGTGTTTCCATGCCAGGAAAAGTATGGTGTTCAAAATAGGGCGCCGTTTCAAGGAGATAGAAAACGCTGATACCGTTTCCACTGCCAGTTTTTACTTTACATACTCCTTGGGCCTCAGCAAGCAATCACCTTTCCGCGCTGATTTAAACAGTAAGCCTTATGTTGAACTAGCACGAACTTGCCTCTTGTCTTCTTCAGATACAATTCTTTCTGCACCATTTTCTGCAACAAAAGCGATTGTTTGAACAACTCATGTGACAACTGCCTGCACTGGATGAACTATTCGTGTTTGCAGATGAGTAAACTTTGTAGTGATTTGCATCTTTCTGTAGATTTTATGCTCTTTGCGCACGAGAAAGAAAGATAGAGAAAGATCAATGAAACAGACGGAATTTAACCAGAGGAAGACTCTGGTTCGCTACCCTGTACTTGGACAGGACAACAATGGGTGTAAAAAACGAAAACCAAGAAGAAGAGTTTGTCACAATAACAAAAAAATGTTGTGACTGGTGTACTATGCGCATCACAAAATATTCACCAAATCTCAAGGCAGAAACCCTAGCAATGTCTAGCATGGCACCTGTGGCTGATATTGCCATGCTCATTTCTCAAGTTTTCATTTTCGTCGCATTACACATGCGTGTGATTGCGCAGCCACGCCTATTAACTAGGAAACCATCGAGATAACCGTAGAACCTGCGATGCGAATACGCCCACAACAGGTACATATCAAATTCTTCTGGAGCTTATGTCACCGCTAGCGATGGCGCTCGAATAATCCATGACACTTGTGTAAATCTGACATGCGTCATAGCTTGTTGGTTGGGAACAGAGCGCGGCCGGCGCTCTGTTCACCGCTATCAGTGCTAGTGTATTGCTGTAACCTGACTTTCTGTTCACACGCCACAAGTTCGGCCTAATAAGCTGTTTCATCCGAACATCCAATCTGCTCCCTTCGCCCGCGTCACGACCACGTGACAATATTTCGGAGTGGAGTACAAGTTGGCTACGCGAACTTTTCTATCACCTTTGTTTAACCAGTCATCATACGTAGCTCAAGGTTCGCCGACAAAGATTATGAATGTATTATACTTGATGCAATGCAATCAGTAACAATATATGACTTAACGTAAGTAAGCAAAAGAATGTATGCGGCGTTCACGTATGCTATTTCTGTTATTTCATTTAAACCAGCATAGGAGATTTTCTCGTTTAATATATGTGGTGCGATAATGAGGTTCAGCAAACAGTTTTGTAACTGCAAATGACTCTTTAGCTGATAGCATACCTACTAAAATAGGCGATTCCGCAGTCATTCTCGATTGTTTGAATTCAACAAAACACAACAGTCTAACATGAGAATGCCATAAAATAATTTGCTGGCATCCAAACATTTGCTTTAACCCAGCACGTGATTGCGTGTACATCGCATTCAAAACACGCTCTACTCCTAACAGGCACCACGAGATACCTGCGTGCCCAAATGACGACCTTCTGCTGAAGGTGTAGTGCTGATTATTAACCAACGGCATTGTAGAACCCTCACTGCTTCTATGGGCCTCATATAGTTATGTTGCTCGTGTACAGAAGCACAATGCGCAGGACTGTTTACCATCACCTGCCACTAAGTGCCGAGCCAACACAAATATGTTACGCCCTAGAGCCTGAGTTACGTAGCTCACACGTTTTCTAAACGATTGACTTGTGGATTATGATGTATCTTTTTTTACGACAACTGTGATTATTACATTTTTGTGCATTTCCGCCTTGCTTTTGTTTCATAAGGCATTTTTTTATTTCAAAGAATCTTTGAATGTCTTTATACGTTGTGAGCGCTATTCTATAACCACTCATTCGTAAAAAAACGTAACTTTTTATGAGTAAATTGGGTGCACAAACCAAGATAGGCCATCTTTTTCACCAATAAGGCTTCTCGAGGTTGCAGTTCTCTTTTAGGATTGCTTTTTTAGAGACGTTTGACTAACATGTTCTCTATAACAGCAATGCTCGCGTGACTATTTCCCTATTTTGTTTGCACGCGGAAATTGTAGGTGCCCTTGGCGGCACTCAACTAGCCCTTAAAAGTGACCGGGGTTAACTTCAATTTGTAACAACAGCAGTTGGAGCGTAATTTTGGAAAGCCTAAAAAATACTCAATATCAAAGAAGCCCTGAAACACTTTTTCAACTAACCATGGAATGAATTCACCGATAGAGCTTATCGCCTTACAAACTGAACGCCGCAAAAGGTTTAAAAATCCGTCCAGTGCGAGTGGAGTTACAAAGCTTTGTCAAATGCTGCGATTGAATTGTTTCTTCTGTCGTCTCAACGAATGAACTGGGAACTAAATAGAGAGGTATGGCATAGACAAACAAAATACTTCACGTGTGCCTCGTGACATTGAGCGCTTTTTTTCACTTTTTTTTAAATACGCGGATTTTTTTGTGTGATCGCGTGCGCACGCGTAGACAAGTCGCTTCCTTCCGCGCCGATCTCTGTAACGACCGGGCGCGCCATGTTAAAATCAGCCAATGGCTGATAGATCGCCTTCTACGAGTGATTTTTGAGCGTCTTCTGTCATTCGTCCAGTTTAAATCAACAGGCAATATTCTATCAACTGACAGGAAAGCGTTATCTCCAAGACAGCTCCATCATCGCAAGACTCGTCACAGAAGATGTCGGTGAGACATGTTAGAACCAAGATCAACAATATAAACCAAACTAAGAACGTTTTCTTTGTCCGGTGCGAGTGGTGGTGGAGTCCTCTTTTCCTGCATATCCTTCCCCCTCCGAATTTCACTTGGCTCTGCCCTGTTCATTTTTCTTTTGTAATTGGCGTTGCCTGCTTTATGTTTATGATGCGGGCCGAGAGTTCTTTCTTTTATTTCTTCCCAATAAAGAATACCATTCAATGCGAGAGAAGAAAGCAATTTTCAGCTGCTTTTGATAATTAATTGTGAATTCCAGGCTACGTGCAGCGCTATAATATTTGGCTCGCATGTTGTCGAGAGCCTATACTACCAATCGGCCGCATTTTCTTACCAAGCCTAAAAGGTGTTGCAAGACCCTTTAGGTTTTTAAATGTGTAAAGTAACTCAGTCGAAAATTCATATCGGATGATAACAATGTTTACACTATTTTGGCAGATTCGCAAAACATCTCTGATCCTGCTTTACAATCAGTTATCTGTTAGGGTAACTTGGCATCAAAATTTTGAGTGCATAACTATAGTGGATGCAGTAACTTCTTTATTTTCCTAAGACGATTACATCTTTTTGTGCCATGAGCCCTTGCAACTGTTTCTTATTACTCACCTGCATGTCATTAAGGCGACCCACTTAAATGTCCTTTGCGAACGTTTCCCTTAAAATAAATGCGTCCTTAAACTGAATGAAGCAAAGATAAATAAATAGAGAGGAAAGGCAAGGAAATTAACCAAGCTTGGCTCGGTTGGCTACCCTACAAAAAGTGTGGAGGTCATTACGAGCTGGTGTTTGCATGATTAGAAAAAAATGGGGTATCCTTAGGCTTCGCTGTTAGGAGTTGAACGTGATAGCGATATCTGGTTCCTAGTGTGTACTTCAAATACTTCGCACGTGTACTCTTCTAACTTGCGATGCACCCACTGCATAGCGTTAAGGAAAAAACTCACAGTAACGTGCGTGTCTCTTGTAGCAGGTTGACCATCTTTAACAGAAGTCTAAAGTCAACTATTTAGGTCGATATTCGTAGTTGAATTAGCGGTTGAGAAACCTCGCAGTGTCAATGTTGTGCCAAGGAAGGGCTTATTTTGAAACAAAATTGTGTTTTAGTGGTCCGCACCAGGTTCGCGCACTTCAAATTATTCGCCTTTTTTATGTCTCTTTGTGCAGCATTTTGTTATATCTCTTGGTGCATAGTTTTTCTTTTTATTCAGCGCAGCTAGATTGATTGCTAGTAACTCTTTGTAGGTGGTTCATCTCACACCATCGCAGGCCTTTCGATAACGTCCTATTGCGGCGCATGTATGTAGTGCATTCAGCTTAAGTTCTTTGCAATGTAGAGCACTGATGTTAATAGTGTTGTCAGTTTAGACGTTGCCACAAATTGAGCTCTCACTCTGACATAAAGGTTCTTTTAAACCATTATTTCATTGCTATATTCATGTGGTTGAACACCCGATGACACTGTACGCTTCAACCGCGAAATATTATAGCAATATTTCATGTATTGTAAAGCTTGGCTACAGGACGCGTGGGAATGTAAAGAATGAAAGTTACTTTCACTGCTATTTCAAGCAGAGGAAGTTATTTTCACTGTAGTCACAAGAATACACATAGGCTGTGTGGTAGAACATCCACCTGCCATGCAAACAATCCGGGTTTATTCTATACTATGGAGCAGAATTTTTTATTATTAGTTTTATTTGGAGCGTTCAAAAACTTTCGCTGAGGCACAAGTTGTTGATTTTTAGCTCAGAAGATCACAAGAAACCGAGCACTTTTACGCCATCATGTTAATAAGAAATGGGCAGTCTTAGGTTTCGGTTAGGCAAAATAGAAACACCGGAAGACTCCTGCCTTCGATGATTCCTAGGAAAAGTCGTATATGCATTCCTATAGGCGCTTGCATACGTGACCCCGTAGATGTACTGTGTGGTGTTAGATGTGAGATGTGTACTGTGTGGAGTTTTTTGCTGTTTTTGTAACGTTCAAGCTGCATGCGTGAAGTCACTTTTTGTTGAAAATGAGGCAAACCACCGTCTACATTGCTGGTCAGTGAAATGCCAAATTGGTTCTCGTACTAATACAAGGTATCATTCGTCTTGGATTTCAACCGATCAGAAGATAGATCAACAGTAGTTGACCAAAATATTTAGGCATGCCTTCACGTTTTCTTTATTTAGAAATTCGCAGTGTCATCTAGTAGTTCTTCACGCTTACGCGAACGCCACTGACGCAATGACAAAACTGAGTAAGAATTGGGAAGCTAGCCAGCTGGTGTTTTTTTTTTATAATCGTGTGAAGACCTGTAACCTGAAATGAACAAAATTCACAGTCTGGTCACACTTTTTCACCCCTGTGTGTCAGACATCACCTTGAAATAGATTGCAGGAATCTGCATTCACATTTGCCTGCATTAAAGCAGGCAAATGTGATAATGACGTAACTGTATTCTTCATATGCTTTTTTTTCCAAGCCATGCAACCTTGAATCGGCCCAATCAACGCCACCTACAAACAACCACAATATATGCTTACAATTCATGCTTCTATAGCAATGTACTACACGTAAACATCAAATTCATTATTATTGAAATGACCGCCCTTGAAACTGAATAAAATAGGCACCAATAGCTTTAAAACTAATAAACATTCATTTACATGTGGCCACATAGAATACATCACAATTTTAGGTGATGTGCATAGTGCACTTCCGTATTTCTGCAAAAGACTGATGAAATCGGAGGACGCTTGAGGTTTTCCTTCAAGAGCAGAATGTGATAGCGTAATCTGACCTCATGCACATCTCCTTCTGACTGCTAGCCTGGTTCAGTTTTCACCGCATGTCTAAACCTTGCCGTAAAGATATGAACGGTAATGTGCCTACCATTGGTCATTTTAGGTTATCCTGGAAAGCCTACCAGTGCTGTTGTTACGACCGTCATCATTATTGAAGTTTTTCGGCCTTTGTGAACGGGGCGAAAATATTTCGACGCATTCCAAGCAAGGGTGTGCCGTCAAGACGGGTTGATTTCCTCTCGGCAAAACCTGAACGAGGGATTCGAGACTGGTTCGCGCAAAGAAAATGCACGAGCCAAGAGAGGTCATTGTGAGCTCGACTCAAGAAAGGCCATTCTGTTTGCTGTGAGCAAGGCTTTCGAGGTAGACAAGGAGGCAGCTGGGCCATTTTCGAGGTCACCGAGGATCTGGAAATCTCGGAACCAGCATGGTATTTGCAGTTCAGGCTGAAAGCTAAAGCCAAACTGGTTGTGACTGCATCTTGTGAGGAGAAGCGGAGCCCCGGATATGTGCAGCTAAGCCACAGCTTCTAGCAAACAACGAGAAATGGAATGTGGGGTTGAAAGAAAGGAAAGGGCACTATCTGCTGTAGCCCTTGCGGGAGCCCGCCTCGACGACGAGGGATTAGTCGACCACTCCTCCTTCCCCATTTCTCCATAAGATCGGCTGAATGGGGTGGCATAATTTTACGATATGCTGGCACACCACTACATTGCCCTACTTAAACAGTCAGGCAAGTTTGACACGTGTACTGGCAGCCGTTTTTTTTGAACCTCACCCAACTGCCAGAAGAATCTTGGAAACCAATATCATCAGACGTGCGCGAAACTTCGTGACGTGTGCGAAAACGTCGGTGCAGTCCGTTTGTGACCATATTTAGGCATCGTGAAGACTGTGCCCTCTCCGCATGCATTGTGTGGTGTCTTTGCTCTACTTCGTGGGTGGAGCACTTAGACCACGGAGCGCCCCATTGGCGGAAGCTGCGGACAATACACCCTGGGTTGGCAACGAGGCGTTGTATAAGCCGAAGAATTTAGTGTCAATTTCTACAGTTCAACAGCTCTCATGTACAGTTCTTGACTACTTGATTACTTGATCACCTCTTTTCGAATTCTCAGTTACTAATCCATGTAAATAAATTGTGGTCGTTTTACGAGTGCCTCATCTGACTTGTTCGACGATGTGTCCTAGGACGGGTGCTGGCTACCAAACTGAGACCCGCGGGACCCGAAGTCGCAACACTGTTAAGTGCCCGCTATGCCATTGATATAACGAAACAACGAACCGCCCAATATGCGTTCACTTTGTTCTCTTCATGAATAGTTCTGCTGCTGATGGTAAATAAATATGTCTGAGTGCCTTGTAACTATAGGTGCGCTTTTAAACACCCAATCACCGCTGAATTCATAATTTTTGACCTTAGGTACCATTTTACGCTTCTGGCACGCAATATAACATGCGTTAAGAAAAGGAATTCACTACATGAAATTCGTATAGATATTTTTTTTTCAAAGCAGTTTCGATAAGTACCAAGGCTTGGCGATAGAACACCTGCTTACCCCGCAGACTACCGCAAAGTGAGGAATTTCGAATTGTTTTTGGTTGATCTGATTAGCTTCAGCGCGTAAGGCGAACTGTGCAGAACATTATTCAACAAACCTGGTCACCGACATTATCCTTGGATGCTTCAATGACATATGTATAAACGCCTATACGCCTTACCGCTTATCAGATTACTATAGTCGTCTGACTTCTCATCTCGCCACTATCAGTGTAGAGCGTGAATTGATTGCACGTAACCTCTTCAGTTACTGGGCACAAGCCACCGAAATAAAGCTTTGCCTAATTCTCAGTCTTGCTACAGCCTTCTTCAACGTTACAACCATGTGACTGCTAACTTCTCAGCAGCGATGCATTTGCATCATCACACCTTCATCGAGCGAGTTGCTGCTTTCGTACTGCCGCGAATTTTCACATTTCTTTGCTAACATATCTCTGTAAAGTCTAAGTTCTTCAAATTTAACAATCTTTTCGTGGTAATTTTATGGAATGTGTGAACTCAACCAGTCCTTAGATTTCACCGATTGACCACAACAGTTACAGTATTCGATATGTTGTTGAGGAAATACTTACAATACGTCTATAGTATCTGTGCAGGTTATAATAACTACATCCACCGCCGCAGTGGTCTAGTGGCTAAAGTACTCGCCTGCTGACCCGCAGGTCACGAAACTGAATCCCGGCGGCGGCGGCTGCATTTTAAATGGAGGCAAAGATGCTAAGGCCCGTGTGCTCCGATTTGGGTGCACGTTAAAGAACCCGATGTGGTCGAATTTTCCGGAGCGCTTCACTACGGGGTTCTCGAATTCATATGTTGGGTTTGGGACAATAAACCACACATATCAATCAATAACTACATCCAACACACATTTTTAGCGTTAAATATATACTATACGAGAATAGCATCCTTACGCATACTTAGCTCACTCATTGCGACTTAAGCATTTTTCTGCAGATTTATTATTAACTTCCCCGGCAAATCTTAAGATTTATAGCAATATTCAATTCGCAATCAACAAAAATATTATTTTATCTAGTTTTCGTACTAGTTATATATAGTAAACATACAGTAAGATTCGCTTCCATCTTAGATCGGAATACTCCTCCATTTTCTATAAAAACTATAAGGCCCGTGTGCTCAGATTGAGGCGCACGTTAAGAACCCGAGGTGGATGAAATTTTGGGAACCCGCCACTACGGCGTCTCTCATAATCATATGGTGGCTTTGGGACGTTAAACCCCACATATCAATCAATCTATAAAAACTATAGGCTCAACTATTCAATTAAAACAAACAACTAGATAGCGTTTTCTGCACACAGACTAAGCATAAAAGTTGGTACTTCGAAATGCGCGTACTGCACTAACGAAATTCTGTAAGATCATTCTGTTGTATTGCCAAATGCAGTTTGTTTTATTTGTTTGAGTTCCGGTGAACATGCGTGACAGATATGCCACATATATTTCTTTGATAATTCTACGAGGGTAGGTAAAACTACTGTCAGTACAAGGTAGCGGTTAAAAATATTAGCAACCAAAACTTTTGTCACAAAAACAGCAACAACAATAGGGCAGTATAAATTCAGACCAATATGCCAATTCGTTGCAGTCTGTATGAGCATATCACAAAACTCTACGCAAACGTGCTAGAGCCGTGCCCGGACTATTTGAAGATTCGGTCGACTGCACGAAGGAAGTACTCGGAAAATAAACATTGCTACATCCGTGTTTGGCGAACAAACTTCCTGCTTGCGGAAAAACTACGTTCCCCCTTTCGCGTGTCTGCATGCGTTTCTGTCTTTTTTATGATGGTTACCTATGCAAACATTGTTTCTGTCTTATATATGTGTTGTGCCTCAGTGGTCGCAAAGAAAGAATCAAAAAAGGCTGGGTAGCCATGGTTTGAAGAAAGAGGATAAAAAACCTGGCAGACCAAATTAAGAATAGAAAAAATAGAAAACATTGACGGCAGATCCACGAGGTGAATGATGATGGGATTGGGCGATGATCCTGGAAGTAATACCGTGAAATTTTTTTTCGTTGATTGGCCTGGCGATATGCGCGCTTCCTCGCCGCTTCCCATTGTCGAACGTTTTCAAGATCTGCTTAGCGATGTTGACGTACTGCCTTGGCCTCTCGTTCCCGTACAGAAGAGTCTTGCCGACGCTGAGGTGCCACTGCAGCTTGTTCACGTACGGCGGGATTTTGCCGACGCTGCCTTGCTGATGTGGCTTCTTGTTCCCGTACAGCAGGATCTTGGCGGCGACGTCGCGCAGCTTCCCGGCGCACTTCGGTCTCTCGTGGTCTCACTTCAGGGTCCTGTCTGCGAGCGCGTGCTGCCGCTGCCCTGCGCGCCCGCCTTTCGGCATCCTTATTTATACGAGCACACACCGACGGCAACGAGCATCGGCAACTACAAACCTGTATCACTATGGTCTCGATTATAAAACCATTGCTTTTAGAAAACATCTGGCGTCTTTAGATGGTTTATTTCGTCAATCGACGGCGTTTTTAATAAAAAAAATTTTATTGTTTAATCACGCACAGGAGAAATCTGACCAGGTCCTACCTTGGAGGTAAACAATGGCTGCTACTGGCAATGAGCGACAGCAGAGGTCGGCTTTTAACACTTCTACTTCTACTAACCTTTCCTACTGGAACATGCCAATGGCTGTTATAGGGAATGAGATACAGAAAAATTCGGATTTTAGTTAACGCGCCCACTGGAAATTTTTGTTATTGTTCAACAACGCGCAGGATAAATTTCCCACCGGCATCACCTTGGAGGTCAAAGCGTAAGACTGGTTACATACTACGACTACGACTTCGAGGGACGAACGGATGCAGCTATAAGGAGCTTCGCCCCTAAAACAAGAAGAAGCTAAAATCACAGTTTCGCGAGGCAATGAAATCATTACATTAGCAACAAATTAGAACAATTAACCATAAATGGGAGCAAGTCGATAGTGGCGGAGCGTCGCTCAAGGGCAATTGACACTGGCGCAACACTGCTGAAACACAAAGAAGAATGCTTGAAAAGAACGCACCGTTATACACAATACGAACACAACTTAATGTCTGTCCAAATTGTTATTTTGTGTTTGACCAGCACGCTGCAAGTGGCGACTGTGCCAGCGCGTCCTTGTTGGCACGGCGGCACGTCTAGTGACCCATTTGCGACTCTTGCGGCATGTGGCGTTCGAAGCATTGCTTGCTCGGCATTCCACATCGGGAATGGGTACAATATTGGGCCCTTTTTATGGGGCATCTTTATAGCCCTTCAAACGAAGTCTCGGAGCGTTGCTTTCAAGTTCCGCCTTCAGACCATTTCGCTGGTGGGACTGAACACGCCAAAGTGACTTTAAGGTCTACATACCGCCGTGCGACAGCGGTAAGAGCTCGTTTTTTGAAAGAACGAGTGGCACGGGGCAGGGCCGTGTACACGCGAGGCTGCTGTGACAGTGGCCACATTCAAGAATCCGGGTGGCATGCTTCGTTAACATATCTTTTTATTTATTTTTTATTTTATTGGTATTTCAATCCGCAAATGCGTGTCCTGGGCGTGACGCACTTACTTCAAATATTCGCCTATCAAGATAGCCTAGCCTGTACTGGGGGGTGCAAACCTGAAGAGGAGTGATTGGTGCCTATGAAGTCCTGGCTTTTGGTGTGTAGCTAAGCGTTGCAAGATTTGAGTTCTTTTTTGCTGTATATATTTGTTTACATTTTTTCCCGTTTATTTGTTTTTTTCTCTGCGTGCTCTTGTTTACTTGGAGGTTGTCTATATACCCCAGTGACCAGCACGCTTCCCTGTGAACCGAGCGTACGCGGGAAGGACTCCCACTTCGTGGAGCATACTCTATTTCTTTTTTCGCCAAAAATATATTTTAGATGCAAAGCAGCTTTTTGACTAGCCTGCGTAACACTATCTTTCCATCCGCAACGCTCCCCTCGCCCCACCTGTTGAAGTGGTGTCAAGTTACTCACGCCCTCTTATCAGTGTGCGGTGACGTCTTTCTCCCTCTCCTGCCGCGTGGTCACCGTTTGTCAGCTGTCTTCACTTAACCCGCTCCACCAGTCGCAAAGCTCTAGTGCACTCCTAACGTAGCCATCATCTCACCCGTGCCATCTCGCTCAAGCTGTCGGTGACAAACCGCGAGCCGGCGGGTGCACGCGCTTCGTGCGCCTCGAAAGTCTCGTGGCGCCGACAATGGCTGTGATCTAATTCTTAGACAGCACGTATACAGTCTACGCAGACTGCTTTGAAGACAGCACCGAGCCCATGCTGTCCGAGAATTAGAACACTTCTTGACGGATTTTACGCGGGGATGCGCCACCTCGCGTCGAGAAGAAAAACCTAAATTAAACAAACGTAACAGTTGTATTTTCTGGCTTATTTCGCGTTAAAATTGGAAACAAATAAACGTTACTCACATTGAGTGTCTGGAAAAGCGTTTGCTTGTGTGCAGATGAGCATTCTGGGGAGATTTGATCTATCTGAGCGATTCGCTGAGCCGCCTTCTTGTTTAGACAGCAAAGTAGCCCTCATCGTATTTGTCTACGATGCAGTCTTCTCGGAGGTGTCTATTTTATGGGCTACGTCAGAATTGGAATGGGACTTAAGATAGCTGCCGTCAATTCAGCTGTCTATTTAGCTGTCTTCGGCAATATGAGAACACACCCAATGTTCACACGCGCTGCTGCGTGCGGTGCGATCGCACCGACGGGCGGGACACCGTTGCGGCAACCTTCCCGCTAGTGAGCGCGTACCTTTTGCGGCTGTCGCCGTCGTTTCGAGGGGTAGCGAAGCCGATCGCGTTTGCGAATGGCGACGTCAGTGCCGTCGAGGCGCGAGCCAGGGAAGCCGAACGCAAGTGTCCGTAGTGGAAGACCAATGACACCGACGAGGTGCGAGTAAAGAACGCCAATCGCGTTCAAGAATACAGACAGCGTGCCGGTAACACCGACGAGACCCAAGCCACGGAATCCGAACGCAAGCATATTCAACGCGTCTCACCTCCCGTGTCTTTCTGTTCAAACGTTTATCGAGTAAACGCTACACCGTGCTTCGCTTCAAATGGTTCTCACAGAACCCGTGTCGACGCCCGTTTCAAGCGGCAGACACATGGTGCGAATTCGGATGCGATTTGCCGTACGGCTGTTTGTGCCTACAGCCGCATCCGACAGGCGTCCAACAGCATGCGGCGACGATTCGCACGCCGCGCGTGCATCGAACTTGCTGAATGCAGCCGCACGGCAGCCGCACCGGTTTGGCGGCCGCAGCCAATGGCAGCGCCGGAGCGTGACAAGGGGTGCCACTGGTGGGCGCCGTCGCAAGTTTCTGCCTGGCCGCTCCGATCGCCCTCGTATTTTTGGATATCGCCGTTGCCAGTGGCATCAAAAACATTAAATGAACAGTTTCTGACGTGAAATAACCCATGATTGAATAAAGTGATGCTTGATGTGTGCTATTTCTGCAAGGCAACGCCGGTTTCCGAACCAACGACGAGATATCGAGCCGTAATGGAAGTCTATTTCGAAGGCAAACAAACAGTGGTACCGGTGGTCTCGGCGAACCAGCGCGCTTCGTTCCCATCTTTGCTCTTTTATAGAGCCTGTACATTAAAGCAGTTCCACGTGTGAAAGCGTCATATAAATGTACGAGTTTTCATAGTGTTGGTAAAAAGAAGCGCTCAACAATGAGCCAACGTTGAAAGAGAGCGGCGCTACCAAGAACGTCAGCCTTGCTAGGCCTACACTCGGAGTCGATAATGAATATGGGCTGTGTCGGTGTTTGTCACTTGTGAATGCGTAGCTTTGTTGGCTATTGTCACAGAACGAGCGCTCAAAAAGAGCGCGCCACCAACTCCTCGCGACGAAACGCCGGAATGACGCCGCGAGGTCAACGATAAAAGAACAAAAAAGAGAAAACAAACATCCAAGGGTCCCCGGGCGCGCGACTCTCTCCCCTCGGAAGCGTGGCTTCGCCGACGAACCTCCTCACCCCACATCGGCGGCCGAGCAAGCACTCGAAATTTCTAGATGGAAAGGGACGTGTTATGCCGGGTTGAGTCATCTGTCGGGGACGGCCCTCGTACAGTCTCGCGCCTTCCCCCAGCCTCCGCTGCGCATCGCGCCGACGAAATGACGAGAACTTTCTGGAATGTCGCGCGGAAAGTATTTAACCGAGCAGCGGAGACGGGAGATGAGGAGAAGACGGAAGTTAGCGCCAGAGCGCGTAGAGATTCCGCCGTGTAGTCGGCGAAGGTTTGTCCGTAGAGACAAAGCAGGAGAAGGAGATGATTTCCACCTGAGGGGTGACGACTCGAGCTACAGGCAAGAGTGTGTGTTTACCGCTATCGAGCGAAGACGCGTGGCCACAGCTGCGTGTGTGAAGCCGACGTGTTTCCGGCGAAGAAGTTTGAAGCTTGGAGAGTGGCCAGTTGAAGACGCGAGGTTTCCTGGAAGAGAAACTTCGGCGAGGTTGCCTGGAAGAAAAACCCCGGGGGGCAGCGGAACGACAACAACGCTGGACTTTGAGTGAGTGATTCTCGGAAGAGTATCATCCAGACTTTTGTTCCAAGAACTTTGGACTGAATAAGTTTTCGAACTCTTAGTCTTTAAGTGTCTTGTTTGTTCGATGCATGCGACTGCATTGTAGTGCGTATTGTTGTCTGTGTCCGTTGTTTCGAGTGTGGCTGATTGTACTGTGTAGTACGTTGTTTGATTGGTGACATATTGTATGCAAATATTGTGGAGTGTGCATACTGGTGTATTGTTTTTTTGATCTGCCATTATTGAGAATATAATTTTGTTTGTTTATGAACTCTCGGCTCTGACTTGTTCTTTGGGCCACAGTCGGCGACCGCTGGCGCGCCAAAAAGGACCACTTCTAAATTGTCCACGCTTTCGTGGTGCGGTTCGGTGGGGGCCGATACTTCGGCTCTTGGAATTAGTCCGGCGATCGCCTCCCTAATCAACGGGACCTGTGACAATTAATCTGCCGTCCGCGACAGGACCTTTTGGTGCACAGTGTGTCCAAAGTAGTGAGAAAGAGCCTGGAGTTGTTGATATTGCTATCAGAACGATTTTGTGTGTCGCTCAGTGTTTTCGTTAACGAGTGCAGGGGAGTGTTCCGATATACTGATTTAGGCAGGTATTTTTTGCACGCGGCAAGGTTTCATTTGCGAGTTGCGAGTCAGGAAGGAGTGTCCCGAAGATTCGAAAAATTCGGCACCCGAACAAAAGAAGCGTGCACCGGAGAGTGTTCCGCGATGTTTTCTGTGTAACCGAGTGGGTCATCGTGCGTGCAACTGTCGTAGTAACTTTACGAGCCCTACGGTACTAAAAAGTTTTAAGTGTGGTCAGACTGGGCACAAAGCAAACGCATGTCGAAACGGAGCGAGTCAAACTCACCAGGTATCCTGTGTACAAGCGGCACTGAAATCCGGTAATAATGCCGTCACCGATGAATTTGTAGAGTTGAAAAATGGAGAAAAAATTCCTATTGTGGGTGCTGTAATGACAAAACAGCCAACTGGTGTTACGAAGGGAATGCCAACGCTGCCTGGAAAAGTTGCGGGCAAAAAGGTTACGGTGTTAACAGATACCGGTAGCTCCACTGTTATCGTGCGAAGAAATTTGGTACGGGAAAGTGCGTTAACAGGCGAAACGAAACCAGTTTGCCTAATTGACCGTACGGTTCGGATGCTTCCCGAAGCAGAGATTGAGTTGGAAACCCCGTACTTCAGCGGGAAGATTACCGCTCTGTGTATGACGACCCCCCTTTACGACCTTGTCATCGGAAACATCGACGGGCCGCGAGGACCGAATGATCCCGAATTTTTAGGAGAAGACCCTAAGATAGAGCCCTCGCCAACCCAGCGACCGCGAGATACAGTGGAGGAGCATCCCGTGACGGATCTCACTAGAGCGCAAGGTGAAGCCGCGGCGCAAGAGACAGCGAATGAGAAGATGATCGTGTTGAATGAGTTCACATACTGGGCAGCTGGACTTACGTCGGCACGACCTCAACCGAGCGACAGTGTAAAGGTGACGGAGTCGGCCAGTCCGGCCAAATGTCGGGACGTGAACAAGCGGGTGAATAACCGGGCAGGATCGGTTGAGCGTCATGGCCCGTTAACAATGTTGGAAGTGACAACGATGGCTGAGACGCCGCCTCAGATTTCGTCGTTGGAAGGGACTCGCCGGAACAAAACAAGAAAAAAGAATAAGAAGAGATCAAAAGGGCACCGCAAGAAAGGACGCAAGTGCCGCTTGAAATATTAGGATAGGTGCTGAGGGTAGAATCGGAATGTGTTTGGCAGGGCTGAGTGCCATGTATTGTTCAGTTCAGTTCAGTTCAGTTTATTCATTCATTCAAAATACAAAATTCGTAGAATGTAGTATGCAGACGAGGGTCCCAAAGTCAAGCGACTGCAGGGAGACCCTCGGTTAAATATAACAATAAAATGAATAATTATAACAGCACGTAAAATACGCAACACAAAGAAAAATAAACAGTGAACTTACAAAAAATAACATCAAGTAAACAAAACAGGCAGTCAGAATGCGACACAAGAACAATAGTAATATAATATATAAGTAAAACATAATCACGCCATAAAGCAATAACGTAAATTTGCAAAGACTTTCCCATTTCATGCCCGGATACCAAGAATCGTTAAGTAATCATCGTTTGTCAACCTATTGTGTTAATGTTCTTGTTATCCTGTGTCACAACTGTATGTCGAGCGAGTCAAAATGTTTGTTACGGTGATGTGATGTATAGTATTGTATGATTGTTTGTAATGAGAAAACTTTGTACATTTGTGTTGTTGGGAATGTGTGGTGGAGTGTTGTACTCATGTTCCTGTGGTTATATTTCATGTGTTGTGTAATTGAATTACAATGTACAATTGTTTTGAGTGATTTGTTGTGAATGTGACTTGTCTTGAGCGACGGACTATGTTACAGTCTTTGAGAGTGTAGGGACTGTTCGCGCTCATCTGTGTGGTTTTGAATATTATGAGATAGTATTCTTAAAGTGGGGGGCAGTGTCACAGAACGAGCGCTCAAAAAGAGCGCGCCGCCAACTCCTCGCGACGAAACGCCGGAGTGACGTGGCGAGGTCAACGATAAAAGAACAAAAAGAGAAAACAAACATCCAAGGCTCCCCGGGCGCGCGACTCTCTCCCCTCGGTAGCGTGGCTTCGCCGACGAAACTCCTCACCCCACATCGGCGGCCGAGCAAGCGCTCGAAATTTCTAGATGGAAAGGGGCGTGTTATGATGGGTTGAGTCACCTGTCGGGACGGCCCTTGTACAGTGGATTCGCTCGCAGGATTTCAAGCTGGACAGTTGTGCCCTCGCGATTCAGCGTAGCTCCCGCCGACTGGTTCGCCCTCCGCGGTCTCCTGAAGCCGTGCAGCTCTCGCATTGTGGCGCCCCGCCCTTGGACTGCTTCAACCCGATCCCCACTTTCCTATCTCCTTCTTTTTTCTCTTGCTTGGCTGTCTTCTTCTCCGTTTATTTTCCTTCTATTCTTTTTATCCCCTCCTTCCCCCCACCCCTATAAGACACTGCGCCGTGTCGCCTTAAGGCAGACAGAAATTAGGTGCCTTTTTCCTTTTCATTGAAACCACTACCACCACCACCACCGTACAGTCTCGCGCCTTCCCCCAGCCTCTGCTGCACATCGCGCCGACGAAATGATGAGAACTTTCTGGAATGTCGCGCGGAAGGTATTTAACCGAGCAGCGGAGACGAGAGATGAGGAGAAAACGGAAGTTAGCGCCAGAGCGCGCAGGGATTCCGCCGTGTAGTCGGCGAAGGTTTTGTCCGTAGAGACAAACCAGGAGAAGGAGATGATTTCCACCTAAGGGGTGACGACTCGAGCTACAGGCAAGAGTGTGTGTTTACCGCTATCGAGCGAAGACGCGTGGCAACAGCTGCGTGTGTGAAGCCGACGTGTTTCCGGCGAAGAAGTTTGAAGCTTGGAGAGTGGCCAATCGAAGACGCGAGGTTTACTGGAAGAGAAACTTGGCGAGGTTGCCTGGAAGAAAAACATCGGGGGCAGCAGAACGACAACAACGCTGGACTTTGAGTGAGTGATTCTCGGAAGAGTATCATCCAGACTTTTGTTCCAAGAACTGTGGACTGAATAAGTTTTCGAACTCTTTAGTCTTTAAGTGTCTTGGTTGTTTGATGCATGCGACTGCATTGTAGTGCGTATTGTTGTCTGTGTCCATTGTTTCGAGTGTGGCTGATTCTATTGTGTAGTACGTTGTTTGATTGGTGACATATTGTATGCAACTATTGTGGAGTGTGCATACTGGTGTATTGTTTTTTTGATCTGCCATTATTGAGAAAATAATTTTGTTTGTTTATCAACTCTCGGCTCTGACTTGTTCTTTGGGCCACAGTCGGCGACCGCTGGCGCACCAAAAAGGACCTCTTCTAAATTGTCCACGCTTTCGTGGTGCGGTTCGGGGAGGCCAATACTTCGGCTCTTGGAATTAGCCCGGCGATCGCCTCCCTAATTAACGGGACCTGTGACAGCTATGTTAGCACACAACAAAGCATGGCTGCGTGAGCTTCTTTATTTTTCGGTAATAAAGAGGATACGATGTCTTCCGAGCGTGCAAGCTGAGGGGCCGTATGTGGGCAGAGCCTGAGTGCTGATGGCTGTTCGCCCCATGTGTCTTGAACCGTCGTACGCGGCGTGCGGCGTCGCGCGCCGCATCGGATCGCACCATGTGTCTCCCGCTTCAACCGGGTCAACGCCGTGCGCACCGCTGCTGCTTCGCATCCCATCAGGGTTCCCTTCGGCGAGATGGTCGATAGTTTATTACATGTGGAGCATGTTATACTACGGGCTAGTCATGCGCCGTCATCGTCCGCATTCTCCTCTCCTCCTCAGCCAGCTATCTGTGCATCCCTTCGTCCTCTCAACACAGCGCGCGCTGCGCTCGCTTCTCCCCTCCTCGCGCCGCGCGACCTATAGTTTTACGTGAGCCAGCTGTATGCTAACGCGCGCATGCACAGGCCGGGGCCGGTGCTCGCTATAAATAACCGAGTGTCGGCCGTGCCGCCCTTCGTCGGTTAGTTTGTGCGTTCGCTCCATGTCCGATGTCGTTGGTGAAAATGTATGCTAAGGAATCCGCAAACACACTTACTGACATCCCTTCCAATAGCGTCAGCCGATGTGTTGGCGGACCCGCAAGCAATTCCAAAGACACTTTGTACATGGACAAGGCCGCGCTGAGAAGAGCTCGCGATGCGGAACGCAAACGTCAGCGTCGAGCGGAAGATCCCCAACGCGAAGTAGCTGCGATACGTCGACATCGAACGGAAGATTCCCAGCTTCGAGAACGCGAAGCCGCTGCGAGGCGTAAGCATCGGCAAGAGAATCCGGACGGTGAAACCGCGGACAAGCTTCGACGCCGCGAGGCCGATCTCGATTCCGCGGAGTCGACGTCATAACGATGTAGCTCGCGCCCAACTTATCGCGTGTCACCATGGAGAAATACATCGACGAAGCCGTGGAAGAATACCTTAAAGAACGACCGCAACGACGACCCTTCGTGATAGTTGGCGACTTGCACGTCGACGTCATCAAGGACGATTGGGTGGTCGACTACATGGAGTAGCGGCACTCGCTGAAACGAGCAACGCACGACGGCAAACATCATCCGACCAAGGTTCGTGGGTTGTACATCGACCACGTCTTTGCAAATTTCGACCTTTGACGGCTGCAACCAGACCCACTCACCCTTCGCTTTACGGACCATAAAGCCATCTGGCTTAAAAATACCCAAAGCGTCTCATCAATAAACGTCGTCTTTCGCAGCATACGTGCGTGCGTGTTCACTCGTGTTCACTCATAACACACACGCATGTCGCAAATTACAAAACTCATTTCCTATCGCAGTTCAACATAATACTCCGCATGCTAACCAGTGTTCATATATATATATATATATATATATATATATATATATATATATATATATATATATTGTAGTGCAGAAGAGGAGCTTCAGCGGCATTTCTCGGCGCCTCAGGGGAATCGCCATCAGCATAAGCTCGTGCTTGCTGTGCTTGGCCGGACGCTGCTGACTGCTTCGCTTTCTGCGTTCTGCTATGCAAATAAACCCCGTTACAAGTGGTGGAGTCTGCTGAGTTTCTGTCACCCTGGAGCTTCCAAATCGCATTTTACCATCCATTATGCCTACCTACGCAAGCGCCGCTCCAACTCCTCCACCGGCACCGCATACTGTTCTCTGAGCCGGTTCTCTGCGTCTGCGAGATCCCCCTGTTTTCTCAGTCACAGAAGACAAGGACGTTGACGACTGGATTTCAATGTACGAGCAAGTGAGTACTCACAACAAATGGGATGACGCCGCCAAATTGACCTACGTCTCCTTCTACCTGTCGGACGTGGCCAAGCTGTGGTTTATAAACCACGAAGCGGAACTCCCTACTTGGTCGGTCTTCGAAACGAGCCTCACACAAGTTTTTGGACGGCCTGAGGTACGAAAACGCCGTGCCGAACAACGCTTGCATACTCGGTCCCAGCAGCTTGGTGAGAATTTCACAAGCTATATTGAGAACGTTCTGGACCTTTGCAAGCGAGTCAACGAGTCGATGTCCGAAGAGCTTAAGATCAAGCACATCATGAAGGGCGTTGAGGGCGACGCTTTCCAAGTGTTGCTTTAACGAGTCCACGCACTATCCTAGATCTGACCGAGTTATGCAAGAGTTTTGACGAGTTGCGCAGGCAACGCCTTTCCACCCGACGTCCCTCGGTGCTCGACGACTCTTTGTCCAGCTTGTCCACCCTTGGCATAGGAGAAGACCATGCCCCTCTTCTCTCCAAGATGCAAGAGTTCATCCACGCTGAGGTCGCTCGTCAGCTCTCTTTGATGTCCTGCGTATCCGATCAATCACGCAGATTGACGTCTACACTGCGCGACTTCATTCAAGACCAGGTCGCACAAGTTCTTCCTCCCGCCCGTGAACCGCCCCCAGTCGCTGCACCTCTCACGTACGCCGAGGCCGTTGCTCGACCTCGACAGCCTGCGTTCCAGCCAGCGCCTATGTATTCGCCGCCGCCCTTTTTGCCGCCGACCTATTCACCGCCGCCTATGCCGATACCACCTCGGCCGCACTTTTCTGCCCCCCAGCCGCAAGTCGGAGTCTACTCCGACCAATGGCGCACCTACGACAACCGTTTCATATGTATTGCTTGTGGCGGTGTTGGCCACCTGGCACGTTATTGTCGTTGTCGCCAAGCTCCTCAGAACACTCGACGAATGCCCTCTTTCGACCCTCAGTTTTCTTCTACAGGCTTGAAGCCCTCCTTCCTCTTCCTTTCCTTCTGATCGTCCACACGGCACGACCCGCCGCTTCCATCTCCACGTCGACGTTCGCTTTCCCCTATGCGTCGCCGTTCCGGACCCACCGACCAGAAAAACTAACGGCCGCAGTTTCCGAGGCACGAACTGCGTCCCCGTCGCCATGCACAAATCCTCGCCCCTGTCCAGCTAACGTCATTGAAGTGTCAGTCGACGGTATCGTCGTCATGGCGCTTGCCGACACCGGAGCCGCTCTATCCGTCCTTTCCATAAACCTGTGCCGCTAACTCCGCAAAGTTCTGACGCCATTATCCGGCCTCTCTCTTAGTACGGCTAACGCACAAAGTGTAACACTTCTCGCAGCCTGCACCACACGAGTCGTCATCGAAGGGATTGTTTACATCGTGGAATTCGTAGTGCTGCCCTCATGTTCCCATGACATGATACTCGGCTGGGACTTCCTTGCGAATAATAATGCCGTCATTGACTGCTGTCGCGCTGAACTTGAGCTATCTGCACTTCCTGATGTTGACGCTGTCGAAGCCCCTTTGCCGTGTTATAAACTATTTGTTTCCGACGACACCACCATACCACCGCGCTCTTCTCTGCTGATGACTGTGTCGTGTGACGCTATATCTGGCGGTGATGTTTTACTTACGCCCTCTGCCCTGTTCATTCAACGCAAATGTTCTCCACTGCCCGTTGCTCTCCTTACTCTCCACCATGGCGTCACGAAGATGCTCGTGTACAATACGCTAGAAGGGCCTTAACCTTTATTCTAAGGTGAATGTCTTGGTCACGTGCATCCGATCGACGCCCTTCACATTTTTGACGCTCCATCTAGTTTACTTTCTACGGACCTCAGCGCACTCATTTCTGACTCTGTTGTTGACCAGTCACTCCTTGACGCTTTCCACCGCTCCATCTATTTCGCAACGTCTTTTTCAGAACGAAGCCAGTTAGTGAACCTGCTGCAAAATTTTCGTACTTCTTTTGGCAGCCACGCTTCTGGCCTCAGTCGCACATCGAACATATCTCACAAGATTGACACAGGAAGCCATGCGCCTCTACGGCAGCGCCCCTACAGAGTCTCAGCGTCGGAGCGCTGTATTATTGCCGACCAGGTTGCTGCTCCATCGGGGTATTGTACAGCCTTCTAACAGTCCCTGGGCATCACTGGTCGTTCTTGTTAAGAAGAAGGACGGCTCCATTCGGTTCTGTGTGGACTATCGACGTTTAAACAAGATCACCCGTAAGGACGTTTACCCGTTACCGCGAATAGACGAGGCCCTTGACTGTTTGCAGGGAGCAGAATACTTCTCTTCGCTGGATTGATGGTTTGGATATTGGCAAGTTCCTATGGAAGCATCTGACCGACCGAAAACAGCATTCGTCACACCTTATGGATTACACGATTTTACCGTTATGCCTTTCGGCCTTTGTAACGCTCCAGCCACTTTTGAAAAAATGCTGGACACTATTTTACGAGGTCTCAAGTGGAACACATGTTTATGCTACCTCGATGACGTAGTTGCCTTTTTCACCGATTTTGACACCCATTTAAATCGTCTCGAGCACGTCCTCACACGCCTCACTGACGCCGGCCTTCAACTAAACCTCAAAAAGTTTCGTATTGGTGCCCGGCAGCTCACCATTCTTGGCCACGTCGTATCGCGGGACGGCATACTTCCCGACCCCGCCAAGCTTCGAGCAGTCGCCGATTTTCCGAAGCCAAAGAACTTGAAGGAACTTAGAAGTTTTGTCGGCTTGTCGTCATACTTCCGACGCTTTATTAGAAATTTTGCTTCCGTATGTGCGCCCCTTACGGACCTTCTTACGGCGACAAGGACATTTCCACCTGGTCACCAGCAGGCGACGATGCGTTCACCAAATTACGCCGCCTGCTAACTTCACCACCCATCCTCCGCCACTATGATCCTGCCGCTCCCACGGAGGTTCATACTGATGCCAGTGGTGTTGGACTTGGCGCTGTGCTGGCGCAACGAGAGGCAGGGTTTGATGAATATATCGTCGCCTACGCAGGCCGAACTGTGATGACAGCCGCGGCTAACTACTCCGTGACCGAGAAAGAGTCCATCTTGCTAGGAAGCGCAGCCAGTATAACAAAGAACACACAACACAAGCGCTTAACTTCAACTAAACGTTTATTACAAACGTCAGAGTATATAAAGGGGATGAAAATAGAAAAAGAGCAAAGTGAATAAAAAAGATAAAAATGGTAGACAACAAAAAAAAACGTGCCAGTTCTGTACATCGCTATCCGTTATTGTCTATCACCCCATCCAAAAAACATAGTTCTTTCCGCGTGAGCGAGATAGAGGGTGCACTAACACAATCAAAATCTTCGCGTGTCATTTCAGCCGCTTCTACTATCAAACGGGTTAACAAATCTCTGTCTCGGTACAGCACGCACGTGTTATCAAAATAAGGCACACAACCGCACTCCTTACAGTGGATCGCCAAGTGACCATCAGTACCCTTCTGCACTTTATTGTGGTGCTCTATTAGCCTTTCATTAATGCATCTTTCGGTTGTTCCCACATAAACAAGACCACATGACAAGGGAACACTTTGCTCTTTTTCTATTTTCATCCCCTTTATATATTCTGACGTTTGTAATAAACGTTTAGTTGAAGTTAAGCGCTTGTGTTGTGTGTTCTTTGTTATACTGGCTGCGCTTCCTAGCAAGATGGATCCTTACCAACTGGCCCGATACAATTGTTTATCGAGAAAGAGTGTTTAGCTATTATTTGAGCCCTTGGAAAATTTCGCCCTTACCTGTATGGTCACGCATTCGACGTCGTCACTGACTACCACGCCCTTTGTTGGCTATCCACACTTCCGGAAGACCCTTCCGGACGACTTGCTGCCCTGGGCGCTCAAACTTCAGGAATACGACATCTGCGTTATTTACAGATCCGGTCGTAAGCACACGGACGCCGACGCCCTTTCTCGCTAACCCATATTGGATGAAGGTGTTTGCTTCTCTTCCCTCGAGCCTGCACTTGCGTCATCCGCCTTGCGCAACATGACGGTGGAACAACGAAAGAACCCCTGGATCAGTGGCCTCATAAGCATTCTTTCCGATCCTCTCACTCCTTCACCTTCTCGCGCTCTCTGACGCCAGGCTAGCAACTTTTGCCTAAGGGATGATCTTCTTTATCGACGTAACTACCTTTCTGACGGTGGCAAGTGTCTCCTTGGGATACCCCGCCATCTTCAAGCTGCTATCTGCGAAGCTTTTCACGCGGACCCACAGTGCGCCTATGCAGGCCTCTTCAAGACATACGCTAGGCTTCGACTCAGATTTTTTTGGCGTGGCATGTATAACTACATGCGGAAATTCATTCTCTCGTGTGCTCAGTGCCGACGACAAAAGTTACCACCCGGGCAAGTCTACCCGTCACAACCTCTTTCTTGTCCTAGTCGACCTTTTGATCGCGTCGGCATTGACATTTACGGACCGCTACCATCAACTCTAGCTGGTAATCGCTGGATTATTGTTGCGATAGACCATCTGGCACGCTGTGCCGAAACAGCCGCGCTGCCGACTGCCACAGCCCGTGACGTTGGAACGTTTCTGTTCCAACGTTTCATTCTGCGTCATGGTGCCCCTCGCGAGCTCTTAAGTGACAGAGGCCGTGCCTTCCTTTCTGACGCCTTGAAGGCATTACTCAACGAATGCCGAATTGTGCACCGCACAAGTACAGCACACCACCCTCAAACGAATGGCATGACGGAGCGCTTCAACCGTACTTTTGGCAATATGCTGTCGATGTACGTCGCCTCTCATCATTCAAATTGGGACCAAGTTCTCCCGTCCGTCACCTATGCGTATAAAATTGCCGTACAAGCTACTACTGGGTTTTCACCATACTTTCTTCTGTACGGACGAGAACCTTCAAATACAGTAGACACTATTCTTCCATATAAATCTTATGAGTACGAAAGTAGAACTCTGTCCGAAACTGCCCGACTTGCTGAAGAATGCCGCCAGCTTGCCCGCTCTTTTACTACCGAGGACCAGTGGCAGCAGCAATCCTGCCAAACTGGGGACCGTTCGGCTCCAATCTTTCCACCTGGTTCATTGGTATGGCTTCGGTCACCTGCTACCGCACCTGGCCGCTCAACAAAATGTCTTCCCAAATACATCGGGCCATACCGCGTTGTAGAGCAAACGTCACTCGTAAACTTTATCATGGAGGCCATCATCCAATCCACAGACCTACGCTACCGCTGCCGCGACACTGTCCACGTCTCTCACCTCAAGCCATATTATGACTCATTAGTCGTTTCTTCTCCCTAATCCACCAGGATGGCGCCTTATATATATATATATATATATATATATATATTTATATATATATATATATATATATATATATATATATATATATATATATATATATAAGGGAAAGAAGTGTATAACTAAGGGCTCTTTTTTTCGTGTTTTCACACAATATTAATGAGATCTAACAGACAGTAATGCCAAGGAATGTACAGGGGAAGTTATTAGAACCAATGGAATATAAATACGAAGAAAGAAAAGTTTGTAAAAAATAACCAGCCGTGATCAGGAATCGAACCTACAGCTTTCATCGAACGCGTTATTCGAAGGTCGTAGGTTTGATTCGTGCTCACGGCTGGTCATTTTTTCACCCACTTTTCTATCTTTCTATTTACGCTCCATTGGTTCTAATAACTTCCCTTGTACATTCCTTGGCATTACTATCTGTTAGATCTCATCTCTCTCTCTCTCTCTCTCTCTCTCTATATATATATATATATATAAAGAGAGAGAGAGAGAGAGGCGTCAAGGGGAGCTTGCCAGTGGTAAGAGAATGTTTCAGGTGTTCCCACCAAGCCCCGAATCCCTTGAGACACCGACTTCTACTGGCGTGCTCTCGGCGCTTCATTTCGTGGCAGAGCTGGACATGAGGCCGCGTAAGTGCTCTCGAATGTGCAAAGCGCTCACTGCCCCCGCATACGGTTCAATGGCAGAGGCTTCAATTCGCACCGAGTCGAGAAGCCGACAAGTATGTTAGATGCTAACGCTGTATGTTAGTACAAAGCCTTGAAAAACACAAATATATAACACTGACGTTTCGCCATACGTTAAAAAGTAATATTGAAGTATATCTTTTTTTTAATTTCAAGGTATTGGGATTATTTTCCTAATTGTTCTAGCGTTTTGTGGAAAGAGCCATAAGTTATGCAGGTTTTTATTTAAAAGTCTTCATGCTTGAAAACTTGTCTGACAGCCTTTCGCCAATTCAAGGCTTACTATATACTGCAGATCCGAGCGCACTGAGGCGCTCTTCAGCAGCTATGAAGAATTTTTATGTATTGTGTGTCAGGTGATTAGAGGTCGACTCCGTGGAGCTGCTGATGTACAGATAGTTGAATATGTTTTTCTACTAAAGATAGCTTCGATCGAGAGAACTTATTTAGGAAATCGGTCTAGGTTAACACAACTTTAGCTATAATGTACTCGCACACACCACTCTCCCCATGCTTTCTCGCGTGGCAGATGAAATATTCGTTAATCCAATTGATCCAATTTTATATAACTGCTTGCTAAACAGTCTGTGATTGTCTTAACTAGTATTAATAAAACATTGCTGTTAAACATTTGGTTTATAATGCTGGTAACTGGCGGCTCCCTACAAAAAACCTTTTATTTTGTTACTACCACAAGAATCTACAATAAACACTCGCCGTTTCATATACAAATCCCAACGACCTGTGTTTTTCGCAGATATCAATGTTTGCCACACTCGATATTCTTTTGTTCTATATTTATTGTGAACCCTAAAAGGCGATGCAATAAACATCAGTGTGAAAGAGATGGCTATTGTACGTTTAAGGTGTGTAAACCTAATTATAATACTATAAAAATTATCAGAATTATAGTACGCATTATTTTGGAGACTTATCTCGAGGTATTTCGTTTATGCAACACGTTTAAAAGCCTCTTAAATAATATTATTTGTTTAGACTCTCTCTACAGTGCCTGTAGCAAGTCGAAATACTGTTCTGTTACTGTTACTGCTCAGCTGCTTGTCTGGTGAAGACTTGGTGAATTGAGTGTCTTACCGGTATTATATACGTTGTTTTATGTGTCTTGTGCCGCAAGTTCAGTTTGGGTATTTATGCCATAGCTAACATTTCTGATGTGTATTCTAAAAAAACATTTTGTTGAACTTTCTGCAAAACTTTCGCCCCTGCAGTAGCCTTACGTAACGCTCTTCCATAACTTGACGGTGTTGTTTTTAGAACTTTTTGATTTTAGTACGTTAAGTAAGTCTACGTGTATTTAGCAATCGTTACGTTGCTCGATTCCTACCGTACTACACATCGTGCTTTATTATTTTGTGCTGTGCAAGGTCTTCCAAATATAAGTTAATTACTCGAAATGTTAGTGTTGCATTGTACAAAATATTTCAAGTGAGCAATGATGGAGAGATAAAAAAGTTGGGATTTGTACGTTTGCTATCATAAAATTCTTTCGATAAGACTAGATGTCCCATGGCCCTCCTTCTGTCATGATATCGCTTATTGTTTCCTTTATAGCCTGAAATACAACCTTAATTTAAAACGGAGATCTGCTGTACATCAATATGTCAAATTAGATGGATTTGTCTACTTGGTTATTTGGTTATATGACAACCGTTGTCTGCCGTCTACGGAGCGTTCATATGAAACAAAGGAATAAAAAAGTTTCTCAACAAATCGAACACAAAAAGCAATTTATAGTATAATCTGTCACCGGCTGATCGCTTGCAAAAATGATCACGTTACTTGACACAAACGCATAGTAAATTTCACATAGTTGTATGTTTACGGCGACTAAAAGACATACTTACTTGTGCTAATTTACATTCGATTCAACTTAGAAGGAGGAACGTCATGTAAAACATTTCCTTAATTAGTAATTGATAATACAACGTATTCCATGCAACTCATACTAACATAACACTGCCACCGGTGCAAGAAAATGTGGACACGACAGGTTGCTGCTGTACACCAATTTGACGATCATAGGCGTCACTGCTGAAAGAAGCCGACAAACTATTAAAAGACCTATTGATGATCTTCGAACATAGAGCGATTATTTTTATGAGGAACTTGCACTAATACAAATGGAAAGCACTCATTTGTATAGTAATTTGAAGTTTACTGTTGCCGACATCAGCACCACGGATATTCATAACACGTACTCTCTGATCTCGAACAGTGCACCTAAGTCGTTGGCAGACATGTTTAAACATTCAATCCGCTTTTCGTTAGGCAATATGGACGAAAAATTCAAGAGCCTATCTTGTAATTATATTCCAGTTCTTACTGACTCTTAACTGCCAAAGCTTGATCACTAGAATTCAACTCGCATAATGTTGCGAAGCGAGTTATAAATAGACTAACATTTACAGCATGACCAATCAAAAGTGGTTGGCTCGGGGCTGCCGTCAACAGGAATCTGCCAGTAAAGATTACCGCGAAGGAAAAATGATAATAATTGGTACAGCAGATTTGTGTGCCAAGTCTTAGGCATAAGCCGCCTGAGGTGCAGTCAACAATGATATCCGATGGGGCTGGCTTTGCAAAGCTGTCTGAATGATGTCGTGTATCTCTATAGCCTTTTCCGTCTTATGAGGTTTTAACTGAGGAGCAGAGCAAGCTTGGCGAAAGGCTTGCTGCCCTCATTTTACTTTAGAGTACTAGTCGTTTATTTATGGTTCCTTCATTCGGTATTGTCTGCTGCATTACAGCTTTGCTTTATCATGTGACCGCGTGTTAAGAACCTGGCATAAAACAATGCAACAAACTCAATCTCCAACGAACCACCATGCCGTGCTCGAGGACCGAATGGCACTTCACCGACGTGACTGCGCGCCATCCTCAGCCCTTGCGAAACACATGTAGGGAGCCAAGCTCCGACAAAGACAACAGTGCGTGTTCGAGCGCCGAAATCGGCCTGCCAAAACGTTCAGCAGGGGTCATCGTTTTTTCCCGCTTCCCTGCCTCTCAAGATCTCCCCAAGAAGTCAAGATCGGGAAATAAGGTCGCCGCGGAGAGCACCAGGAAAACGAGGAAACAAGGTCCACTATTACAGACAGTGGTGCAGAAAGAGCAGAACCGGAAGGGGGGTGATTGCTGCTTCAGAGGGAGGCTTCTCGTGTCTGTGTTTTAACAAGATCGGCGCCTTCCTGCTGCCATTCGACATCGTGGCTCGCGGCGGAACCACGGGGCTTTCGCATCAGAAGCCACAACAGGCTTAATGAGCGAGGGCGCTGTGTTAGGGGGTTCAGCCAAGCCGCTGGCGGTGAAATTACGGTCCACCGTAAGGATCACCTAAAGAACGCAAATAAAAAGCACTCCTTCAGAGAAAGGAAGTAAAGTTTCAAAAAGGCCGCTGGGTCCGCGCTGTTGGTCTTATGCATGCAGTCTTTCGTTTATTCAGAAGGCTGTGTTCTCTCTCACGAAGCACCGAAAGGCAGAAGCTGCGGGATCAATTGATGAACTAATTTTTTTTTTCTTTTTGTTTTAAACTTCTCTAGCGAAACGAGAACTTGAAGTCATGTTGCTCACAAACTGCATCAGATTCTTGTTTATTTGTCTGAAACGTGGTTTGATACTTCTTCTTTCGTTCTCCTCTTCTTTTTGCGTAGGGTGTATGTGTATGTTGGAAGTTCTTTTGTAAGATTTCGTTTATAAAAACTCTGTCTTTGTACCTTTTTTTCTCTTTTTGTGTTCTCGCTAAATATATTTTTGAATAATTTGTTCTTATCACCCAAATTACCGTACTGCTATGAAAAGAATAACTGCTGATTAAATGATGTGGATTCATGTTTCCGACATTGCGTTCCATAGTATTTTAGTTCCAACTAGCGTTAAAGCCCTCAGTGATATTCTTTACAACGGATTCGCGCTCGTGTTGAATGTCCTAGTGCAATGAGAAAAAAGTGACTTTGCCAATATTCATAAGACACCTTTATGCATAACGTTCAACTTCTCCTCTGACGTATTTCTCCACACTTTCTCGCTCAAATCCGCCATGTCGCCAATCTTCTTTTAGGCCTGCTTTATCTATAGTATTCTGAATTATACCACAGTGTCGTGCCATTTACACTTCGCCTGTGGCGTCTACAAAAAATGCGGCCTTTCCAGCCCTTTCCTTTTTTGTAGCCGAGTTAACACGTTCATTTCAGCTCGCATTGATCAAGAAGATCAAGAAGAGTGCTGTGCACAAACAGGAAAGAACAGGTGGCATGCTATCCAGGGAATCCTCACACTGGCTTTTTGCGCAGAAATTGCCAAGACAGATGTTTATGACAAGGCGCGAATATTTACGAGTCTGTCGAGCAAATGGTTTCTATGGATGGACAGATGGATTGATATGGCTGTACCTTTTAGATCGGGCGGTGGCTGGTGCCACCAAGCCGTAATACTTAATATACCAAAAACTAGATTTTTCCCCTTACTTAGTGAGGTTGAGGATTCGTACTTTGCAGTGAAGGGTTTAATTTTCACTCGTGCCTTTACTTTAGCCACCAATTAGATAACCTCCTTCCACTTAGTTCTACCCGCTTAAAGTCTATTTTGCCCTCCCTGTCCCTAAACCCCAGTGCTTTGAAAAACTCGGCGCTATCTTCCTGAACTAGAGGATGAAGCACTTTACAGAACATTATCGAGTGTTCGGCAGTTTCTTTTTCCTCTCCACACGCACTGCATACCGTGTCTACCACTTCGTATTTGGCGCGATATGTCTTGGTTCGCAATACTCCCGTCCTTGCCTCAAACAGTAGAGAACTACACCGAGTATTATCATAGATCCTTTCCTTCGCAATTTCTTGCCTAAAAGTTCGATAGATCTCTAGTGCGGACTTCTCAATCATGCCAATTCTCCACATATCGGTCTCAGCTTCCTTCACCTTCTTCTTAACCGACAATTCTTTTTGGTTTGGCCCCCTGCTGTTTTCCAAGTATTTACCAGTCAACTTTCTGGTTTGCTTCCTTCATTTTGTATCGACATGCTTCATGTACAAGTAGCTGAATACCTTCCTAGCCCAACGCTCCTTCCCCATTTCTCTCAATCGCTTCTCAAATTTATCTTGCAGCCAGCTTCCCGGTGCTCAAATGATGTCCATCCCATATCACCTTGTACTCCCTGATTTGGTGTATTCCTGTGAGCTCCTAAGGCAAGCCTACCTATTCCACGTTGGTTAATTTCTAATCTTGCTTGAACTTCTGATCTCATGCACAAGACCGCACTGCCAAACGTTAGACCAGGAACCATGACCCCTTTCCGTATTCCGCTCACAACATCATACCTATTGTAATTCCACCATGCCCTTTTTTCATTACCGCTGCATTCCTGTTACCTTTAGTCGACACGTATATTTCGTGTTCCCTTAGGTGCTCGGCCCCAATGCTTATTTATACGCCCAGATATTTGTATTTATCTGTTATCTCTAGCGTGAACTCCTGCACTCTAAGCTCACTACCTTCAATGTCATCGAAATCATTACTGCTGATTTTTTCTAACTGAATCTAAAATCTAAACTATCTTCCTCATTACCAATTATGTCCACAAATCTCTGCAAATCTTCCTTGTGTCGGCCATTAGCACCATATCATCTGCGTACATCAATGCTGGTAGTGCCTGTTCAATGAGTTTTCCAGGTTTGACGAAAGAGAGGTTGAAGCCCAGTCCACTTCCTTCTAATTTGGCCTCTAATCCTTGTAGGTACATCATGAATAATAATGGTGACAGGGGACACCCCTGCCATGTCCGCGTTTTATTTGTGCAGGCTTGGATACCTGTTTTGCCCACTTTACAATCACCTTGTTACCTTTACAGCTATCCTTTAAAATATTAGTAACTGCTTCTTCCAAGCCTAGTGTTACCAGTATTCCCCACAATTCCTCTTGAACCGCGCTAGCGTACGCTCCCTTGATATCCCAAAATGCTAGCCACAGGGACCTATGTTCCTTTTCTGCCGTTTTAATGCACTGCCTCAGTGAGAACAGATTGTCTTCCAACATCCTGTGTTTCCGAAACCCATTCTGCAGTTCCCCCAGCACCCCCTCATCCTCTATCCATGCCTGCAGTCTTTCCTTTATAATCTGCATCGCCAGCCTGTAGACCACTGATGTCACTGTTATAGGATGGTAGTTGTTTATGTCAGCTTTGTCCCCCTTTCCTTTATAGATCATGCTCATCCGGCTAAGTTACCATCTATCGGGAACTTCTGCATTGACTATTATTTTGCTCACCGCCTCTCTCAAAGCCTGCTTAGACTTCTGACCTAATGTTTTTATTACCATAATTGAATGCCGTCTGGGCCGGTTACTGTAATACTAAGGACGCTTTTCTCAGCCCTTTCCCAATCTCGTTGTGAAAATGGAGCCATTGCGCCACTTGATTCATCATTGTTTATTGTGGCGCGTAAAGCACTTCTTTGTTGAAAGTTTTCTGCCACCCTTGTTCTTGTATATTCAATAGCTTCATCCCCTTCTAGCCTAGCACCTTGAGCTGTAGTTATATACCTCTGCTCTAGGCTCGTCTCCTTTGTTAAGGAGTTTAGATGGTTCCCAAATTTCGCAGTTGCCTTTCTATCTTCTTCATGTACTTCGGCCAGCCACTCAGCTCCTTTTCTTCTAATCTTTTCATTGATCAGAAGGCATGACTTCCTTCTACAGCTTAGAAAGATTTCCCATTTTCTTTCACCATCATCTGTCGGTTCACTCCGCTGCTTAGCATATCTGTGTTCCCCAGAGGCTTCCTGACGTTTCGTTAAGGCTCTCTTAACTTCCTCATCCAACCAACTTTTGGGTTTGCGTCTTCTTTCTCGGAGTGACTTGTCACGTGCCTTATCAAGCGCCAGCTCAAACCGTCTAATTAGATTCGTGTATGACCACAGTGTTTTGTTATCCTCAGTGATTACTTTCTCAATTTCTTTAGTGGCTATATCAATTTGCCTTTCTGAATAAAAATTTTCCTGTAGCTGCTCATCTTGTCTCCTTCCCACTTTCACTGCTGTTCCAAAACTTAGTTTGATACGTTTGTGATCACTACCCAGACTTATGGAGCCACCTTCATCTATGTGCATTCCCCTGAGCTTATCAAACATCCTATGTGACATCAGTGCGTAATCTATCGTCGACTGCAGCCTTCCTACCTCCCATGTTATTTGCCCTTCACACATCCCTGTAGTGTTGCAAACGATCAAATCAAGCCGTTCACACATATCCATGATCATTTTGCCTATCGGGTCGGTATACCCATCTATATCTTCTATGTGCGCATTCATATCTTCTAGTTATATTGCTGCGACAGGTTCGCCACATTCAAGTAGCCCGCCACAATCATCGTCACCAGCACCAGCAAGACCCGGCTCGGCTGGCATGCGCCACGCGTTCGGACGTTCAACAACGAGGAAGAGGAAGATAGTCGGATCTGTGCCACTCGGCTACTCGAAATTGACGACCATAGTTTTTAGAATCGTGGGCACAAGTTCGCCCTAATAAAGACGCTTGTTTTTTTTTAACCTGTCGGCGTCAGCATCGCTACATTTCTGGTGGAAGTGCTGGGTTATGAATCGAAGCCCCACGAGCTCAAGACAGCGTAGCCCCGACGACCAGCGTATCAACCCCGTTGAAGTGACTCCTGTACACCAGAGGGCAAGTCGCCGTCTTCGAGGTGACTCACCTGAGTTCAGTCCTCTTCACTTCACACCAAGGGGAATTCAAACGATGGATGCCACCACTATGACTAGCCAGGTAACACCGGCACAAGTGTTCATTAGCCAACCGCACCAGCCGCCAGTTTTCCACGGCGACTCGTACGAGGATGTTGAAGATTGGTTGGACCTGTTCGAGAGAGTAGCGAGCTTGAATGGATGGGACGAAAGAGAGAAGCTCCGTCGCGTATACTTCGCCCTGGAAGACTTCGCGAAGACATGGTTTGAGAACCATGAAACCTCGTTGTCTACCTGGGAGGTATTTCGACGACAAGCGGTGGCTACGTTCGCGAACATAGACCGGAAAGAAAAGGCGGAGGCAGCTCTTCAATCGAGGAACCAGCTAACGAACGAGAGTGCTGCTTTGTACATTGAGGACATGGTCCGCCTGTTCAAGCGTGCGGATTACAACATGGCTGAGGATAAGAAGGTGCGCCATCTAATGCGCGGAGTGAAGCAAGAGCTGTTCGCCGTTCTCGTCCGCAACCCTCCGAGCACGGTTGCTGAGTTTTACTCGGAAGTGACGGCCATCGAAAAAACACTGGAACAGCGGGCTCGGCAGTACAACCGGAATCTTAACTGCGCATCTGCACAGGTATTTCCCGGAGGCGTGCGAAACGACGTTGAAGCCCTGCGAGAGCTAATTAGATCAGTTATCAGAGAAGAACTGAGCAGACTGCATATGCCCCAGACTTCAACTGCACTATCTGTTACGGACGTTGTTCGTGACGAACTGAGGCAGGTGATACGAGAGCCAGAGCGTGAGCTGCAGCCGGTTCGACCTATCCGAACATACTCTGAGGTTGTCAGACAACCCACGGTACACAGCAATGCAGCAGTTGCGATGGCAACGACTCCTCTCCCACCTGCGGCACGCAGCGCACCTCGTCCACGGGAACCGACAGCTACCTATCTGCCCCCAGGAGCACGTAGCACACATCACTATGTGGAGCGTAGGCCCAGGAAAAGTGACGTCTGGCGTGATCACGAGCGCAGGCCTCTGTGTTTTCATTGTGGGGAAGCGGGTCATCTGTACAGATTCTGTCCTTACCGACAGGCTGGATTAAGAGGCTTCCCGTCATATGCACCGTGCCCCCGAAACGGCGAACGACCAGCGGAGATTGAGGAGTACTTGTCGACGCGCCAGAACTCGCCAACTATACGCCAACACCAGTCACGGTCACCATCGCCTATGCGCTACCGGTCATCCAGCCCACGTACACGTTCAAGGCAGCCTGGTCATTGCTCTCCAAGTCCACACCCGGAAAACTGAAGCAAGCGACCTGTGGAGGTGAGGCCGCTTATAACGTCAGTTACGAAGATCCTCCAATTTGGTTTGAGGGTGATGACGGTGTATTTCCGGTAGATGGGTGCAGCAACGAAAACGTTACTTCAGATTTGCGGTTGAGAATGGAAGGATGGGAGCTGAATGCCTTAGTCGACACCGGTGCTGATTATTCAGTGATAAGTCAAAAGATGGTGAAAAAGCTAAACAAAGTTGTGACACAGTGGAGTGGATCGCAGATACGCACGGCAGGCGGTCACATTATTACGCCCCTTGGCAGATGCACTGCAAGACTTGAAATACGGGGCTTTATTTACGTGGCCGATTTCATTGTGCTGCCAGAATGTTCAAGAGAACTCATTATAGGGATGGATTTTTTGCGAGCTAATGGCGCCGTAATTAACCTGCGTAGGTCCAGCGTGTCGTTTTCGACTGAACGAGCTATACCTGTGGAGGAATCTGAGGAACGACGCCTAACTGCCCTACGCGTTGTTCATAATGACGTAACTGTGCCGCCACGCTGCAGTATAATGGTGCTCGTAGAAAATGATGCATTGTACAACCGCGAAGGCATAGCGGATACAAATGTAGGACTGTTTTTGAACAAAGGTGTCTGCGTAGCTATGGGTCTTGTTCACTTGACGAATGGCCGTGCAGATGTCCTACTCACAAATTTCTCCAATGAGCTTCAACACATCGCTCAAGGCACGGCTATCGCCTATTTACACGACTTCTGTGTGGCGACTGAACTATGCAGCTTAACGACATCAACCACTCGACCAGTGGCCTGCAACATTGACACATCCGTGACCGTCAATCAGAGCCTTCCGGACAGTCAGAAGAAACAGATTTACGCCTTGGTAAAAGAATTCTCTGATTGCTTTTCAAGTACCTCGAAGGTCCAGCGCACGTCAATCACGAAACACAGAATTATAACGCAAGATGACACGAGGCCTATAGGCCAGCATCCATATCGGGTGTCACAGAAAGAACGGGAAATTATCAAGAAGCAAGTGGAGGAGATGCTTTCTGATGATGTCATCCAGCCTTCGAATAGTCCATGGGCGTCTCCCGTAGTGCTCGTTAAGAAGAAAGACAATGCACTTAGATTCTGCGTCGACTACAGAAAACTGAACAGTGTAACCAAACGAGATGTCTACCCCTTGCCACGTATCGACGATACACTAGATCGGTTGCGATCCGCAAAGTTTTTCTCCTCCTCAGATCTGAAAAGCGGATATTGGCAAATAGAGGTCGACGAGCGGGACCGTGAAAAAACGGCATTCGTAACACCAGATGGCCTCTACGAATTCAAAGCGCTTCCATTCGGCTTCTGTTCCGCACCAGCGACGTTCCAGCGAATGATGGACACTGTCCTCGCCGGATTGAAATGGCAGTCATGCCTAGTGTATTTGGATGACGTGGTGGTATTCTCTGCAACGTTCGACAAACATCTAGAGCGACTACGCACAGTATTGGAAGCCATCCGGTCAGCGAAATTGACAAACAAGCCCGAAAAATGCCACTTCGGCTTCGAAGAGCTGCGATTCCTTGGACATGTCATTAGTTCCGAGGGTGTTCGTCCCGATCCCGAAAAGACAGCAGCTGTTCAGAGGTTCCCTACGCCCAGAGACAAAAAGTCAGTGCGTCGATTTTTGGGTTTATGTGCCTATTATAGACGATTTGTGGAAAACTTCTCAAAGATTGCGGAACCTCTTACAAAACTGACGAAAGACGACGTGCCCTTCACGTGGGAAAGCGAACAACAGAAAGCTTTTGACGAATTAAGGAAACGACTACAGGGTTCACCAATACTTGCCCATTTTGATGAGACAGCCGACACAGAAGTCCATACCGATGCCAGCAATGTCGGCCTCGGCGCCATTCTTGTCCAGTGGCAAAATGGTCAAGAGAAAGTGTTAGTCTATGCCAGCCACAAACTACTCTGCAACTGAAAAAGAGTGCCTCGCAGTCATCTGGGCCATAAACAAGTTTCGACCCTACTTTTATGGTAGACCGTTCAGAGCTGTCAGTGACCACCATGCTCTATGCTAACTGGCAAATCTCAAGGACCCGTCAGGTCGACTAGCAAGATGGAGCCTTAGGCTGCAGGAGTATGATATTACGGTCGTGTACAAATCGGGAAGGAAACACAGCGATGCCGACTGCCTGTCACGCTCTCCCGTCGATCCAAGTGTACCTGAAGAGGAAGACTTCCCGTTTCTAGGCGTTGTCGACACATCCAAAATCGCTCAACTACAACGAGATGACCCGGATTTGCTGGCACTTATACAACACCTGCAGGGTCTCGACGTTCAAGTCCCTCGCATATTCTCCAGAGGGCTCTCCGCGTTCTGCCTTCGAGGAAGTGTCCTTTACAGGAGGAACTTCGAACCAAATGGTGAAACGTTTTTACTAGTCGTGCCCACAGCTATGCCAGAGGAAATTCTGCACGCATGCCACGACGAGCCAACATCTGGACACATGGGTGTGAGCCGAACATTCGCCAGGATTCGCCTGAAATACTATTGGCCTAAGTTGCTCGCATCAGTGCAGCGCTACGTGAAAACTTGTCGTCAATGTCAACGACGCAAAACTCCACCCGTAAAACCAGCCGGCCTTCTCCAGCCAATAGACCCTCCCGATGCCCCATTCCAACAAGTCGGCATGGACTTCCTAGGACCTTTGCCGACATCGCGTGCAGGCAAGAAATGGATAGTCGTAGCCACAGACTATCTCACCCGTTATGCCGAAACTGACTCTCTATACAGTGCGACAGCTGCCGAAGTCGCCAAGTTCTTTGTGAACAACATAGTGCTCAGACATGGTGCGCCCATCGTCGTCATTACGGATCGGGGCACCGCATTTACTGCAGACCTAATGCAATGCCTGATGCGCATGACAAATACCGATCACAGAAGAACAACGGCGTATCACCCTCAGTCAAATGGCTTAACCGAACGCATCAATAGAACTCTGACCGACATGCTATCAATGTATGTTGATGTTGAACATAAACAGTGGGACGAAATATTACCCTACGTAACATTCGCATATAATACAGCCGTTCAAGAAACAACCCACGTTGCCCCTTTCGAACTAGTATTCGGCCGAAGAGTGACCACCCCGCTGGATGCCATGTTACCACTACAGGACGAAAGCAGCTATCCACCTGACTTAGATGACTTCTTGCAAAGAGCCGAGGAAGCACGGCAAATGGCAAGATACCGAATACGCACCAACAGCACGTCGATTCTAGTCGCTACAACAAGCGACGCAGTGACACACTTTATCATCCCGGTGACAAAGTGTGGATATGGATACCAGTGCGCCGCCGCGGACTTTCTGAAAAGCTTCTTTGCCGATACTTCGGCCCTTATGAAGTACTCAACCGTATCAGCAACGTCACTTATGAAGTTAGATCCGCTGGACACGTGAGTTCAAGACGCCGCAATCACACGGAAGTGGTCCACGTAGTCCGCATGAAGCCCTATCATGACAGATCGTCGAAAAACGAGTGAGAGTGCGCGTGTATCTTTTCACTGTCTTAAGCATCTGGACGATGCGTCTGAGGAGGGGGGCAATGCTGCGACAGGTTCGCCACATTCAAGTAGCCCGCCACAATCATCGTCACCAGCACCAGCAAGACCCGGCTCGGCTGGCATGCGCCACGCGTTCGGACGTTCAACAACGAGGAAGAGGAAGATAGTCGGATCTGTGCCACTCGGCTACTCGAACTTGACGACCATAGTTTTTAGAATCGTGGGCACAAGTTCGCCCTAATAAAGACGCTTGTTTTTTTAACCTGTCGGCGTCAGCATCGCTACAATATTATCTCGCGCTCTCCTTCTAACTCCCGAATGTCATTCGATATACATTCTACCATTTCCTGGTTTTCCTCTCGAACCATTGCTCCCCTGAACAAGTACACGAAACCAAAGAGTGTCATTTGCCCTGCCTTTTTCTTTTTCAGACATAAATATTCCTTGCACTCCTACTTGACCCTTTGCCAGCTGTACTTTTATGAATGAATGCCCCAATACCACCCCCCTTTCTACTCAATTCTGTTTCATTACAGTAATCCCAAGCGTAGTCCTCATTGTTAGGAGGTTGTTCCATGTCCCTGAGATGTGTTTCTACAGAACCGTATACCATCGGGCTCTCCTCCCTCAGCTGTTCTTCTATCTCTTCCCACTTCAGCCTGTTACTACCACCCTGCATGTTAATATACCCTATGTCTGAATCGGCTCGGCGCTCGTGGCTACGTCTATTTCTGCCCCGGACTCTACCTATCTTAGATACTGGTGCCACTTTGGAATCGTATCTGTCCATACCACCTGTCAAAGAGTCTCCCTGGTTGTTTTCCTTGTTACTAGCTATTCTGCACCCCAAGGGCCCGCTTGCCCCCCAAAAAAGCTACTGCGCGTCCTCCAAGTCACCAACCCACCTCATGACCTAGCTGCCCATCGAAGCGAATTCGGTCTCGTTGAAAACCACCCCACCTATGCACCACTCTGTTTATTTTCACCACCTCAAAGCCTTTCTCTCGACTCATCCAACATATCTTTTGGTTTGAGTTGACAACCGCTCTTTGCAGGTTGCTATCACGCACCGGTACCTCCGGTGTCGTGCATATCGCTACCTGTACCTGAGGAAAAGTTGCGCGCATGTCATCGACGCTTTCGACAGAGTGGTTGCTCGTCCTGCTGTAACTTCATTTAAGACACCGTTTAAACCGCCTGAAATTATGACGAGGTTTCGTCTATCAGCTGTAGTTCTGAGCTTTCCGCTCACTTGCCTCATGACTGCTTCCAGCTTGCGTCCTGGAAACGCCCTTACTGCAACCCTCTTGTCCCTTCTTACCCTCTCTTTGCTGGCTTCTGTGCATCGATCTAAATTCGGTCACATGCTGTGACTTTTCAGCTTGAGCGTCCTGCACTTGGGGGTTACTTGCACCTGTGACGCCGGCTGCTTTGTCCCCTCCCAGCCCAACCACTACTTCGCTGAAGCTGGGCCTTGTGACAATTGAACTGGCTGAACCGGTCTTTTCCAAACTTGCTTGCTCTTTCTTCTCCGCCGTTCTCGTTGCCGGTTCCCTACTGTTATCTCCGTAGTCTGCTCCTCTGTTCTCCTTGGCTAGTGCTTCCTCGTTTTCTCTTGCTCTGTTGCCAGCGCAGTCTCGAGGTCGGTGATTCTCATCAGCAGGTCACTCTGGGTAACCATCATTTTATCTATTTTTTCCTCGAACTCACATATTCTACACTTCGCGTCAGCCTCTTCTCCTTCCGCTCCTACACTTGGGTCCACTGTCAAACCAACCCCACATCCTGAACACTTTACAGTCTTTTTAACCATGTCTTTCCGACACCTATTGTCCCTATGACTTGTCTCACTTGATAATTACAAAACTCGAGCCCTGCCCTACGAAAAAGAGAAAATCTAAGCTCTACTACAAAAATATGCGTGTTGAATGTACGTGCATTTCCCCCACGGGATGGCAAAAGAAAAACAGTCAAAAATTCAAACACACACACGCACAAACTAATCAATACCTGGTGACTGACCCCCGAAAAATCCGTACAATAATATAGGTGCTACAGGAATTTTAACTGCTGCCTTATAAATATAAAGACAAGCCCAAAACATGCAAAACAACTTATCTGCGCAGTCGATCGGGAGCGCTCAAAAAACACGTCCATTTACCGTGACAGTCCACCGTGACAGTTGTGTTACTGTCACGTAGCGTTTTCTGTCGTCAGTGGGTCTGATAGCCACTAAAATAGTGCGAAGTATGCGTCAGTTTATCACGCAAGTGGGGATACGAGTTCGTCTGGGAGAATGAGGAGCAAGAGAGGACATCAATCTGTGCTAGAAAAGAGAAAAAAAGTGAGGAGTAAGTAAAAAACTTTAAAATATAGACAGACTGATTCCCAAGTACAATAATATCTTTAATGAAGTAAGCAGAATACGAAACAAGATGACCAGTATTCTTGTATCTTAGGAGTTCTATAATGTGCAAGAGTGGCAATTCAGTATTAACACTAATATCTGGAATTCACGTCCTAAATCCTATATAAATATAAATAAATAATTATATATATATATATATATATATATATATATATATATATATATATATAATTTGTGTGGGTGTAAGCGTTCGTGCTAGCTCGTGAACCAGATGGACGCGTACGTCTCAGGCAACACTTCCTGCAATACAAGCAGGAAAAGCCGGTAACACGGAATCCGCTCCGGACACCTCGTCACAACTTTTGATGGCCTTTTTATTTCTTCTATTCCTCAGCCACAAACATAAGTGCAAATGTGCGAACAACAACAAAAAAATTGAATCGACGATCGCACACGTGTGGATTTCTGCGTTCTGTCACCTCTCGTTTGCTGCACGTCTTGCACACACGATTTGGAGACATCGCATAGTGACAGCCCACTGATCGGCGGCGCTACGGCAACTGTAAGAATACTGCGACGACGTGCCGCCGCAGTGCATGCAATGTACGCCCGAGTGCTGTCGTGGCTATTGACGCCATGAAATGCAAGACAATTGCGAGACACGCTGGTGTAGTCGAGAAAAAGGCTAAAAGCACTCACCCACGCTTTCGGGTGTTGCTGCTGCTCGTCGAGAAAAGATAAAAAGCAAAAAAAAGGTAGTGGTTGATACTGCGCACGTAATGCCCACGTACTTACACGAATGCTACATCACATTTCCTTTTTTTTCTTTCGTGCAATTCGTGATATTTTCTTTTGCTGCGGCAAGGCTGTTCGTGAACCTGTCTTTAATGTTTTGATAATGTAGTGTCCAGAGATGTTTGTTCTTCTTTGTTTCTTTACTGCCAGGGCCTACGGCAACAGAAATACAAAAAAACACACTGTATACAGAGAAAAGGAATGAAGGAAAATAGAAAGAAAAGAACGGCAGAGAGGTTGACCAGCCTATAAGCAGCTCGTTTGCTACCCTGCGTATGGGAGCAGGATGGGGGAGATGAAAGAGAAAGAGCAGAGAGGGAAGAGAGATAAACACAGCACATTTGGGAGCACACGCTCTAACACTCAGTCATAGTTCCAGAAGCAAACAATAACGCGAGAAATGCCTTAGAAGCTAAAACCTATGGAATCAGCCTTGATTACTCGCAAAAATATCGAGTATCACTTTTTGACGCCATGTCAGTTGTAAGAGATCGTGAGAGAGTATACATTGTAAGACAAGTTCATGCTTGTGCAATAATACCACTGTAAGTAGCACAACAACAGAGCACAAAAGAGATTACGAACAGACGCCTCTACACTTACAGTGACACATTTGTAGGCGTTGTGCTCGTTTGCTGAGCTCTAAGATCATAGAAAAAAGCATGAAATAGCACGCACCATCAATACAAAATGAAATTTGCAATGAAGAATGTAACGGTAGGAAGTTCAGTTAAATAAATTTGAGCAGCCGAATTTTCCCGTGCTGGTAGAGGCAAAAGGGAAATAGAGAGTATTGCGGTGGTTGTGCAAGCACTCTATAGATGTGGCTAGATAGCATAAAATAAGCAGCGACATTTTCATCAGCTTCAGAGACCGTGAGTACGTCTATATGCATACGGTCCTAAAATGAATCAGTCTGTTAAATCTCTGGCTATTTTACAGTTCAGTGTTTCTTTAAATAGACTACAGCTCAAGATGAAAACTAGGCTACGTCTTTCCATGAAATCAGAATGTGCATTCATTCCCCAAATATGTCGTAACACCAGCAACATACTTCAAAAGTGTTGATGTTTGTTCTAGGTGCCCGCAATTGGCAAAATGCCCGCAATTGGCAAATTATACTCATATTAAATAAATAGATTAAATACTTCATGTCTAGTCTGTAGTAAAATGTGTGTTACTATAGCAGAGAAAGTTTAATAAGCCTTGTCTTCAATGCACGAGCCCAAATAAGACTTGAAACGTACTGCAGTTCGCCCTGTATGTCAATTTTCTTTTCCATATAGAATAATGTGAAACAATACCAATACAGGAATGCAATCATAACTAATACTGTGCCAAATAAAAGTAGCTAGTTTCATCTAATGCCCTTCAACAAAAGTCTTTGATCTCCTAAATAAGAGTAATAAAGTATCATATTCACTATTCATACCCTTCGCGTTTTGTTCAAATACTTAAGGGCATCTTTTCTGAAATGATACACACGACACTCATGATGAGCGTCTAGTCTTGTATTTTGAGCAGCTGTTCAAGTACAATATACTTTAATCAACTCGCTTTATCGGCTAAATTACTTTTTTAATGCGCAACTTTCCTTTGAGCCGCCTCAAACTAATCATTCATACGTGGTAGCTGCTGCCGAATGTACATTTATTTGCATGAATAACACAAAAAATAATTACCAAACACCAAAAAACTGGTGCATCATACACAACGCTATCTCTTGAGATCGGCGAGCAGTCTGTCAGCCTACATGCTTGATGTGACGTCTTTTTTTGCTTATCTTCTACGAACGTCTGCAATATTTCGTCGTGGCTTGCGAGAAGCAATATTATTTCAGAGAGAAAGTACTCAAGCATTCTACTTTAGGTAAGCTATACTTTTGGAATACGTTTCAGAAGCGAAACTGAATTCAGGCACAGTAAGTTGAAGCAGTGAGAGCACGGGCACCAGAAAGGCATGCCCGATCATTTTTTTTATAATTGATATGTGAGGTTTAATGTTCCAAAACCACCATATGATTATGAGAGACGCCGTAGTGCAGGGCTCCGGAAATTTCGACCAAGCTGGGGTTCCTTTAACGTGCACCCAAATCTGAGCACATGGGCCTACAACATTTCCGCCTCCATCGGAAATGCAGCCGCCGCAGCCGGGATTTGATTCCGCGACTTGCGGGTCAGCAGCCGAGTACCTTAGCCACTAGACCACCGCGGCGGGGCGAACATTTCTTTTATGTAAGTACCAGCACGTACAGCTAAAGGTGGAGAGATTCACAGAAAAAACGGACACCTTATTGGAACTGCCACGATTAGAATGTGATATCTTGAGATGTATTGATTGATTTGTGGGGTTTAACGTCCTAGAACCACCATTTGATTATGAGAAACGTCGTAGTGGAGGGCTCCGGACATTTTTACCACCTGGGGTTCCTTAACGTGCACCAAATCTGCGTACACGGGCCTACAACACTGCCGCCTTCATTATCTTGGGATGTAGTGAATTCTATCCCACATAGAGTATTGTAGACAATTATAACACGTACCTGCCATCTGCACCATCGGAGGCTCGAGGCGTATAAAACAACTTCGCCACAAGTGATAGGTAGTATCACATTAAAAATGGTAAACAACTGCCCTAGTTGTTATGGGTCCATATGTGCATGCTCTCACACATCATGGCGTGATAAGCTCACACTCGCGTGACGTGAGTTCCGTGCGGCTATGAATAACGACCAGAAACTATATACGCACCAGACTCAATCAAGAATGTGTCCGCTGGGAATGTTGGACAAGAAGTGAAGGTGGGATTATTCAGAACGCCACCCTCATGCAGCTTAAACATCACCAGCCATCAAATGCCGTTTATCGCATTGACGCAGACAATAAACATCACATTGGGCGCACTCCTTTCGCAAGTTTCATTATCAGCGAATTACACGAGTATGCGCTACCTTGCACAACCATGCTCATTGACCAAATAACCACCGAGATAATCATAGAACCTTCACATGCGATTACGCCCACAGCGGTAGCATTACAGATTCTTCTGGAACTAACTTCGGTAGGACGGAAATATTCGATGGCACGTGTATAAATTCCAACGCGCGTTTTAGCTTGTCAGTTGATCGACAGCTCGCCACTATCATCGCCCGTGTGTACCGCTGCAAACGTAATTTTCGTTCAACACTCACAAGTTTTTCCAAATAAACAGTTTGATCTTCGACCTTCAGTCTGCTCTTTTCGTTGCCATCAAGACCTCGTGACAATATCATGCCTGTTGCTTTTTCCCCCTGTGAAATCATGTGTAGTACATTCTTGCAACGATTTTCAAACGTTTGATATAGGTGAATACTATAATAATTTAGGACCTCTCAGAGTGTGACCGCGCCAAGAATGTCATTTGCAAGTTGCACTAAACCAAAAGAAAGGTCCTCTCTAGTTGCGAGGATTTCTCACCTTGTTTCATTTGTTAAATAAATACACTGCTGTTTTTATAAATTAGGATAGATTACTAAGTCAATCTCCTTGTTCAGATTTTATTTAACTGACATTTTAAAGCTTTAGGAACATTGTTCGTGGTGCAGAGGTGGAAAAACGTTAAGTCAGGCAAATCATCGTGCAACATATGTACAGCTGTTCGTTCCGAATTCTTGTTTAGTTGAGACATTGGTAATTTTTGAAGGGTTGGAAGTTTCCTTTCAATGACTCCCGGATGAATACTCAGAACTAGAGAGTACTCGCCAAAACACACAAGGTGAAAGAACGTGAAATATATTTTTCGTGCTCCCAGCTTTCCATTTTTGGACTGGTTTATCTATATTATTTTTTTAAGTTCGCGCATTTGTCATAATTTCATTGTATGTGGTGTTGTTGTCGCTGTCTGGGCTTTATGATTGGCCGTGATCACACATGTATGGTATATTGCACAAAGAAAGAACTTCCTTATACCTTACACACAAGTTGGTACGTGATGAAAGCGCTGGTAAAATTCTTGTGAAGGACTCACCCTGCGGAAAGATTATGAAATTTGCGTTAGTGTACGCTTCTACTAACCTCACACTTCTCCCATAACTTTTCTCTTCATAATTTATCTATTTCTTTCAACAAATTTCTCTAGAGAGCGTAACAAAGCGGTTAATTATCTTCTAGTTAACATCGGTGTATTTCCTCATTCTATTTGTCCGTTTCCTTCTCTGCGAAGAGCAGCCAGATATAGTCATCTGCATCGGCAAGGAAGTTGCAGTGTCGAACAAATACAAAGAGTTCTAGCACTATCATCTCCACAGCTATACAAAGTAATTGTTACACTTTTAATGTAGTTTTAGCCAGCTTATTTCAAATAAAGAATTTCAATACATAGTCAAGTACTTATTTTCATACGATCTGCATGCACCGAGCGTCAATTTGGCTGCGAGCATCGACCTTAACGTTTAACGCTTTGCTTATACTAGAATGACCACTAATAAGCGTGGCAACAGCCAAATTTAACCAAATAGTTATCGCCGTTAACCAGTGCTTTCTGTATAAGGGATGGCTAAGTAGTACCCAGTGTTTTCAGTTGAGAATTTTATATACCATGGTAAGATTGAGCTGCTCTTTTTTTTTCGTATCGATACTCCCTGTCACTTTTTATTATCTGGTCACCTCTAACTTCTGCTCGATTACGCACAGACACTCTCGCTTTTTTTCTTCTTTTGAGGAACATCAGTTGCTACAAGTGAATGCCGTTCATCGTCAGAAATGCCAAGTTTTCCAAGGCAGACTGCGCATTAGTCCACTGAAAATAAGAGTAAAAAGAAATATCCGCGACAAAAAACGCCTACACATCCCAACTAAAAGAAGCTATGTTTCAATTAACAGGTATCCCGTTCGAGAACCAGTGGCTAATTATTGAGCACAATAGTTGGCTCTGCAGTTTGCTATTTGAGGGATTTTTGGCATTATCTACATGCAAACGTTATAAAGAATAAATCAGTGACACGCATGAGAAACACAATACACTCATATTCTGCATTGAGCCATTGTGGCATGTTTATTACAAATTCTCAAATATCAGACATTCTCAATATCACCCGCGAAACTTAGTGCGAAACTTAGCCACCTGGAGACCTATATAATAGTAACAAAAGTTCAAGAGTGCAGTTATTTCAAATGTTACGTATGTAAGCTGAGTAGAGCTCTAATTCAGCGTCTTGCATTACTCAAATATTGGTGCACCTCTTCATCGAAGTTTGCTGAAAAAATTGTATATTTTGCCTGTATTTTGTCGATCTTATACACATGCAATCGATCATAAGTTTTGACATTGAATATTGAGTCTGACCGCTTCTGTGTTTATTTTAAACGCAAAAGTCGGATCTATAGATATTTATTTTTGCTTTGAAAGACTGAGGACTCGCTACGGTAATAAGACTATAGAATATAAATAATTTTAATATCTAATGCCTACTCATCTTCAATGAAACTGGCCATCAAAAACTCATATGTTTCTAGTTTTCAAAAAAAATAACAAGCAATAGTACTTCTCGTGTCTCTTTAAAACATATACATATTTAATAATGCACCATCAAATGCTCAAACTTACCTTTTTCTTTATAGTGTAAGTGCTTCATATGCAAATACTATTACTTCTACTATTACTTTTTGTATACACTTCTTCCTCATACACCTATTAGAGTGTTTATTTGCTTTTTTTCTTTCTTTTTTGCATACTGTGTAATCAGCGGTTTAGTATTTTTTATGATTCACATTTTTTTATTGGTTTTGCTCCTTCAATCAGACGTGAACGTCTAGCGTGAAGGCCTCTTCAGAAGACATACGAGTCTCATTTCGTTTTAACTCGTGTACATACCACGCAATATAAATTGTCTATATATGCATAAAAATCAATTATTATTATTTTTTATGTGACGCATGTTGTTGCTTCCGATAAAGCTGACAAAATACAATAAAACTGAGGCTGTTAACATTGAACATTCCATGTTCACAGAGCGCTCGTAGTGACATCAGGCAGGTTAAAACTTTTTGCAGTGACAGTTGTGTCCTAACATGGGGCACACTACATTCACTGATGGAAAGTAATCACAGGTAGCAAATATAGCGGAGTGATGCCAGAACAAAGCGCAGCGTAGTCAGCACATTCTTATGGCCCTCACATATTTGTGTGGTAATTGTGAATTGTGACGGTTAATTTCTTGCAGTTGTTCCCCATTATTTGTTGAGTGCAACAATCAAACATGAACACAGAGTAACTGGGTATATTTATATACCAGATAACAGACACCAATAAATAGTCCTTATAAGCGAAAACAGTGCCTCTCCTAAATTTTGAATAATATACAGTGTTGGAGCAAGGCAATTATTTATATCTCTCAGCACCTGATTACCACTTTCGCAAATTATTCATGTATTCTTTGTGTTACCTTCAAGAATATTTTAACATAGGCATCATCGTTTTCATGAACTAGGCTGCGAAATGATTTCCTCGTTGTCGTATGGCAACCTTTTGACTTTTATGTGCAGGTAAGATTCTCAAAAAGTGTGCTACCTTCTTTTCTGGTTGTCGAATATGCGACATCGTCTGTGATACCGTTTTGTCAGCGCAACTTAATTTTTTAATTAGAAAAATTGTTACATCAACTCGAAGCATTTCATGCAGAGTTTTAGGATTAGTTTACACGATACCTATATTCTCTTTTGCTTTCGTATATACTTCATTGTCCTCTGACTCAACAGCCACTCGTTTTTCCTAAAGCAGTCTCTTAAACAAAAAATTTACGTTAGAGTTGCAGTCCAGGATGATATTCTAGTGAACCCCGTGAGAACGCTTCCATTGGAACCTTGATGAAGCAAGTTTTGAAAAGAGTTTCTGAATCGTCATAAACTAAAAATGTTTTTTATTTTACATAAGTGAGAACCTGTAAGGTGCCAACTTGGACTGAGTTTAGGACAAGTGTTTTCAAGTTCATCGTTGCAGGTCAGAATTATTTTTGCGCATTTTTGCTGATTGCGAAAGCTATCGGATAAAGAATCTCGCTGTTGCCCGTAGCCTTTACCTCTACTTCGATCACTAAGATGCCCGCAACATATTTTATATAACTTAGGCTTTCCCGAGTGAAGTGCGAAAAATGGCCTTTAATTGTGGACACTTCATGAATGAAGAAACTTTAATAAAAGTCTGGCAGTTTTCATAAGTCGAGGTGGGGGAAGAGGTGATCAACCCCTGTCCCTTCCCACTCTCCGTCGATTATGATGGCGGTGCCTCAGGTGACCGCTCGGTATCAATTTCATTATACCTCGAGAGACAGCGGTAACTTAGAATGGCATTTAAAATGAAGTGGTTCAAATGCATTATGCGGCCTACGTTAGCGACAAGCGTAGCACACCCCATGAATGTGGACATGAATACTTTTTGTCCCAGCTATACTCATCAAAATGATCACATGTTCATCCCTTTTTCCAAAAATATTTCGATTACCCAGATACTTTATTCAGTGCATGATAACACACTAGCCCAACTAATTTTTTTCAAAGCCCCTGGCGTGATTTATACTTAACTCTTATGAAAGACCTCTGTGTGCTTCTTCCCAAGAAAGACGATAACAACAACCTTTCCATGCAGTTTGCCAAATAGCTTAGTAATACTTGCTAAGGACGGCCGTAACTTTCGTATATATTCGTTAGAAGCTATTGCGCTGATATTATTGTCTTCATCAGACAATAAATCATCCACGGAACAAATGAAAGGGTAAGACCTGACCTACGTGTTTTTCTTTTTTCAAGTGGTGAAGAGGTTTAAAATAATTTTACTCGTGCATGCTTGCCTAATGGTTCCCATTGGGAAAGAAATATGCCAACCGATATTTGATGAGGTAAGACATTACCATTGCTTGTTGGTTTATTTTCTCAAATTTACTTGCATGTTCAGCTGTAATTAGTTATTCGACATGTTTGACTTACACCGCACAGTGCCTTCATCTTCACCTTCCTCCTTTCTTATATCTAGCATGCAAATTCACGTGATTTGCTACCGTAGGACGAAACGTTCAGTTTACAAAAAAAAACACGGTTTCGGACGATGGCTTCAGAAGATGCCCATATCAGGACACACCGTGATGAGCGGGAGTGAGTCAGCTAGCGCACGTTCACTCAATTGGTTCACACTTTTTGCCGTCCTTCAAAAAGGCGGGGCACATGCAGAAGCGACACAAACACTCGCTCGTAGAAGTCAGTGGGTCTTTAGCTGTTTTTTTAGCGTCCACCATGTCGTCACAAGGGTTATATCGGAGAGTCACCAGAATGCCTCGGGGTTGTGCGTAGCCATGGCAAGAACGTTTTGTGACTCGCCGCACTAGTAGAAAACGTCGGGTCTCCTCTGCTGCGCATGCACCGAAGCGTCGTGGTTGTCAACCACGTCCACTTGAAGCGTCGTGGCCGGCGGCACCGATATTGAGCGATCCTGTTGAGCAGTTGCAAGCACCTCTAGCGAAGTATTCGACTCTTTTTTGGACAGCTGCGCAGAAGAAGAAGGCCTTGGTAAAACGAGAGGTTAACGAGGTTAACTAGACTGTGATGGAAGTCATGAAAATATATCAAGGTGGTCACCGTACAGCCTTATCTAACATTTGGCAGCATTACCACTTGAATTGTGCGTACAGGACAAGTACTTTGAGGCGGCAAGCATATATGTACACCGAATGCTTATAAGAATAAGAGCCCCTCTCGCGCAACATGACCGTTAGCTGTTGCTCTTTTTCCTGTATGAGAGAGGGCAACAGCGAGCGTCATGCTTGAAATACCCATCTTTAGGTATATAGTGGAAATAAATATTTCACTTGATAATTTGTCCTAAACTTCCAGAAGAGATGCTTCTGAATCAATAAAAGTGAATTTAATTCAAAGTTTCTTGTTATGAATACGAAATTCTCGCACAAAGAAAAACACCAAGGCAGGCATGCACTAGGAATATCCAATTTATACAATTGATCTCTATATCCCTCTGCGCTTATTCAAATTGCCACTAACTGAAATGTAAAGAACAAAACTTGTATAGGTTCCACAGGTTAGCGATAACTTTAATATATCTAGGTCTCGTCTAGCGCAAACATCTCAGACTATTTTTGGAAGTGTGCGTGATATCAGTTACAACCTAAAAGCAACTGGTTAGGGAATATGGCTGTGCTCACTTCCATAATATCACAACTCCTTTCCAAAGCCTTTTTCTTGGCTTTAGATGAAGGATGGGTCTTCCACACGAATTCCAAGATGACGCACACACTGGAAACACCGAGTGCTCCAAGGAGAACGAGGAGGACGCCTCCGACATTGGATACACCCAGTGCATTGGCCTCCTCCGACGAGTCCTTCACATCGGACAGTGCAGACGCACCTCTTTCCTTTTCGCGTTGCTGAGAGCCGTGTCCCATCCATCATTGCTTCTTGAGACGCGCGATGACCCCTGTTTCTTGTAACCAGAGATTGGTTTGAGACAAGCGGGCCGTGTAAGGGGACCCTGAAATCAATTACAGACCAATTTTGCGTTAATACCTTGTTAATGTGTCAGTGAGCCGAATGCTATTGCTATATTTGTCATGCGAGTACACAACAACCAGGCCAGCTTGTAACAGTGATGGAAAAGGCAACAAAGCATATGCGCACTTAAATGCTTTGTCTCCTACAACATGCTACATATAATAGGCTTTTTATATTAAACTGACACACGCCATAATATTTCACTGAAAGAACGAGCTGAATCTTCTCTGGTCTAACCACTATGCCCAAAAGTTATTCTGCAGTAGAACAAAACAGCACGATTTTCCAGTGCTCACTGGAACCACCTGCAAACATTTGTCGCCATATACAAGTTTGAAGGGCTGCGAAATGCCGTTGTAGAATCTTTACCCCATGCATTAGCGGTGGTCTACCAAGAATAACTACAAGACAAAACAAAAAATGTAAAAAACATGCTTCGTCAAAGTAGCAGACACTGAATTGTAGGTTACATTCAGTTAGACACGTATATGAAAGGTTATGTTAGTTATATTCTCTCCCGCTTACGTTCGAGCAATTTGTATCAGTAATATCTACATAACCTGTGCGATTATGCACCACATCTTTCGGTTATGTCTTGCAGTTCCTAATTGACAATTCGGCAATGGAAAGCAGCACCAAAGCGCGTAAGTCCTACACCTTTGCACTAAGCCTTAAATTTGTCAATTTTTTTAATACTGTGATAGGCCCATACTTTCCGACAATATTCTGAAATATAATGCTAGCTTACATACATTTCGTGTCTCTCACTGGGCTAACAGAAGTGAAATATTATCAATCTTATTTGTGAGTGCATGCATTTGTTAAACTGTGCGTTAATTTGATGTTCCTCTGTGCTGAAACGTTCATAAGGCTATCAATTTATTTTCAATAATTCTATATCCTCACCATAGGGTAGCGATGAACTATGCACATGTATACAATATTTCGCTAGTAGGTGTTTTAACCTGAAATATTGGTCTCAGTAAAGCGGCAGCAATTTTTAATGACGGTACCTCACTGCCTCATGTCTGAAAGGTTACCTGCTAAATTCGGGTCTGTAACCTGAAGACTTTAACTTGTCACTACACACCCTTACTCACAGCTTGAACATAATATAGTCACACATGATGAACTATACAATTAAGAAAATAATTCGTATTGAGTGCACGTTAAAGATCATCAAATCTTCAAAATAGACAGAGCCCTTCACTGCGGCGAGCCTAATAATCGAGTTGTTGTTTCGACAGAAAAAAAAATTTATAGTATATTTGATAGGCTGCTCTCACGGTATTTTTTAAATAACAAGCATACCTAGTAATTGGTCCTGGAGAAATCTGTTTGTCCTAATAATTTGTGTAGCATACTTTCAAGACACAAATTATGTTTCTAAGTTATATTTACGGAGCCCTCCACTACGGCGTTCCTCATAATCATATGGTCGTTTTGGGACGTTAACCTCACATATCAATAAATCATGTTTCTAAGCTACTCAGAAAACTAAAGAGGCATTCGTTAAAAATTCGTACATTGATTCAAACTGTAACGCTGCGTTCTGGTGATTGTCCTGCTGACTGTTTGCTTCTACTGATTCATGCATGGCACAGTGTGCACCGCGCGCTGAATTGCCTGACCTAGATTTTGTCATTGCGACACATTCTAGCAGTTATCTTCTCTACTAAAGATAGCCTTTCCTGGTTTGTATTTCCGTACATATTCGGGGTAGCCTTGTCATCAAGTTTATTTGTAAAATCCTATATGTGACTTCTATACAGGAAAGCTTTAGTTAAGTGTAAAATTTTGAGTCTTCTTATACACATATATTCAAATTTTTGTTGGCAACCAAAGCACGACGCTTCATTTCATCAGAAAGAAAAATTCGCACTCTGCTAACTCTAGGTGGGTATTTTCTTTATTTGAATCATCTATTTTTCATACAAATTGTAAAACTCTTCAAATAAAAAAATAAGTATGTACAGTTTACATGCCCGCAATACACACTCTCGCTGAATGGCACATCTTTAGGCTGCAGATACATCTAAATTGGACATAGAAAAGTACAGGTTTTCATCTAAAACTCACAGAATGAGGCTCCACACTCTCCCTATGTATTCCACTTATTTGTGTTCTTTTTCATAAAAATGTTGTCAGAACCTCTGCCCACCATAGAACACAACTGTGTAACATGTATTTTTATAGTTCACTTTCACCCACCGTGAACTTTCTAATCTAAAGCTGTTCAGAGAACATGGTAATCTGGAAATTTGCCCAGTTCGAAAATCTAGCTCTCTTGTTTGTCTTATATTTACTGATCTAAGGCTCCTCTATTAAATAAATATAAGCACACTGTAGAACTTTGACCATCATGCAGTCACTACAATTGTAAAAACATGTCTGCGTTGTAGTCGTTATCGAACAGGTGGCCCTCACAGAAGTTAGCACTGAGCATCCTCAATGTGATTCGGAAGCACCGCCAACACGTGACGTAAGCAACTGGCGTGACCACTTTCTCATACGCTCTTAGCCTAGCCCACAAATGAATAATATAGCAATACTTCCGCACCGTGTAGGTAGGCAAACAAAATAAAAGCCACGAAAAGCTTCAAAAAGAGAGAAATACGAGCTTTCTTTCCGAGGCCTGTTGTTCACCTCGGGGCAGCGCGAATCCATATCCCTTGGAGTCAAGGGGGCCACCAATCTGAGCCAGCTGGCAATCTCGGTCTGTGAGATACTCGATGGTTGCTGCCTCCATCAGGAATGCGTAGTCGCCCCTCCGGACGCGCTCCACGCCATCGGCGATCAATGATGCCAGGGAGTCCTCGCGGTTGTTCGACATCACTGTCCACATCCGTTCGTGCGGCTCCAGTTTCGATTGCTGTGGTTGGCGGTGAGAGGAACAATACAGTGTCTTGCACAGTGGCTCCTAAATTGCTAGTTATCGTACGCTTTACGAAGTGCTTTAATACAAATCGCTTATTATATTCTAACAAGAGCCACATTTTTCATAGCGTAGCTCATGCCCTTCTCGGCATACACTGTTCGCTCCAGACCTGTAAATGGCGAATTTACAGTTACAGCTCTCTTACCACGGAAGTGCTACCGGTTTCACGCACATGCTGACAGCGCACTGCCTCATGCTAGCTAATGTCGTCTGGTTGATGAGTGAAGTACTTTAGGTGTCGTTAATATCGAGTAAAGCTAGCCTATGGCGTGGGTTAAATTTGACCTAATGTGGGCTGATACAGGATAAATTACAACTAGCGATGACTGAACAATAAATAATGGAATAACGTATGTTACATAACGCTGGCCGCATAACATAGGTCAGTGGCAGTTAGAAGCGCTATAGTTTTTTTTATTCGCCATAATTATTCTTTCGAACATACATACATAACAACTATAGATGGTACCGTCATGTTTTTTTTGCCATTTTAAGGAAACAACAAGCTTTCAATGAAGGCTTTGCTAGGTCTTCATCTTTTTCTGGTACAATACGTTGAAATATATTGTTTCTGCAGAACATTTATTTGCATATAAGAGATTTCATGTATATGCGCATGAGTAAATGCACAACTTTTGTAATTGTTGATGGACGGGGACCACGAAATTTTCAAAGTGCTTGCGTCAACACCATTCGTGAATTTGCTATTAAGCAAGTATGCTTTGTGTAATGACTGTATTTGGTATTCAAGACATCAGTTTATTCATTTTATGTGTAGCTCTAAAGAAAGATATCCCAAAATATTTAATCAGTCATCCTGCTGACGTATGGTGAATAGATGTGAAAATGGTGTTGTGTAAAACCTGATTGCCCAGGCAAAATTATAAGCATCATGGAGTTAGATTTTAACTGAAAAACGTCTCCGTTGAGCCTGACGACATGCAGCCGTACTTAATCTTGGAGTGCGCAGCCAGGTCATGAACGTTTTCTATGGGAAACTGGAGCTTCTCGTTGACCAAGAAAGCGGCCATGTTGGCGGTGTAGAAGGAAACCATGATGAGCAAGAACACCCACCAGCTGATGACAATGAGTCTCGTCGACGCGGCCCTGCAAGCGATGTTAAGAGTACAAAAAGACGGCAGGCATGGCGTTTCGATATCGTAATATCATTGAGCTTTCCTACGATTTGGAAGATTTTGAAAAACGTGTAATATCCTTATGCGCAAGGATTCGAAATGGTTAACAATAGAGCCACGAAAATACTCAGTATTGGAATCTAATAAAAATCACCAGTTCCTTGCTTTAACGTTTGTGGTTATAGGCTTTCCGTTGTCTTTCAATAACATCATATGAATTTCAAATGCTGGTCTCGTCTATTTTTCCTACTCAGCATGCTATTGTGACCCTCACAAGCCATAGCTCAGCCAACTTTGCCCACACCTTTACTTTGCGTATATCGCTAAAATAACCATGGCATGATCTAGTTAAAGCTTCTTTTTTGTTTTTCACTCGATGTTTGCTACAGTCATGCCACGCACATTGTACGTTAACAATGATTTTACCGTCTCTAAACTTACCTGGGGCTGGTTTCACAGCCTTGGAAAAGGAGCGCCGCCGTTGCGTACCACAGGCTCTCTCCAAGCCCGAGTGCACTTCTAGGACTGTCCGCACCCGATGAGCGATCGCAGTCGCACTTCTGATCGTGTCTCGGCACGTGCCATTCGGTGGGGGCCATGCGCGCCGCCAGGTGGAGCATCAGCGCAGAACCCAGGAACGCTGCCAGTAGGCAGAGGCAGACGTCGAGAGACAAGGGCAACAGAAAGTAGAAGAGACGTGACTCCTGTACGGGTCGCCGGTACAGAATACCGATGCCGGTATGCATGAAGGGCAGCGTGAAGTCCACCGCGCGTGAGTGATACACCGTGATGGGGAGGTCCCCGATGGCCAAGTCGGCTTCCTGCGTGCGCCCCCAGTCTCCATTAGGCTTCGCGAAGTGGGACTGACTGAATTAAGAAAACTGGCACCTATATAACTAGCACCGGTTTACTGGATGAAAAGCCTACACTCAACCACACACAAAGCCTTTTTTTCCTTTAATTCAAATATACTCGAACACACCTATAAGAATGCTGGTTTCAGGAATGAGAAGCTGCTGCACCATCAACTGGTGTACGTTATCTATAGAGAACTAACCCATTGAAGTCAATGCCCTCATGCCGCAGTATCACTTATAACAAAGAATTATTTTTTTAGTCGTTCTTGTAGAAAGGTGTTAAAACTCGAAAGCTTTGCACAAAAACGAAAAAAATCGGTAAATTCAATATGCTGATCCCCCTTCCCCGACCTCACCTACCCAAGTGCCCCTTCAGATTTGCAATGAGCTTCACTGCACAGCGTTTCGTCTGTACGGCAAGGCTTATTTTTGAAATTGGCTGTGACGCAGATGGTTACGGTTAATGCGTCTTCTGGCATGCAACAGTTGAAACTCGAAAGGTTTCCAGCAACCAAAACTTCAGACGTTGTCATACATTGGCTATATGTGGCTTTCGGTGGTCCTATGAGATAGTCCCAATTTTCTAGCATGTCTGTAAAATCAGCAGCTTTCTTATTTCATCGCTTGTGTCTGCTGCCAAATTTTGTCTCATGGTTTTTTGACACCACTCTTAATTGACCTTCTGTTGCTTTTTTCATGTAACATGGTTATACCAATGATCGGTTATGACGATGTAATTTTCATGGCATGTGAGGCTTGGTATAAGTGGGTTCGACTGTGCTGCAACCTTTTATTGATGACGTAGAGAATCGGCAATAACGTATTGATGACGGCAGATTTTAATTCCTCAAGGGCAATTGCAGCCGAAGAACTACAATTAGTGTATTACGAAGTGTCAGGGTTCCTGGCTACTGACACTAAAAGATGAGCGAAAATTTGTAAAACGACTTTCAGAAGAGCGTGTACTGGAAAAGTATTGGCGGAATAACACTGTTTTCACTAAATGGTGGTTGTGTAACTTGTGCACATGTGTGGTACGGCTAGTGCAGGCGTAACCGGAAAAAAAAATCTTCATCCGCATCAAAGAGCGTCAATACCGTACGAAAGTATTTGCCTGCCAGCTAAGGTTTTAAGTTTTGCAAGCTGTCCTAAAAGATAATTAACATGTCTTTGCTCCTTGTCGTTCTCAATCACACCTGCCTTAGATTTGTCGACATTTGGAAATTGAATAAGACTCCATGAATACAGTAATTATGCATCAAGGTATTTCTCAGTCTTCCCTGCCAACGTTCGTAAGTAGATATGTAATGCACTCTGAGGGCAGCGTCAGGCAATTGCCAGCCATTGCAAACATATACACACGTCTTTCGCAATGGTACCCCTCTTACATTTTGAGTTTTCTTTCCTTACTCTTGATGGCTGCACAATTAGAGTTGCTGCTCGCTAATGTGCCAGCCTATTTGAATTGTTTGTTACGTTCAATGGTTTTAAGACTAGAATATAGAGGTGCTTAAGGTGAGAGTCCCGTTGCATGTCAAAAGAGCCGTAAAGATTTTAAATAGTTACTGATGATAGCTATGAAGACGCAGCAATTTGGAATACAGAGCTTATGGTGTGTATGCTGTTACTTGAACAAATTATGAAATTATTTAAATAAATTAAAAAACACAAATAAGATATTATTTGTGCACAACAAAGAAGAATACTCAACGGAAATTTTCTCTGAGGTTAACATTTTGGCAAAAGGCCTTGTCTTCGTGAGAGTCGAACCTTCTTTCTTTCGCAGCTTGATAAAAACTTTGGATGGCAGTTACGTTACTGGCGTAGACAAATCATCTGTCCATAACGATGTCTCAAGGATCACTCCCTGCACAACGATGTTTTATTGTGACGGAGATAGTGCGATATAAAAGCGGAAATCGACAGCTCAGCACACTTTTAACTACTGCTGCTGAAGCTAACACGTGGCCAAATATCTCGAAAGGCTACGCATGCCATCTACACAACACTTAGAGTTTCATACAATATTAACTAGAGACGAATCTGGCGCTGCCATCATGTACCTCTATGGGAATATAGGGAAGTACAGGCTTCGGATTCGATAGGGTTAGCTAGCGAACTGTCTACAAACCTTTCTCTACAGTTTCAGTTTCGATCTTCACGCTGCGAGGGCAGTGGATTGTGGTGAAAAAGGCTGAAGCAGTGCCTTTGTTGTTCGAAGAGGCTGATGACCACTAGACGTTCTTATTTGCTGCGACGTCGGAGCTTTACGAGTCGTATTTGTAAGCTTAAACGAAGCGTCACCCACTCACCGCTGCGCATATATTTAGCGTCTCATGCCAGTGCGAGAGATTGCCTCAAGTTCACGTTTTTCACGAGCGCGTCTTGCCTAAACGTGTCTTAAATGGACTCCAAAACGATGGATAAGATAAGTACATGCACCGTCACGCTCCGCTGACTCTACTTCACAACAAAACCAGAGGTGCGTTGAAGGCAGACCACTGGGACAGACGCACCTAGCGTCGCAGAATACAAAACAATAAGCGTTTCTCACTTGATACTGTACTGTTATTTCTGATAATAGATAATACATACTTTCGAGAGAAAGACAAGCACGTTTTCTTCAAGTGTTATAAAAATAATTCATTAGAACTTGATGCCAAATCTGGAACGCAATGACACAGCGATTCTTGCCCTAATGCTTGAATTTGCCTAGGTATCTTTTCTTGCCGCCTGTTCACGAAAACGTTTTCGCAATAAATTTTGCGTATGTATATGAAGCAAGGTAAATTAAATATAAGTTCATATCACTGGGTTTTACACTCGGAAAACAAGCGCGGTGAATCTCAAAAAAGTAATTCAATGGAGGAGGAGGATCCCCGAAGCCTGTACTTTCCGTAATTCTTCCCATGTGGGTACAAGCATTAGACTCCCCTCTAGATCTTGTATGAAGCTATATATATATATATATATATATATATTGTATGCATCTATTATGCGCTTCATCCTCATCCGAACAGCAGTCAATCATCATCATATGTTCTGGCTGACAGTCATCCTCATCTTGGAACGTGCGCTTTTTCTTCGGGTCCGTTGCGCTTGTTGTGCGATACATAAAATCTATCGCACTACCCAGTGGCAATATTTTGCCGAAGTTCCGGACAAGACAGAGTGGTCTGTTAGATGTGTACAGTTTTTCAAAGAGCACTGTTTCTCGTAATACTTTTATTTGATGTAGTTTACTACTTATTGTTCATGTTGTTCCACCGTAATAACCAGACCATGGTCCTGCATGGCGAGAATCGTCATAAAAGAAAATGTTGCTTCATCATCGGGTTGCTTCATCATGTTGCTTCATCATGCTAATGTCGAGAGCTCTAAAGTTTCCGTGAGCCTGTTTTTAGTTAGACGAGCGTGTACGAAACTGGAAGAAAACGTGTGTTAATAAGTATTGCGCCATAGAATTGGAACAATGCATGTTACACATATAAAGGTTATTCTGACCAAAAAAAAGAAAATTAGGTGCAAACGTTCTACTAAATAATTGAACTATCTCGGCTCCAACGATATTTTGTGGAAAACGCGAGAAGATTTCTAAAACGGCCGCCTTTTTTACTATGAAGCTGACATCCAATAAACTTTCATTTTTTTTATCTTACACTCACAGCGAGGTTTTTCTGCTAAGGCAACATAAAACAAAAAGGTGGCGGAAAAGCTCTCCTGCTAATGCAATAAGTGAGGATAAAAGGACTAGGTACTGCGAAGCGGCGACAGAGCTGGAATTAAAACACAGGCTCACTTCCAAAAGTGAGCAGGCTAGCACGTTCCGCTGAAGCGAAAGCCAGCCGAGCTGCAAATGTAAAGGCGGGGATTTCTAGGAAAACAACACCTCTTGCTGGCACGGATGACTTTCTTGAAAGTCCTTCTAGTGGTACGTTCTGTATCAGACTCTGTAGTTTTTTTTAGTGCTTAGAAGACAGTGCCTGGTTTCTAAGCTCGCCATCAAGAAGTTTTCTAAAGTACATTAGCTTGCAACAGAGTCATGCGAAGCTCTGCACGTAAACATCCTTTGGCTGAAGTCCAGGCCACATATCAGGCCTGTTCGCGGTTAACATTAACGATGAAAAACACTTGTTTATCTGAAAAAAATTACACGTACTTGCTCTCGCCTTGTTACCAGAAATATTCAACGCCATTGATGCCTCCTCAGAAGCTCTCTTTTCTAGACCTAAATATTGTAACAATTTTTTAGACTCATTTACATGTTACGGAAAAGAATAAAGAATGGTGTGTATGAATACACAGTTTTATCTCCTAGCCAAAGCGCAATGATCCAATTGATAGCAAGAGCGGAATGCATAGAAGCGCTATGAATGGCGAGGTGCTTAAAGCACGAAGAAACGCTGCGTCTGTAAAAGGAGTCTTGGCCAGAACATGCTGTGTGGAGCCCAACAGCCATGTGAGGTATTTATTAGAAACAGAAAGCTTTCGTGCAAGTGCTGAAACACCACAGCCTACAAAAATATCACATGCTAGAACGAACGACGTTGTTAAAGCGATACTAATAGACCAGCAGCAAATAGTTAGCACACATAGCTATGTATTCCCAGCCACCAGCCCTTAGAATGTCCATCAACGGCAGTCACAGGGTGTCTTCGATACTGATTGAGTTAGGCAGCAGCTTTGACATGGACACTTAAGGAGCTTATAAACTGATCTATAATATTTAGACTCATGTGCTGCCGCAATATACCTTGAATAATCAAGGGCGAATGACTATACTATCTATGACTTCAACCATATGAAAAAAATGGCAGCACATGCACGGAGTGAATGATGGATAGGGGGGCGAAGCATCCGTCCATCCATTCGTTCTTGCTTTCGTCCGTCTATGCGTGCGTCTGTGTGGCCGCCCTTGCGTCCATCCGCCGTCCGTGCGTGCGTCTGTTCGTGCGTCCGCACTTCGATCTGTGCATCCGTCTCTGCGTTCGTTTATGCATCCGCTCCTGCGTCCGTCCATGCGTCCATCCGTCAGTTCAACTATCCATGCGTCCGTCTATGCATCTGTCTATGTGTCTGTTCGTCCACCTATTAAACACTCGAAGTACTACCATCTCACATCTTTTCATTATATATTTTTCATATCGAAGCACCGTCATCCAGCGGACATTCCAAGGACTAAACAAGAGGAGGCACACGCACACTTTCTTTCAGCTTGCGCTTCACGTCTACTTCCCACCTTTAACCACCTTGAGTTCATGGTATTTACTTGAGTTCATGGTATGTACGATTGACAATATCATTATTCAAATACAGATTTTCGCGTTGCATGGTGAGCACAGCATGTGTTGATTATTTTTCACGTTCTGGGCAGGGACAAGGAAACGAGAAAGAAGAAGAGCGCGAGCGAGGCACGCGGGGACCCTCAATTACGTTTTCTTTGAAAAACCATTAGCCTTTTAGTTAAGATCCTGCCGCCCGGTTTCTTGGCCGATCCCCCTTTGTGGGTGTGCGCCAGAGTGTCAAGGATCATCATCATCATCAAGTGACAGCAGAGTGCTTCCGAACGCAGTTAAATAAACAAGTATTTTTTGCCGTATACCTTAAAGACGGAGTCTGATCGCAGTGTCTGGAACGCCATCGTCTAATCATTGGTGCCGAAGAACCGGAATTGAAAACCAGGACCCTACGGATGGCTACCAGTCAACTGCAGTGGCATGGAGCGACTGAAGTCGAAGCGGACGTCGCGGCGAGCACAGAACACGAGGATTATAAACGAGGCAAGTGAGCTCCTCGCTAACGACTCTGCCTCCTATGACCAGCTCAACTCCATATATGAGAGCCTGAAGGCTAATAACACAGAGCTTAAAAACCTGAACAACGAGATTGAGCCGCATATACCTGACGAGGAGTTCGAGGTTGAGTATAACGCTGTCTTACAATACGAGGACGTTGCTACGCGCATTCTCGCTGAGATTCTCAGCAAGAAAGATCGCATGCCAAGGACATCGACCTTTACTCATGAAACAAGTGCCCAGACAGTCGTAGCACCATCAGACGGAACTGGAGTTAAATTGCCTTAACTTAATTAAACTTAGAATAGCTCCTTTTTTGGAGACCTATGCAAGTGGACCGAATTTTGGGAACAATTTTACCAAATTGTTCATAGTAACAATCGCATCACTGCCACAGAGAAGTTTCATTACCTGCGACTGTATCTTAAAGGAGACGCTGCATCAGTAATTGCGGGCCTTCCGACGACAGAAAGTTGCTACAGTGACGCCATCAAAATGCTAGAGAAGCTATTTGGGGACAAGACGCGCCTGGAGCAAGAATATTTTGCCAAGCTCTGGATGGTAAGCCCTGTCCGTTCATCGACTGACACCAAAGCGCTACGCAGCTTGTACGACCAAGTTCTCGTGAATATTCGAGGCTTAGAGACCTTGGGTGTGCAGAAGTCGTCATTTTCGTCAATGCTCTGCGACATCCTACTGCGTGCTCTTCCACGGGATGTAGTCGTGCAGCATCATCGATCATGTGCTGTCCAGTTGGCATATGACTCGAGAGCTGAAGCTACACCCGTGGGACTGGACCGTGCGCTCAACTTCCTGTGTATCGAGCTGGAAAGCCTGGAGAAGAGTGATTTTAAGGATGCCAAAGGACGAGAAAATGGAACACTCCCCGTGGCCAGTCAGTCGACGTACTCTCGGCGTGGGAAACCGACGTCATCTGTGCTTCACAGCAACTCGGTACGAGAAAAAAAGGACAACTGCGTATTCTGCTCGTCCAGCCATCACGGATCGGAAGCCTGCACAGCTGACTTGTCACAGACGCAGAAGAAGGAACTGCTTTCCAACAACAAAAGGTGTTTCCGCTGCACCACCAAAGGACATCGGGCACGGGACTGCAAAAAGAGGATTTCCTGCTCCAGATGCCAAGCTTGACACGCTACAAGCATGTGTGATCCCGATAGGTGTTCGAGAAAGTCAGACTATGCTAACAAGAACGAAAAAACTGCGACAGTCTGTGCATCACTTGGAAAAAGACCCGTCAAGGAAGACTCTACCACTTCCGTTTTTCTTCAGACTTTCAGAGCATCGGCCATGAATGATGACACCTGCCGCTACATACGAGGCGTTTTCGATGGTGGCAGTCAGAGGACTTTCGTAACTGAAGATCTGTTCAAGCAACTCAAGCTGAAAAGCGTGGGAGCAACTCCAATAGCCTTCAATACTTTCGCAAATACATCGGACCAAGAGGCTAAGAGGCATCGCATAGTAGAAATACGACTGCGAAGCCAGTTTTCCGATGCGGAAATAGTCTTAACTGCAATAGAGATCCCAAGCATCTGCCAAGACATCGCAGAGAATGCACTGGACGTAGCCTTTGTTGCGTCTTTCAAGAAGCTGGGAACGATGTTACCGATGAGCTCCAACATCCATCTATCATAACTAAGAGTGGCATCAGCGTACTTATTGGGTCCGATCAGATGTGGAAAGTGTTGACCGGCGAAGTTTCACGGTGCGAAGGCAACGAATCATTGATCGCACTGATCTCCAAGCTTGGATGGACCTTCCAGGGAAGCACATCGCACTTGGCATCCCACCCAACTACTTCACAAATGATGGCGTGCGTGCTAAAAGCCCAAGCTACCGATTCCGACGAGATATTGCGCTCCTCTTGGGAACTTGAAAACAAAGGAATTACGGACGCGATAAACAAGCCACCTGAAATGAGCGACACCATGAGGCATTTTGAGCAAACGATTAGCTTTAAAACGAAAGATATGAGGTGACCCTCCCTTGGAAGGATAATTTCGAGCTTGCAAGCAACAGGCAAGTAGCCGTTACTCGACTGGACAAGCTTGTCAAACGTCTCAACTCCAGAAAAGGACTGCTCGAAACGTATTACCGTACCATAAGGGAGTACTTGAGGGCAGGACACGCCTTGCCGCACAAGGAAGTCATGCGTGAACAAGCACTGACGACGAAAATGAGAGTGGTGTTTGACGCTTTGTTACATGCCAAAGGATAGCAAGTCCCTTAATGACTGCCTTCAAAAGGGTGACAATTTATACCAAGACCTCGTGCAAATTCTGCTACGCTTCAGAACTCACCCGGTGGCAGTTATCGTGTACATGGAAAAGGCATTCCTTCAAATTGCGATTAGGGAGGACGACAGAGACGCTTTACACTTTCTCTGGTTTGCAGAAGGAGATCTATCCAAGGGCAAGCTGCAAGATTGGAGGATGACACGAGTGCCTTTTGGAGCTACATGTAGCCCACTTTTGCTCACAGCTACTATTCTCTACCACGTGAAAAGAGCACTGGCTGTCATGGCACAAACAGCGCAAACTCTTGCCGAGTCGTTTTACGTGGATGACTTAGTCACTGGTGCCGACACAGAAGAGGAAGCCGCTAAACTATGCCGTGAAGCGCGCACAATAATGAAATCGGTCGGCATGACATTGCGAAAATGGACAACAAATTCAGCAAATTTGATGCGCACGCTTGAAAATCAAGTGGAATCTACTAGTAATGAGATGGTCGTTCTTCACGAAACGTCGGTCAAGGTCCTGGGTATTGTTTGGAATCCTTCAAAGGATGAATTCAACTTCTCGGTTGAAAATCTACTCCGGTTTTTGACAGCACAGACGGGTACAAAGCGAATTGTCTTGCAGGCAGCATCAAGAATATTTGACCCGTTGGAATTTGTAGGACCATATACGATTGCCATACGCATATTGTTTCAGAGACTGTGGATACGAGGAATTGGCTTGGATGAAGTCCTACCCAATGACCTGCAAAAAGAATGGAATGATTAGGTCATCCAGCTGCCGCAACTGCAAGACGTCGTCGTTCCTCGCTATCTGGGCGGCGGAGCAAGGAAGACCAATGTGCTTCAAGTACATGTTTTCTGCGATGCCAGTCCAGCGGCATATGGAACAGCGATATACGTCGTATCAAGTCCTGAGGAGCCGATACTGTTGATTGCGAAGTCCCGTGTAGCACCTATTAAGGAGACAACGCTGCCGCGATTGGAGCTGCTGGCTGCCTTAATCGGCTCAAGAATGTTGGCCTACGTGAAAAGGGCTTTGAGGAATGTTCAAGTTGACTACACGATGTGGACAGATTCCGCCATTGTGTTGTCATGGATAAAAGGTGACGTAAAAAAGTGGAAACAGTTCATAGCCAACAGAGTCAATGAAATTAGGTCCACTACAGATCCATCAAAGTGGAGATACTGTCCTGGAACGGACAACCCGGCTGACCTACTCACACGTGGCGCGACGCTTTAAAGACTGCTGTGCAGCTCAAAATGGTGGCATGGTCCCGAGTGGCTAACTAAACCGATGTCTGAATGGCCTCTACAGTTCAGTGAACTAGGCATAGCGGAAGCCACCCAAAGTGAAGTTACAACAGTCTACATCGCACTAATGACACGCTTCTCAGTTCCGATAATTGATATTCAACGGTACAGCAGGCTTCAACAGCTACTCAGAGTCACTGCGTGGATGTTCAGATTTACTGACCGATGCAGAAAAAGAAGTAAGCATACAGGACATCTCGTGGCAACAGAAATCCTGAACGCTGAACATTATTGGATAAGATGTACACAAGAGCAAGGCTTTCTTGAAGAACTCACCACTTTGACCTACGGCCAACCAGTCGAGTCTACATCTCGAATCGCTGAACTACGCCCTTACATAGACAAAGACGGAATTCTTCAGGTTGGAGGCCGTTTATCCCTCATGCATTCCACACATGGATTCAAGCACCCAATCATAATGCCGTCAAGCCACCACTTTTCGACACTTTTGGCAAACAGAGCCCATCTTCAAGTCCTACATGGAGGAGTTAGAGATACACTTACGCAGCTTCGGGAACGCTACTGGATTTGTCGAGCTCGCTCTTTGGTAAAAAGAGTGCTGCATGGCTGCAATATATGCAAGCGTTTCAGTGCGGGCCCAGGAACTGCTGAGACTGCTCGATTAACAAGTCATCGAGTGACACCAATGAACCCGTTCGAAGTTGTAGGAGTCGACTTCGCGGGCCCTCTGTATGCACGCACGGAGAAAGGGGACACGAAGTGCTACGTTGCACTTTTTACGTGCGCCGTATCTAGAGCCGTGCATCTCGAGCTTGTCTCGGAAATGACATCCGAGGCTTTCCTGCTGTGCCTACGACGATTTGCAGCTCGGAGAGGATTACCTAGGGTGATCTATTCTGACAACGCACGAAGCTTTCACAAGACATCGGCAGATATAAAGCGGCATAACCGAATGTTCTCTGAGGAGGACGTCGCTGGTCACCTCAGCACCAATGGCATTTCGTGGACGTTTATAGCACCAAATGCTCCTTGGTGGGGTGGATGGTGGGAGCGCCTTGTACGATCAGTGAAGCTTCCGCTGCGAAAAATTATCGGCAAAGCTCGTCTGAACTACGAAGAAATATCGACAGTGCTGGCGGAGGTCGAAGCAGTCGTAAACTCTAGGCCTCTGACTTCATCGAGACAGATGCAGGAGAACCTTGCACTTTGACGCCAGCCGAACTTCTCCTTGGACGAAGATTGACTTCCATACCATATGCGACCGCTGACGAAGTCAACATTAATTCCAAACGATCAGACGCCATACGCAGACACAACTACAGGAAGCTGCTGGTTGAAAGTTTTTTGGAAGCGTTGACAAAAAGAATACCTGTTGCAATTACGATCTGCACGCTTTGCCGACCCGAAATCAAATACAGCATTGAAGAAAGGGGACATCGTTTTCGTGCATGCGGACAACACGCCCTGCCAGCTATGGAAGCTTGCAAGGGTCACGGAAGTGTACCGCAGTGCAGACGGTCTCATTCGTTCTTGCAAGATCAAGTTGCAAGGCGGTCACCCTGCGATCAGGCCGATACAAAGACTGTACCCACTTGAACTATGTGTTTAACTTTGCGCGGCCGGGAATGTTGATTATTTTTCACGTTCTGGGCTGGGACAAGGAAACGAGAAAGAAGAAGAGCGCCAGCGAGGGACGCGGGGACGCTCAAGTGACAGCAGAGTGCTTCCGAACGCAGTTAAATAAACAAGTATTTTTTGCCTTATACCTTATAGACGGAGTCTGATCGCAGCGTCTGGAACGCCATCGTCTAATCAGCATGCATTTTGGGCTCACTAATAACTGCAGTGTGGAGCTATAAACACTTACGATGCTACTGGTGAACTTCCAGTGCCGTGTGGTGGTAGCAGCTGCTGAAGGCCTTCCACACACAGCAGTCAACTCGAACGCATAAACAACTGAAAAGTTTACTGTTTAAGATAAACTGTACTATAGTCCCTATTTTACGTAGTCGGTATATGATCAACGAAGTCTAAAAAGCAGCGCGTGACACAGGACAGTGACAGAGACATCTCTGTAATTGTCCTGTGTTTCGCGCTGGTTTTTTTTTACTTCGTCATTTAAGATAAAACTATGCTGTATGCAGCCTATTGAAAAGGTTAGACCCCTTAGCCAGTATTGCAGACTATTTCTCGAGAAAGATGTCAATATTTCAAGCTGAACGCAAACCGAAAGCAGTCATCTCTAACCCACTGAGAGAGTCCATTGAATTCACAACAGGAGATATATGTACATTGACGCGCACTGCTGAATAGTGCTTCAGGGAAACAAAATGAAAGTGCTTAGAACGGAAAACAGAAGCGTTTGAGGAGGCTAATTGGAAAACGTTCTCGTCAGTGCTCCCAGCGAAAACGGACTGCAAGGTGTGTAAACAAAGGTTTATGAAAGACGCAAAATCTATACGCTAGAGCGAGTGACGCTGCTTTGATGTCCTTGTAATCCCCGTCTTGCAGCGCTTCCTACGTTCTGTTATAGGCTTATGTAGTACACGTCATGAGGCCTTCACATTTAAACTCGGGTGCGCAATAATGAAGGAGTCAAGGACTCTGTGTGATGAAAAACGGATTATGCACTCTATAGGTTTTTCTTCTGATCAACCGCTTTCATGGCATTCTTCGACGGTGCACAATGTTTTTACATACATATATAAACACTCCTCAGGTTTTCGTGTAAACAGCCAACCGCCTCCTGCGTTCTGGGTTTATGTTGGCTGCTACGATCGATACTAGCGCTTCTTCATTGCAGACTTTTACACTGAAAATAGCAAAGCTTCTGACGTCTTTGCCCGAGCAGTGCCGCATCCTATCCCTACAGGAAGAGAGGGTGCGTAGCTAAGCCGAGTTGTGCGCCCTCTCTCTTCATTGGAAAAAGGCGCGGCGCCGCGTCCAAAAGCCATGCACCGGCGCGATGAAGGCTTCACCAAACGCACTCATTGCAGCACGTCCGCGCGTTTCTTTGTGTGTCTTTATGAGAAAGGATGAGCAGCTTTTCGTACCCACGCAACCCCCCTCTTCATGAGGAAAGGATGTGGCACGCGTCAAACAACCGCGCGCTGACACGCTCCAACAGATGCGTGTGGTCCGGCCTTAACGGTACACGAGAAGCAATTGTTGAAATGTTGCCAAAGTTGTACTCATGCGTATCTGGTTACGGACGCTCAGTTAAAGCTATATAGAAGTCAAAACTATGGTGGGATCCACTTGGCTCGGTCTTCTCACGAGACGAAAGTCTAAAGCCGTCTTTGAACAATTGGCCATCGTGCAGTCCAGCACACTAGGGTTTGAATACTTGATATTAGTTCATTCCAGTTACCCATGCAATCAGAAAAGACAAGACCTAAATAACTTAGCGTCAGTGCGCCTTTAGAACTTCAAATGTCATATGTCGTCTCTAACGTTGAGCACTTCATCACCGCGGCAAACTTCTGAGGCCCCGAGAATATGGTTGCCCGATGCTTGTCCGATATGGACTTAACTAAAGCACGTCAATGGGTTCAACAAACGATGCTGAAAGCAACTGGGAGAACCGTACACTTGATATGACCGCACGGTTGTAATATTTGCGAGTGAAATGTTTTAAGGTAGATAAACAGATTTGCTCGACAATGAATGAAGTCGATATCAAGAATAGCGTATTTATGAAAATTCTGACTTCAGTAAAACAGAAATCCCAACCCTCATTTCTACGAGCGCGTGGAAGTCCTTTATTTGAGATGTTCTACAGGCTGACGAACGTTGAAAAGAATATGAAATTTAGATTCCACTCGAAAACAGGGTTCCGGGGACAGAAACTACGGATAATTAAACTGGACATGCACTGTGTTTAAAAAAGAAAGAAAGAAGGAAATAAAGAAAGGAAAAGAAAGAAAGAAAGAAAAAATGCAAAAGGCACCCCGCCATTTTTTGTATAGGGTGAGGACTTCTGAAATATTTGGATGTAGCTCGCCCTTAATGGTAGGCCTGATGAAGAGCTGCATTGCATTGGACACGGGTGGGCACGTCATTCGGCCAATGGGACATCGTCCGATACTCGTCATTTGCACTGTTAGTACTCACCCAGTCCATGACTTCTCTGATGATACCTCTCTACTCCCAACGTACGTTTACTACACCATAAATACTGTCGCGCACAAGGCGCAGTTCAAAGCGGAATCCAAGCAGGAGCGCCATCTGTCGCAGAATATCGACGCAATATCCGTCCAACCTGTCTTCACCGGCTGATGACCTCTTCGAATCCTTGCGCAACAAAACGTATGGTTCACTCTGCGCAACAAAGAGCAAAGTCAGAACACGACATAAGGAACGAAGTATCGTATGCGCTAAAAGGCTTATACGAATCCATAGCCAAGAAACTGAGCAAAAATCTAAACCGTGTAGAGAGCAACGCTTTCGTCCCTTTACATGTTGCAACTTCTGATTTGTTTGATGTCAGGCACCTAACTCGAGGATAACGAAAAAATGTTTCTGCACGTAACAGAATGTTATATAAAAGTTTTTACATTAAGGTATAACCTATTCCTCCAATATCTCCTCAATGTGCACTAATTGTGTGCTAATTGCGTAAACAGGCACATGCCACACTTTCTCGCAACGATGCCGTTTAGGAGGCTTTAGCAGTCTGCCAGGGCAGTTAATACTTAGCATTGTAGCGTTTGCTACAAGAATTCGTGCACCAATTTATATTTACAAGCTTAATTGCGTTTTTCGTAATGCGCCATTCTATACCCGATACCGTTAGGAAATTCAGGACATAATATCACGCAGCAAAAGGCGCACGTTGTTCTTCTCTTAATCACATATATCTGATCTCAAGGAACATATTGCTTCACGCCTTTGTTTTATGAAGCCAATACCTTCCCTCATTGACCTTTTCTAGCTGGGAAAATACTATTATCTCACATGTAGAAGGAGGCCATAATTTTGCCTCGCAGAAAAGTAGTTTCCACTAATAATGGCGCGCCTGCACCCCACAGGTAAGGGCCCTTTTTCAGAAGACTGAAATATTGAAATAAACTGTCAAAGATCACTCAAGGTTTTCCTCCTCGACAATTAGGACACACAGGTCGGATGTTGACTGTTTCACAGGACTCAGAAAACTGAAATAAACAATGTTTGCTAAATAAGCTATCAGGTCATATACTATGCAGCACCGGAAGTCGAAAAGATTTCAGTTCTTGACTTGTGCCTTATGAGTATGACTGTAACTACGGCTCGAGAAGACAGCCGTGTATATTGGGAATTCTTCATCAATTTTTAGCCCTACCAACGTGTTTAAGTATGCTAGCAGTAGAAGGAACCATCACCCTGAAAGGCACAAAGCGTTAAATCGCTGAATTGTGGATTTGACCGGCTGGGACAAAACGACGGGTCACTATTTTCTTCAGCATGGTATTTAAAGCTTGAATACAAAACTATACCGGTTTATTACAGTTGAATCTTTTGATAAGATATATGCACCAGAGCGAAATGTTCCTGCTTGATATGAGGTGCCCGTTACAAAAAAAAAATGCACGACATGTGTATTTGCTTATCAAGACCTCCTTCAATATACGCACACTCGTTTCTCTTACGACTGTATGGGCCTTAAATCAGTGTCTCTCATAAATGATCTTTATAATACACCTAAGAAGGGTCCGTTCACATCACTAGAGCTTGTTCATGTTTGCCATAAAAAAACGTAGCCCTACATTCTGAAAAACTACGCGTACGATCATTGCTCCGCATTCGACATTTGCAAAGAAAAGATGGTTTGACGGCCACTAAAATAAGTCGTTTAAATTTCCACCCTACTCAGTTTGTTTTAACCATTCAAGACATATCTCTGCAGTTCAATTAGCAAAACATATAGTAAAACGGTATTTGCACATACATACAATACATCTTCAGTTGACCACATTTACACTATACAAAATAAAGTATAACTACGAAAAAAACTGAGTACGCACCACGATAGTAACAACGCGCAGTGTTTTATTGCGCAGTGTGTGAGCTACCTCCTCGTAAACCTCGCTTTGATTCTTGCTGTAATGAACGCCGCTGCGCTTATCCCAGGTACCAACCTGAAAAACAAACAAACAAGAAAGCGAGAAAAATAGACTGTTTAAAAAAGCCATGACATGGTCATTCAAAAATACGTGCTTTTCAGCGAAAGCTAGAAGTATACAGAGCGGCTATCATTTATATATGTGCTTTACAGGCAAAGCTAGAAGTGCTGGATCTATTATGCCTTTAGAGATACGAATATTGAGCCTTCAAAGAGCTTCACAGCGAAAAAAAAATCCCTGGAAATCACTGGCTCCATTAAATTCCGCCCTCCGCCAGAAGCCAGCATTTCGCCATGGCACCTGTGACGTGACATGGAGCAAGGAACAGTGCCATCGTCTTGCACCACAGTTTCAGCCACTCCAAATAGTGAAATTCCAAGGTCTAAAAAAGAGCTGAGACATCTCGATTTCACGCCCAGCTGATGACAGAAAACACCGTTAACTAGAATGCAGCCGCTCGTACGGCCAGCTCCTTGTTACGTCATGGCTCGCAAGTACGCCAGTGTTGACCTATTCTCAAGCAAGCCGACAATTTGTACAAATATTCAGTAATAAGTTAGGTTATTAATCAAATGCTGTAAATTTAACCAGCCTATTTGTGAGTGCTCAAATCTTAACGCATGCAACACTCATTACGATCCCCAATTGGGCACCATGAACTCTTCTTATGTACGGAAAATCACCTGCATAAGTAGCATGGTACGTTATTTCTTTTTGCAATATTGTGGCGTTTCGTCTGTATTGTTTTTAAATGTCAACGTTTTTAAGAGGTAGCATGCCTTACCCTAGGTGCCACAATTTTCGTAGTGAGAATTTAAATCGATAGGTAATGAACTCAAGTTAAAACAAAACAAGGTATAAAACTTCTGCACCTGGATATTGTGCAGCTCCTTGAGTGCATGTCTAAGAATGATATTTTCAGTAGTCACTTTTTTGAATGCTATTATAGGCGATGCAAATTTACTTTTTTTTCACTCTTAGGAGGGGTTTCATTTAGTCATTCTGTGAAAGGGTACGCAAAGAAACACTGAAGGCTAATGAAAATATCCTCCCTTCAAACGAAAGGAGCTGATCTACTGCTCGATAAGAAAGGTAAGACAGTCCAGCAGTCATTCGCAAATACTAAATTAGGCGGCTGAAACTACATAGTTCACAGCTGTACTTAACAAGCTCCAGAAATGTGTTGCTCTCAGACCGCATTTGGATAGACATTCCCTAGATTTGATAAAATCCTTGGTAATGCTGCAGCATACTTTCTGCTCACGCTAAAGGGAATAATAAGATTAAGCTACAGAGAATAATAAATGCGGCCACTAGTGATTTGAGTGGATGTTTTTGTGCTTCCTTGTACTCCTTTGATTTATTTAAAGCGTGTTTCTTTTTTACTATACACCTTTTTACACCAGAAACGTGTCTTTTCGTTAAAAGCCAAAGAACAAAAAGCGGAATTCACGCCACAGTTTTGCCTTAAAGCTATCAATAGTGCCGTGAACAAATGGACAAAGCCAGAAAAGTAAAATAACATTATGCACGTTTAAAAAAACACGAACAAAACACGCGTACAGCGATCGGCCCATAACGTATAGAAAATGATGCCGACAGAAAAATGCACGAAGCCTTTTTTTCCCACCTCGGCTTAGAGTTCCGACCACAAAAATTTTCAGGCTCGTAGCAGTGAGGCGTTTAAACGCTGAATAAGACAGGAGGCACTCTTTCGAAGTGAAGAAGACACGGCTGGGTAGATATCGTAACGGGTGTTTCGAATTTCGCACGCGTGGGTTGTGGCAAGAATACCTTGGGCGTGAAATTTGCATGAGGTTGTATTTTGCGCATTTTTTTGAGCTGCAGTGTTGAACTGCGCGGAAGAGCGTGCGCTGTTCCCATTATCCCACTATAATGCTAGGAAAGAAGTGGCCGAACATATAGAGCTGACATTCACATTATTACTGGCTCATCTGTGAGCATTTCGCCGATGTACCAACCAGGGCATTTGAAATACCTGTGCCAGTACATTGAACTTTGCCATATTTAGTATGTTGTATGCAGTTATTTTGAAGTCGTAGTTTTGCCGTCAGGGCGAATAGGTGAATGAGGTAGCAATAAATTATATACTTGAACAAAGCAAGGCATTGGGCTCGCTCTTTTAGCACAGCACCCATCGCAACACAAACAAGAATCCATGTAAGGTAGCGGGGCCCTGAAGCAAGTAATGAGGTTTCAATTTCACGGAATCTTAGCGATGATAACACAACGCGTATCAATGACAAGCAGTCGGCTGATCCACTTTTTACTCAACATGACGGCGACGTTGGCGGCTAGAGATATAGCCTGGATTGTCCATTTTATTAAAACGGAACAAAATATTTGACTTGCCTTACTGGCAAAGTTCTTTAATGTGTGTAGGCGCTTTTTTTAGATGCGGAAGCATCTTATACTCGCGCCTTGTAGTGCGCCGTCCGCACCGCTTCTCGAACATTCGACAGCTGACGCGCGCGCATGCGCCGTCGCGCCGTCGCCCACCATCTGTGCCGCGCGCGCTTCTCCTTCGAGAACATTCGACAGCTGACAGCGCATGCGCCGTCGCGCCGTCGCCATCTGTGCCGCGCGCGCGCTTCTCCTTCGAGAACATTCGACAGCTGACAGCGCATGCGCCGTCGCGCTGTATATATACTCAAGGTCGGCGCTCGCTCGCTCAGTTGCCGCTCGTCCGTTGGTTTGTACGGCGCGTCGACGTCCGAAGTCGCCGTGAAATGAATGCCAACGATCCACAAACAGAATGATCGACGTCCCTAAGCCATCGTCCTCTAAGTTCGTCGCAATAAATAAAACACCGCCCTTTCGCATACGTGCCATACGTGTTCACTCATTTAACACCCCATTTCACAACCACGTTAACCAATTTAGCCATCGACCCAAGTAAGTCGCAATTTAACACCCGTTAACCAATTTCCGCATCCTCCTCAGTGTTCCCCCGAGGGAAGCTGCGGGCAATTTTTTTTTTACTAAAGCCGGCCTTTCGTTACAATACCGCACTATTGGAAAGTTTTTTCCAGTGCTATTCTAATGTATACTCCACACAACGCCATTACAAAGTCTCTTCTTTTTTTCTTGCCACCAGCCAAATATTATCAGCCAACTTAAACGAAATACAAAGAATGCGTGGCTCAACTAAGCACAACAATACCTAGACAGGACTAAGACATTTTTCAGTGAAATTGGCGAACAAATAGATAAATGGGCATTTTATATTAACATTCATAAACATTGCGTTCTCTCCTGCTTGTTGTTTTCAGTTTTCATTATATTCTGCAGAGAGTAAAATTTTAGCAATGAAGCCACAAGTTCGATAAAATACACTGGTTAGATACAAAATCCAGAATATATATGTCGTCACTCTCGATACGTTTCAGAAAAAAAGAATTGCAAAATTTTTTTCAACCACTTATCACACTAACAATTTTCGTTAAAAGTACTTGTTATCCCTGAGGTTAATCGGTTATATAAAATGAATAATGACTCTCATATTTTTAAAACTTCTGCTGAGCTGATGCATTGACTTAAGTTAGCATGTAAATCAATTTCTTTAATAAACATCTCAATAATCTCTCTCTCCCTCGCACTCGATAAAACACACGTTTATATAAGTTGAATATTGAGTAATAAAAAGATATTTGGCTGGAACGTTTAACTACTAGCAGCCAATTTAATGCAAAACATGCTCAATACTACTCTACTTTTGTTTTCCTTACATTGCATTTTTTGTCAATTCATTTACGTATCATTTAGGCAGAGATTTGCGTACAAAGTTTTCGCTTTGTTTTAATACCGAAACACGGCCTCTCATTAACATTGTACAGAGCTATTGTTCCTGAGGCGTTTGCACGCCGGACACGTATGTCCACCGTGAAGGCTTGTTGTAACGGTTGAGAAAATGGGCTCTCTCTTATGAGATTTCTTTAAATCCGAAAGCTACAAAAAACAGCAGCCCTTGTTCTTACGGTTCTTACATGCTTTGTTAAATATACGTAATGTCACAAGACCAGCGGCCACGGGATAACATACGCCTTTTCACTCGAGCATAAAGAACGGCTCTCCGTGGTCCAGAATACTAACAGTAGAGATGTTTCCAGCATGTTCAGGGCTTTGTATTTCCTCAAACATCAGTCTTCTTTGTGTTTTTTTGTAACTCTAGTCGTTTTACAAAGAGAAAGCAGGGGATATTTTGGCAGTAATGAAGAAGAATAATTTGAGGCAGCCTAATAGGTCTGTGGAGCATTTTAGCAAGGAAAAAGTTCTCAAAATGTCGATGAATCATCGTGCTGCGAACGGCGCCCTGCATACGAGACTTTGCAGTGGAATAAGTGGTTGTCACAGAACATTATTGTACAATGATCTAGACATGCTGATTACGTCTAAGTACAGAAGTACATTCTAAGAAGACATCTTTTAGAGCTGTTCCGAATCCTCTTTCACATTTTCATTCCCTAAAATGAGGCTTTTTTGATAGCTCAATAAAAAATTACTAAGATGTCCGCATTGAACGATCTTCTGTCGTTGTATTTTGACTCGGTTTATTTTTGTGCCTAGTCTCTCGACATCCGATGGCCGGAATGAAGACAGCTACAAAGGCTGAGTTTGTTGGCCGAGTGCAAAAATATTTCGATATTTGCACTGATTTTAATAAAACGACTTGTTCGTACCCTATCTAGAAGAATTCAGATGCTAACGCGTGATCGCTGAACTAACACGAATTCGACAGTTTGCAAAATAATGCAAAAACGAGAAATGTTGATAGACTTGCACGCACCTGTTCACGTCAACCTTTCGCTGTATATATTTTTTTGGATTGCTTAGCCATTTTAATAACAGCACATCATTCTATGGCACGCAATGATGTTAACTGTTCGAGCATCTGACGTCCAGAGAGCGCTTACGATTGATGGTAAAAGAATAGACATCCCCACGCTGAGACACCACGTTGTAATGGGAATTAAAACTAACATTTCTGACTCCGAAAATAATGATTTAATTCAAGGCCATCAAGCAACAAAGTTCATAATTATCATCATCATCGTCAGCCTGACTACGTCCACTGCAGGAAAAAACCCTCTCGCACGTTCCGCCAGTTAACTCGGTCCTGTGCTTGCTGCTGCCAATTTATACTCGCAAACTACCTAAGCTCATCTGCCCACCTAACTTTCTGTCTACCCCTAACCCGCTTGCCTTCTCTGGGAATCCAGTCAGTTACCCCTAATGACCATCGATTATCCTGTCTACGCGCTACAAGCCCAGTCCATGTCCACTTTCTCTTCTTGATTTCAACTATTATATCCTTAACCCCGCTTTGTTTGCTGATATACTCTGCTCTCCTCTTGTCTCTTAAGGTTACACCTACCATTTTTTTCCATTGCTCGCTACGTCGTCCTCAATTTAAGCTGAACCCTCTTAGTAAGTCTCCAGGTTTCTGCTCCGTAGCTAATTTCCAGCAAGATACAGCTGTTATATACCTTCCTCATAAGGGACAATGGCAATTTACCTGTGATAACTTGAGAGTGCTAGCCAAATTTGCTCCACCCTATTTGTATTGTTCTAGTTACTTCAATCTCGTCATTCGGCTCCGCGGTTATTACCTGCCCTAAGTAGACATATTCTTTTACAACTTGAAGTGCACTACTGCCTTTATTGAAGCGCTGCTCTCTTCTGAGGTTGTTGTACATTACTTTCGTTTTCTGCAGTATAATTTTTAGACCCACCTTTCTGCTCTCCTCGTCTTAACTCCGTAATCATGAGTTGCAAATTGTCCCCTGATTTACTCAGCAATTCAATGTCATCGGCGAAGCGCAAATTACTAAGGTACTCTCCATTAACTCTTATCCATAACTGTTCCCATTCTAGGCTTCAGAAAACCTCTTGTAAGCACGTGGTAAATAGCATTGGGGCGATTGTGTACCCCCCTTACACCCTTCTTGATTGGTATTCTGTTGCTTTCTTTATGAAGCACTATGGCAGCAGTTGATCCCCTGTAGAGTTCTTCCGGGATGTTTCTATATGCTTCATCGACGCCCTGATTCCGCATTGTCTGCATGATTCCTGATATTTCCACTGAATCAAACACCTTCTCGTAATCAATGAAGGCTAGGTTTAGTGGTTCGCAATATTCTGAGCATTTCTCTATTACCTGATTGATAGCATGAATGTGGTCGATTGTTGAGTAACCTGTTTGAAATCCTGCTTGTTCCTTTGGTTGATTCAATTCTAATGTTTTCTTTACTCTGCTAGCAATTACCTTTGTAAAAAGCTTGTATACTACAGAAAGCAAGCTGATCGGCCTGTAATTCTTCAAGTCCTCGTCATCTCTTTTCTTATGTATTAAGATTATGTTAGCATTATTCCAAGACTCTGGTATTCTTCCCCTCAGGAGACACCTCGTAAACAGGGTGGCTAGTTTTTCTAACACAATTTTTCTTCTATCTTTCAGCAGATCTGGTGTTACCTGATCCTCACCAGCAGCCTTGCCTCTCTCCATGCTCTCCGAAGCTCTTCTGACTTCTTCTATAATTACTGGTGGGGTGTCATCTTGGATACTGCTAGTTCTTATAGTATTAAGGTCGTGGTTGTCCCGGCTACTGTGCAGATCTCTGTAAAACTCCTCCATTATTTTAACTATCCTACCCATATTTGTAGTTATTTTGCCTTCTTTGTCCCTTAGTGCATACATCCGATTTTTGCCTATCCCAAGTTTTGTCTTTGACTGCTTTGACACTTCCTTCGTTTTTCAGAGCGTTTTTAAATTTCTTCATGTTATACCTTCTTACATCGAATACCTTACGCCTATCAATCAACTTCGAAAGCTCTGCCAGTTTTATTTTGTCTGTTGTACTTGAGACTTTCATGATTTGACGCTTCTTAATGAGATTCTTCATTTCCTCGGGAAGCTTGCCAGTGTCGTGACTAGCGACCATGCTTACAACTTCCACTGCGCACTCCGTAATGATACTTGTCAGATTATTATTCATTGTATCTACGCTAAGGTTGGTTTCTTCACTAAGAGCCGAGTACCTGTTCTGAAGCGAGACTCTGAATTCCTGTACTTTCCCTCCCAGTGCTAGCTTATTGATTGGCTTCTTGCGTATCAGTTTCTGTCGTTCCTTCTTCACGTCTAAGTGAATTCGAGACCGTATTATTCTTTAATCACTGCATCGTACCTTGCCAATCACTTCCACATACTGTACGATGCCTGGGTATGCACTCATTATAAAATCCATTTCGTTCTTATTTTCGCCAATAGGGCTTCTCCATGTTCACTTGCTGTTTCCTCGTTTTCGGTAGAAGGTATTCAAAATCCGTAAATTATTGCGTTCTGCGAATTCTACTAGTACCTCTCCTCTCGCGTTTCTAGTACCGGTGCCATATTCTCCCACTGCCTGGTCTCCAGCCTGTTTCTTCCCTACTTTTGCATTAAAGTCTCTCATTGGTATAGTATACTGTGTTTTCACCTTACTCATTGCCAATTTCATGTCTTCATAGAAGCTTTCAACTGAAGCGTCATCATGGCTGGGTGTAGGCGCGTAAGTCTGTACTACCTTCATCTTGTATCTTTTATTCAGTTTAATTACGATACCTACCACCCTTTCGTTATTGCTATAGAATTGCTCTATGTTGCCAGCTATGTTTTAGTGAATCAGGAACCCCACTCTACGCTCTATTTCGTCAGCCAAGCCCCTATAGCAAAGGACGTGCCCATTTTGTAGCACCGTATAGGACTCATCTGTCCTCCTAACCTCACTGAGCCCTATGATATCCCTTTTAACACCCTCTAGCTTATCGAATAGTACAGCTACTCTTCCCTCCCTAGATAAGGTTCTAGCGTTAAACGTTGCCAAGTTCAGATTCCAGTGGCGGCCTGCCCGGATCCAGATATTTTTAGCACCACCTGCTGCGTTGCAGATCTGACTGCCGCCATGGTCAGTTGCTTCGCAGCTGCTCGGGACTGAGGGCCGTGAGTTATTTGACGTATGCATGTGGGAGGATGTGGCCAGATACTGCACCAGGGTGGCCAATCCTTCTCTGGTGAGGGGGTGCGTTACCGGCGGTGGTTACCGGCGAGGCCGCGCCCCAGGCCTCTTAATGCAGTTCCATCACCACGCGGATACTTTTTTATCCAGTTGAAAACTGCGCGGCACCGGGATTCAAACCACGAACCTTTTGCATGCAAGGCGGATGCTCTAAGCACTGCGCCATCGCCGCATACTGATAATAATAATATGGTAATATAAATACTAGTGTTACTTAGTCCTTTTTATTATTATTATTAATATCAATATTATTATTATTATTATTATTATTATTATTTTCACGAAACAGCGTTACAGAGCTCGTTTCACAGAAATTCTGGCATCGGCGTCATTGGTTGTAAGCAAAAAATTCATCTTATGCATGACGAAAATGTCAAGAACAATGCAAACACAATTCCAATCAATGCGATATTTACTGGAATGCGCTTTGACTAAGAAAATTTTATCAGTGCATCTTGTAGTTTTGACAAGTACAAACATAGCTTGCAAGCTAATCCACAATCAGCAATTCGATTGATACGTTTTCTTTCCTATTCGCAGAAGCTTTTTCTGCTAGTACTCTTCCATTGCTTATAACAAGAAATATGTAAAACTCCTACGTCCTTCAATGACGTCTTCCTCACTAACCAGTCTCAGAAAAAAGCGTAACCTCTAAAGAAAAGTTTGGAGACAACCGTTTAATAACGAAATGACACTTCGCCATAAAAGTTATTGTAGTACTCATAACTATTTGATAAAACTTGCCAAGAAACGCTATGATAATGAGGAATTTATAAAGAATAAAAATATTCCTCAAATGAGAGGAAACTGTTTCACTAATTCGTCAGTTCACCTACAATCAACTTACCTATAATGAAAATCACCCACCATAACGCTACTTATTGTCGTTTGACGACATTGCTGATACGTTTTCAGAATAGTTCTGTTCGTCGGACAATTGTTCGAAAAATGTTCATTCGCTTATTTTGGCATGCTTATATTCATTATTTTATATGCAAAACATTTCTTAGCAAACTTTGGCGACTTTGAGCGTATCTAACTATCTATCTATCTATCTATCATTCTATCTATCTATCTATCTATTCTATCTATCTATCTATCAATCTATCTATCCACTTACCTTTGTGTGCTCTCATGGTCACCTCCTTAACTAGGTGTGAACCAAAATTAGCATCAGAGGGTAAGATGGTTTGACAAATGTGACGCACTGGTGAAGACAGGAATAAAGTCACCATCTCGTCGCGTACGTCGTCAAACACCTCCCGCCATACAGTAGCACCTACCCAAGGGAGAGCATGTGCCGCTGGAATGCGGGTATGTGCCGCAGGTGATTGACACTTAGTATCTACCCAGGAATGACGATAACACACATGGGACATTTTAACGTGCGAGCGTTAGGAAGTACCCAGCATCGGTAGCGTCTAGCTGACGAGTGCAAAAAAAAATGTCAGGATCGCTGCTGGAATCAAACCCAAGCATTCTACATGGCAATGAAGCATTTTACCACAGAGCTACGCCAGGTCTGAGAACTACTTTTGAAATAGACGCTATATTCTTCGTGATAAGTCTATAGTGCTTGCAGTTCGGCCTACCCAGTTTTATGAACATTCAATATGTACTCCTTTGATACAGTCGTCGCATCGAGTTAACATCAATTGTGGTTAGGTACGATGCGCTGAAGTTGATTTTACTGCAATAGCAATCATATAGACATTCTTGGCTGAATTTGGCCACAGACGTCGACGTCATGCTCCGTATATGTATACGTATCTATATATTTGAAAACGCAAGAAAGAAATAACTCCAGAAAAAAAGCACTCCGGCACGCGGAATTAGTCGTGGGACCTACGCGTCGTGAAAGCGACGCATTAATCACTGAGCCACCCCGTAAACGTACTTCTCCATTCAAACGACAAGCTAGTTATATCTACCGCTTACCGCTGCTGTGTTTTCGGCATTACCAGAAAGATAGCGCAATGAGCACACGTCGCTACATCGCGCGTCGGCGCCCGCTCTAATCTCCTACGCCTACTTTGCCCGGCTTACTGAAGGAGAGCGACGCTCCCTCAGCGTCTTTATCTCTCGGTGGCGAGGAGGGGAGGATCGTATGCCTTGGCGGGCCTCGGGTTTTACGTGGAACGATTCTGCTGTAGTTACCGGGCGCACAAAGGTCACTGCAATCATTGCAGTCTCCGTTCGCGAAAAGCGCGCGCTTTTCAGACTCAGCGAAAAAACAAATGAGACGCTTATTCACGTGCATCCGTACCTGTGAGTACGTTTCGTGCTTATTTGGGTGCTAGAAACATGGGGCACTTTTACATTTGCTTTCCATTCTGCGCGTGACTGTTCAAATTGTTGCTATCACGTACATTGCTTCCCCTTTGCGGCAAAGCTGTGACTTTTATGTAGCAGTGTCCAGCCAGAACAAGCATTCTTGCGAGAATCATCACTTCATATCACCCTCTGGTGTTTCTAATACGCATGTTCCAGTTGGCATCGTTGCGCAAGTAGAAACAACTGGTTATATAAAAATCTGCCACTCTTCAACATATGTATGTGCATGCAACAATTGTACATATATTTGGCGTCATTTCATGACGTGTCCTTCAAGAAAAAAATTGCAACGCGGTCACCTTCTCTCCACATGATACGCATTACGTCAATTTTTAGGTACGTGGGATCTGCCAATTTTTTTCTGTTTTTTCCTCTTCCTCTGATGAAATAGTATGGTCTATTCGTAATCCTAAAAATCCTTCTTGTGGCCGGGATAACACTTGCGTACATCATTTAAAAATGGTGCCTCAAATCAATTCTCAGCTGTTATTCTATATATTCAACCTCCTTTTTTCTAAAAGGTTCTTTTCTTGACTCAATGAAGTGAGCAAAGGGTACACCAATTTCTAAGAAAGGCGATGAAGATGATGATAGAAATCAGCCCCGCCACGGTGGTCTAGTGGCTAAGGTACTCGGCTGCTGACCCGCAGGTCGCGGGTTCGATTCCCGGCTGCGGCGGCTGCATTTCCGATGGAGGCGGAAATGTAGGCCCGTGTGCTCAGATTTGGGTGCACGTTAAACAACCCCAGGTGGTCTAAATTTTCGGAGCCCTCCACTACGGTGTCTCTCATAATCATATTGTGGTTTTGGGACGTTAAACCCCACAAATCATCAATAATAGAAAATATGGGCCTATCTCCATACTTCCATCATTAGGTAAACAAATAGAACCTCTGTTTTTAGAGCGCCCTTATGATTACTTTTCGAAATTTATTGTTGTAGAGGCTTCCTCCTTCAGTTTACGTCATAGAAGCTCCACTAAGAATGTTCTGCTTTTGTTGACCGACTTCATTAAACATTCCCTTGATAGTGATAGCTTTTTGGGTTCAGTATTTTTAATTTAAATAAACCATTTAGCCCACTGAATTACCCAATTTTTTCGATCAGTTAGAACATTATGGTAATATCAGACCACTTTTAAAGCTTGTAAAAGTTACCTGTTTAACGATAAAAAAACGTGGTCTTTACTGGTGGCTCTCACTCGAATATTATCATTAGTATTCATGCTGTTCCTCAGGGATAAACTCACGGTCGGTCGCCTCCAATTTATTATTTATAATAATGATCTCCCTGATGGCTTATGTTGATCACATTGTGTTTTGTATGTTCACAACATCACAGTATCATGTAAGGTCAAAACGGTTCCAACCAAGTGCGAGAAGTACGGGGATCGACACCCAGCACCTCCACCACTTGGTAGTATGCGTTAAGCGTTGAGTCCGCGACGCGTTTATTAAAAAAACGAACAAAGGTCAAGCGCTCAGTGATCCGAATCGGAGCTATCACGAGCACGAACCACTGGTCCTCTTCCTCGTCTTTTGCAGGCACTGCTAATTGTCCCCTATCCGTTCCACACAACTTTATTATGAAAACTAAATTCTGTTCTGAGCGATACTGTTTTGTTGTGTCACAACAATGACCTAACTATAAACCCCTCTAAAAGTCAGCTCATGTTTTTCAGATCCCAAAATCATTTCTAATTTTCTTCTGTTATAAGTATGATTCCTAACACTATCTATGCTTTTGTCGGTGTGCGTTTAAACACAACTCTAAATTTTAGTCTACACTTGTTACACATGAAGAAAAACTGCTTTCGGTAATCATACATAATTAAGGCTATGCCATATTTCTCCGCAAAAGAATTACTATCACTTTACATCTCATTTTTTCGTAATCATTTTAACTATGACCTAAGTACCTGGCCGAAAACTTATCACTCGCTCTATATAACATCTGTTAAACATATACAGAACAAAGCAATCCGCATTGTCACTTCAGCCATCGTCGCTTGAACGTTATTTCATTGCTTAGGCAATATTGTGTGTACTAGTAACTTATTTTAATTTCACTGTACTTGTTTTTTTAATTATATTTAACCGTCGACTACCTTTCAACCTCACCAACTGTGATTTACTGATAAATACTAACCGCACTAGCTTTGCATTAGAACGCCTATTCTCTTAAGGCCACGTAGTTGATGCATAGCAGTTCCAAATTGATGCTTCATGCACTTTTTGAAGTGAAAAGGGTATGTCTATCACGTTCAACTTTTTAGGGTGAAGCGTGAGGGTCCCAAAATTTATTAATAATATTATTATTATTATTAAAATATTAATAATAATAATAATAATAATAATAATAATAATAATAATAATAATAATAATAATAATAATATATAATAATATATATTAATAATATATTATATTATTATTATTATTATTATTATTATTATTATTATTATTATTATTATTATTATTATTATTATTATTCCTGCGAAACCCGCCACATAATCATGAGACACGCCGGAGAAGGGGCTCCGGATTCATTTTCCCCGCCTGTATACTTTTAAAGCGTGTATTAATAGAGCAACAAGGGAGCTAACCCGATTCGTTGTTTTAGACAGCAGCCCGCATTACTGGGAATCGAACCAACTTCCCCGAGCTCAGCATTGCAATACGCACCAACAATTTACTATGCCCTGTCCAAGCATGCGTGCCCAAAAGTACGCTCGAGTGTCTCCATATCTTTTTTTTCTGTATTAAGAATGACATATGGCCACTCCTGGTGAACTTTGCCGTCGCCTTCATCATGAAGTTTTGTGGAAACTCTGAAGGTGATAATTATCCATGTCTCTAATGTGCTACTTGGGAGGGCAGCCGATGTTCACCGCTTCAGCTAAAAGGAAAAGTGTGGACCATCTTTCGTCGTGTGATAGATGTGTAGAGGGTACGGAGGATTGGACTACAAGGTGAAATGGGGTGCCTTCGCCATGTACTCAGTATTTTTTGTGCGGCTGGACTCAGTCGCATGCGCCATACTTTGACAGAAATAAGCAAGTGGGTTGGAGCTACACTGGTCCTCAGTTCGCACCACTGAGTTTGAACTGATGCGATAGAGAGCACCCAGCTCGTTTCACTCGCTGCACTGGTCGCGTTTTGATGCACTAGTTCTTTGTTTTATTACACCATGCAGGATGCCATAAGAGCCAGATTCTAGGCTTAACTGGCCTGAGTTTTCAGTTTTGTGCCATCGCCTTCCCTTCTCCGTTGCGGCAAAACTTTGTATGCTTTTTTTTTACTTAATGAATCAACTCAACCGGCATAAACCCTTGTTGCAATCTTCTACCGCACATCTTATAGCAAATGTGCCATTTGTAGATAAAGTAAATTCGAGAACAACGGATGACGCAACAGTGTCCTTGATTCACCTGTGAGAGGCCGGTTTCTCTAAGCTGAACCAGCGAAAACGATAGGTTAGTCCGAGATCCAAACGTGTCGAACTGCAGTCTTCCTGTGAGACCGGATACAGTGCCCTAAAACATGAAAAATAATACCACATTCAGTTTCGCTGTGGCTAATGCGCACTATGAGAAATGATTACATTGTTACCTTTATTTTACATTTTTCAACAGAAAACAAACTGAGAGTTCAGGACAAAGATCTGTAAGAGAATTGAGGCAAGCTGAACTTGGTGTGCGCATGCCTGGCTAATTTTCTTTGTTTCTGAAACATTGCGAAATGATCACTCTGATCTGCTTTCTGCCTCAATGCCTAAAATTGTACCATCATTCACGTGCTGAGCAGAGCCACAGAAATTTGCTACGGTCAACTACAATGGTCATTCGATTGTGTCGAAACAACAAAGGTGTCAGAAAACAATATTGAAGTTACCTGAATAATCAAACTAGGACTTCAGATAGCTGAATAAGAAATGGCTAATCTCTGAAAAGCGAACCATTGAGAGAGCGTTAGTTATTAAAATCAACGCACGGAAATATGAAAATAGCTAATGCAGCTTTGAGGGCCACATTTGACTAACATTTTAGGCGCCATATTTTTTTCGAAGAACAGTTCTCCAACAACAAACACACTTGTGAGGCACCAAATGTAGTCTCTGTCAGCAACATTCAAGAGGATGGCTTATTGCTCTCCCATAACTGAGTACCAAGCACTCAAAATCGTTAAACATGTTTTCTAAACACACGACGCTTGGATGTGCCATTCATGCATGTATCTAACCTCGTATTTACAAACGCTGCTTCACTCAAGAGCTCTCCTCGACTTTAAAAAGCCGATGGGAGCGCCGTCTCTTGGTAGACCAAGTCACTCAATATCGGCAATATTCTGCAGCGATTCTCGAGAAGCGCAGCGTCGACTTCAGTCGAGCAGCGGCGCAGTGCTCAACTCAGTCAAGCGAAGGATGGAATTCGAGTCGAGGAGCGTTTCTCCATACGAGGGCTAGTCCACCATTAAACTGGGACGGCTCTATCTCCTCCCATAATAAAGTACCGATTACTATGAATCGGTAAACAATTTTTCTAAACACAAGCTTGATTGAAAAGCGTACATCACACAATAACACAGAGAGCATCTGCGTATTTACAGACTACTTGTCTAATCAGAGCTGCGGGGTTCACGCTGCACATATCGCGTGTCAATGCAATTTTGTACCGAGTGCAATCCGGCAAACAACATTTAACATCAACGTGAGTCATGTACGTTCCACATAACCACGAAGCGGTGAGCTTAGTCTTGGATTTAAATGGGTTCGGTGCCAAGGTCCTCAGTGTGATTTAGTGAATGGCATTGTGTTTTCAAGCAACCACTCGACAATAGGATGGTAAGTGCTTCAGTACTTTATGTGAACACTACGTTATCTCCTATACGCTATGTGATGATTATCAAAATCATATTAGCTATATGTTGCATCAGTTAATAGACACTTTTAAAGTGGAACTTCGGATGGGAGAGATCACTGAATGTAGGCTGGTGCCTGGGTATATGGGTAGACTGTTTCATCCGCCTCACGCCACGCCTCTGAACCTGAAGAAGCTAGCGCAAAATCTGCTAAGTTTGGCAAAAGAAGGCTACCGCGTGGGTCAGTTGTCTTTACGCGTATGAAAGCTAAATTTTATTGTGGTTATGATGAGTATGATGATATTGCCACGTTCCTTCTTGCAGTTCTCCTATCACCCCGCTACGTTGTACTCAGCGAAAACCACGCCTACAGTGTTGTAGAAGCTTCAGGACTGCAGTAGATCATTTTGCTGAGATTACGTCCACTTCGTGAGCATTTCAGATTATTGTGTCACCGTTAGCGATAACGCTAGAATGTTGGATGGTGAGTGGATAAATGCCGACACGCTTCGTCACTTGTCAGTTATCGACGGCCAACGCTGCGTTGACCGCTATTAGTGAAAGTGTGCAACTGTAGCCTGACTTTCCCTTTACCGGGCAAAGGGTCGCCCAAATAAACAGCTTCATCTGACCATCCACTCTTCTGCCTTCAGCCACGTCATGACCCCGTCAAAATATTGCAGGGATTATTGCCATCACAAGACGGACAGGCTAAGAATAAGGTAGATTTAAATGATTTGTTAAATAGCGATTATACTGGAGACGATGGAAACAGGTGCGCTTCGGGAGCAGCAAAAACTATTTCCGCCTTACAGCCTAGCGGCAGCAGCCCCGCTATGCGCCTGGCAGATTTTTCCTCAAGACAAGCTTAAAGGAAGCCGGCAGGGTTAAAGTTTCGACGGGGTTCGCACCATCTAACTAGCTGTCATAGTTTCTGAGAGAGGTAACAGCAGTGTTGTCAGAGGCGGTATTTCGAAGTCGAAGGAATTTTTTTGAAACTTTTCAGTAATAGTTGCAGATTCTACTCACTATATCTTTTTTTTGCAAATCCAAGCTCATGGCTTTGCGTACAGACCCTTATGGTTTCTGCAACGTGCGGCTAACTCTAGCTAAAGAAACTATGTGAATATATCTCTAAGCACTTGTTCGAGGGTTCAATGGTGAAACCTCTGAGCCATGATACTTCTCCGGCTGAAAGTAGGTGTTTGTATATAAAGTGGTTCAGTTGCACCGATTTTATGGTTGTCATACTACCCTGAACATGAGTATAGTGTACGCAATTTGACAATTAGTACGGTAGCCAATTATGGCACAAGTTGCAGTAGAATACAAATAAAATGTTATGGCACTACACATGCTTCCAACCTTTTTTTTTGCTGTTGCATGGCCCGCGTTTAAAGAAGCCCACTTTGCTCGTATAGGTATAGCGTTCCCCAATAAGAACTGAGAAAATCTAATTAGATGCTGGAGCCCACTTGTTGCACGCTGCTGCTGTCCAAGCTAACATTCTTTTTACTCCTTTAAGTATACTATGCCTTACTAATGGACACAAAACTACAGATTGAATACAATTCTCAACAACTGAAAGTAATCAAAACAACTAAAACATGTGCAACCTGCTCACTGCCCACGAAGTAAGGTGCTGTTCCAGTATACATCGTAAATATTTCATGTTTCTGTCATTGTTATTAAAATTTTGGTGCTTCACGTCTAGCAATATCAGAGTAACACAAGCATTCCTCGCCACGCGTAACTCGCGTGCCGCGCTAAATTAGATTAGAAATAGAGAAAGTACTGGAGTGAACAGATAAGAAAATTAGGCACGAAATGCTCCCGAAACTCTCAGCGGTAACTAAATTAGCCTTCGTAGCATTTCTTTTCCTTTTTTATCGAACCTTCTCCTTCACCGGGGAAAACAGAATTATTGTTATTTATTTATTTTATGCTTGAATGTATATTTTATGCTCAAGCATAATGTAAATCTGAGCTAAAGCCAAAATAGGCCATGACCTGTATCAGTGAATGAAGAAAATAGGAGCCTATACGGTTTGCTTATGGAATGTTTTTTATTTATTGATCAGCACCTTCTGAAACGATGGACACTATTATCGGGCAGTACCAGCAAACGAGCGAGGGACGGACTGTAGTTGATTTTTTTTTTCTAACTTTGGTGTGATTTTATTGGAATTTCTTGGTTTGCTGAGCATCTTTGCACTGCTCATCTTCTGTCATATAAATTTGTCGCCAATATATTTTTGTTTTTCTGAATCTGAGCTTTTTCTCTCGTAAACCAAAGAACGCCGATTTTTCCAGCAAGCGTACAGGCGGAGATATAAAGTAGTAACATCGGACGGTGCCAACATCCAAGTTAACAACATTAGAGTACTGGGCTTGCATCTGTCTGTCAATGGCCACAAAGGTGAAACAATACGCAGAGTAGACAATGCCGTCAATGGAACGCTCCGCCTAATGCAACGAATAACAAATCGTCACACCGGAATGAAAGAAAGCAATACCATTCGTCTGGTACACGCTTTTGTTATGAGCCACATAACGTACGTCGCCTCCTACTTCAAGTGGAAGGCGACTGAACGAATTTAGCTACACCGTCTCATCCGCAAGGCATAGAAATGTGAAATAGGTTCACCATTAATTACTTGCACATCAAAATTTCTCGAGCTGGGGTTGCACAGTACCCTAGATGAACTAATCGAAGCACACAACAAGTACGAACGCTTGGGGAGAACCAGAACCTGTCTGTCAACACATCCATAAGAGACTGGGCATGAAATACCACACGCAGCGTGGCGAAAAGGCCGGAATACCAAGACACATTCGAGAGCACATTTTCTTTCGGCCATTGCCGAGAAATATGCAGTTTACTCATCACATCGGTCAGCGCAACAGACGTGTGCAAGATCTAGAGAAAAATTCGGCAACAGTAAAGACACCTTTTACGTAGACGTGGCCCATTACGAGCGGCAACGCGGTTTCAACATAGTAATCACGAATCACGCAGTAACTTGCATTGCGAGCGCTACATTACGCATGGAAAAAGGGAGGTGGTGGAAGAAGTGGCAATAGCCCTCGCGATAGCTACCACGGACGCCGAAGTGATCATAAGCGACTCTCAGGCGGCCCTACGCAACTACGTCAGCGGCCGGATCTCCCACAAAGCAGCGCACATTCTCAAAATTTCCGGAGGCAATATTTGCGACAAAAACAAGTTTCGTCGAATGGACCCCCGCCCACAGAGATCCTCCACTCACGGGCAACGCGACTGCCCACGCCGTGGTTCGAGGCCTTGCCCGCTGAGCTCCGGCGCCTGCCGGCAGCCCTGATGTCTCGCAGACATCGACAACAATGCGGAAATGGACGTTGGAGGATCGCATGACAATTTTCAGAGACATCACCCAACACTACCAACTGAAGAGGTGCAAATATTCACCACTACACGAAAAACTAAACAAGAAACAGGAGGTTGCCTGGAGACAAATACAGACTCACACGTACCCGAAAACAGTGAACCTACGCCTCTGTTACCCAGACATTTATGCATCCGACGAATGTGAAGCGTGTGGAGCAAGAGCCACGCTGCAGCGCATGCTGTGGGAGTTCACCGGGAGCGTTCTGCAACCCCCATGATCCCGGTAGACATGGCAGTCTCGAACCGCGAAGCGCGATGGGAGGCGTCTCTGCTCAGCCGCAACCTCACCGATCAACTATGGGCAGTCCAGCTTGCCTAGGAAGCCGTTCGTGTACAAGAACTCGAGGCGGTCACCTTGGCTGTTTTGCTTGTAGCCCCGCCCCACTAAATACGGCCGGACAATCTCAATAAAGTTTTTACTCACTCAGTCCACAAGTTACCCGCTTAAAAGTTAACGTATCGTCTTAGTGCGCAAATTTGCCCTTGTGCTGATCGAGTTCGATGACATATGAACTACCTCAAGAAGACACAATTATAGTTTTAAGGTAAATGTTTAAAGGCGTTTAATAATCTGACTACTTGCAGTTCTTACAGTGTTTAGTGGATAAGTACGAAGTGCGATTGGTACTTGTAAGAATCAAGGGTGATCGTAAACGTGCCGCATAGAAAAACTACCATGCTGCGCTATATGGAAGTTTGCTGCTTCGGCAGCTTCTTCATATGACCGATGGGCCACTGCATCAAACAGAGATTATTGAAACACGAGAGATAACTAACCGAAACCTCACCTTCTAATCTTTCTTTACTATGTCGAGAGTGAAAGTCCATTCCTAAATTTGGTGAACGCAAAATTTTGTAAATACCGAGGAAGGAAGCAACGCATTTGATGACTTAGGCATGGCGTAAAGCAATGACCGCAGTAGCGCATGAGCCAGCCAGCCGTCGATTACCTTTCATAAAGATGAACTTCACTTCCACAACTCGTAACTTTCATGTAGAACCCCATGCGTGCCACACTGACAGGTTCCAATATTTCATAGTGCATGCGCAGATACACTTTCGAGTCTTCTTTTTGTTTCAGCATTGTGAGCTGCTTCAGCTAATAGTGTGAGTTTGTGGTGTTCTCTCTTTCATTTTGTGCGTGTGTTTGCAAAACCCGTCTCTTTTAAATTGAACTATGTTAGCAGGGTCTGTATCTATATATGCGCTATGCTGCATACACCCAAAGCATTGCAGCCGTAGTGGTAGCCTGGTAGGCCTGCGTTTGAAAGGAGGCTTGATTAAAGGCGTGCCACCGACAGATTGCTGAAGAGAAACACAATTATGGACCACAGCCTGTGAACGACAATTGACGCAGCACGAAATTGCTTTTAGGTTTGCTGTTCTGTGCAGGTTCTTCCTGTTGTCTCTCAGCAACGACGACAATGCAAGCAGGAAACTCTTCGAGCGTTAGGAAAGGCGAAGCGACGCTCCTATTTTTCGCATCCGCATCTTGAAACGGAAGAAGCATTTTTCGTTAATGAATGCCGACACATAGTTATGTATAGGATATACTTATTAGTATATCCTATACATAACCTAATTGCAACATAAAAGATATATCCAGCAATAAAGAGACATCTTCTTATATAAAAAAGAGAACACTACCGACCGTGTGAATAATTTGTTTGTGTGTGAATTTTTGGCGAGTTCTTCCCTAAACGTTCGATGTTTCGGCTCGCTCTTTACTGAAGCGCTTTAATCAATGAAAACCGAACTTTTAATCTTCTGGAGTAGAAATACACGAACTTTGCTTACCCTTTCAAACTGCATGCCGAATGTAGTTCTAACATTAGTATTTGTTGAATTCTATCAAAGTTTATACTGAACCTTGATAGCATTCATTTAAAGCTCAAAAGAGTGCGCTTAAGACCAACACTAAAGTAGCACTGGGCTCGAATTGCTCTTCAATTCAAATTAGAGCCTCATTCATTTCGTTCCTGACAATTTTAAAGTATACAGGCTGAATGTAGTTTGAAACATATAACACATTGAATTCTGCACAAAGCTTGATACTGAGGAGTGCGCTGCATTTATTGGAAGCTCGATGATGTGCGCTTCAGATGAACACTCAGGCAGCACTAGAACATAATTACACAAAAATTCAAATTATTCCATTTTGTTCTTCACAATATTTGCGGAAAGCAAGAAGGGGTGCACTGTTGTTGAGTTTTACAAAGACCTACTAAATCATAGCAGCGCATCAGAAGAAAAAAATGAAAGGATTTGAAATATCGCTGTAAAATATGGAAGCCATTTTTTTTCCTTTTTCAAAATACAATTCTTAGACAACCAAAGTTGACCTTCAATTCTTAAGGATTTCACAGGGCTTAGCGATCACGGCTGCATTGGCTGGTGGGTACAAGTGTACCAACCAGCCTCAATATTACTATCGATTCGCACCAATTTGTTTCAGTAAAACATATTACGCACCTTCCAATACGAAAATCACTGTGATGAGGAGGAGCTATACTCGCGAAGCGTCGTTTTTGTGCTCCGTTAGTTTAGAGCGGCCAGCAAGTGGCATAGCTAGGGGGTGCACATCAGGCCCGTGCCCTCCCCCCGAATTTTTTTTCTGCCATAGAATATATATCTTAGAATGACACTGGACCACCTGCCTGCGCGAACCTAACTTCAGATCAAAGAGGTGTCCCTCCTGCTTCCACTTTCCTTCAAGAAAAAAATTTCTGCCTACGCCTCTGTGCCCTGCATCAATCGTCGAAGATAGCTACGATAGATGCCTTTGGCTCAAGTTCGGGAAGCGTGAACAACGTTTGTTTTATTCTGTTTGTTGGAATTTTACCTACGTAACTTCCATGACGAAAATAAATGTCAGTAAAATTTTGGTGTACAAACACATTTCTCTTAAACATGTAGGTGTCATTGCTAGGAAATCAGGAAATAGATTATAAAATATAGCGAATATAAAAAAATTAAGGTAATGAGTAATTCCTCTGCTTTTACTTCCGAAATATTATTAAGTCTTCAACTATACAACCACTTCTTCGGGTCAGCTGGGTAGGGCACGGCCACGTGCCAACAGAAGAACCCGCCCATGTTCAACATTTTTCTGTTTCCCCCATGGCAAGTGCTGACCCCCACCTGAAGCATGGTACACCACTTGACGCAGCAGCCTGTATCCCAGTTCAGTGATACCAAGATATCTCGTTGAATTAGCGAAGAGCTCTATGAAGCCCAAGCAACAAATTTTCGAAACAGTCGATGAAAGCTTGCAGCATCGAGAACACTTATGCCCAAATTTAGGCAGAAAAAAAACACCCACCGCTTTGATTTGCGTGGCGAGCGAGAGTCCATAGGGCCAGGCAGCGCAGCCTAGCTCACACGTGGCGTCATGCTTTGGTTCCAGATTTCGGCTCCTGCTCAGTGTCTGCAGTCCGCGGGCAAAGGATAACACAGCGTCGTGGGCCACGGCGGTACCCAACTGCATAAAATAAAGCAGGGAAAAATGAAGGCCTTGCATGAAAAGTTACTTCTGACAGCCGCGAGAAGGTACGAATTGCTTTAAGAAAGAACTGAATAAATTAAGTGTACGAAAAGTTTGCTGTTCTTATGCAACTGTCTCTGATTGCAAATACGATCGTATCACTTTTTTCGAGCTTAATGTGCAAACTCATCATTCTCGTTGGGACACACGGAATTGAACGCATCTCCTTTCATTGCCTTTTCTCACGCTGAAACAAAATATCGGTTTCCGCCCTAACCACAATTTGATAATAAAGTAGCGGTTACTAACGCATTCATTATCATTGGTGGTGTGTTTTTATTTGATGAAGATTATGTTGCATTTTTATTCTGTAAAAGTACAATGCTCATGGTTGCATGCGCAGATAAAGGTAGAGGTCTTTGCGTTGTAGTGTTAGGTACCAACGAGCTCACCTTTTCAATTTAGCCGATCCGTCACTCTGCGAATTTTGATCTCATTGAACGAATTGTGATTTGACTGCACTTGAAATGAAGCTGGAATGACCAGGGTGAGTAGAGTGGTGGGAATGGCAGGAGTATATAAAAGCAGGTGTTATGGTTGTGGGAGTACTGAGCAGTGGGATTGTTCAGAGGAGTGGCACAAATGTGTAGTGGGGTTGATCTGCGACGCCTTCCAGACATGGAAGAAACGCCTGAGAAAACGTTTGGTGTTAGAACAAAAAGCACGTAGTGAAAATTTCTATCATTAAGCTCAAAGCCGCCAGCCCTTTATGTAGATCGTAATAGCACCTTTTCTGACAGTATATTTTCATTTTCTCGAAGCTTGTTGTAGTGTGACCTATGTGTTACAAAATTTCGGTTTTCTAATTGCTTGCATAGGCGAGTAGTGGAAACTTACTACACTGTTTAAAAATTTCTGCTTGTCGAACTCGTGTGACCATTCAGGAGCAGCGCAAGAATCTGAGGGCCGGTAAATCGCCTTGTCCCGTGCTTTTTCTTAGCGATGGTAACCGACCGTTGAAGGTATGGTGAAACATGAATGAGCGGAAAGTTTAGCACACGTCAAGGCGATGCTGAGCTGCTACCAATCGCGCTTCCTCTGAACAGACTCAGAACAAAAAACGATGCACCATCTGACTGGCCGTACTGAGGATGTGCAACCCACCTTTACGCTCGAAAAGATCTGCCTCGCCCTTGGAGACAGCAGCTGCAGCGAGTCCTCGAGATCAGTGATTGGTTTCTCGTCGAGAAGACCCAAGTACGAAGGCGACTCTTCGGTGGTCACCATGCGGAAGCCGGTCACGTTGCATCGCGAGCTGTAGAAGGAGCAAAGATCTAGCGTGTGCAGATCCTGTGGCAGAGGAGAACAAACAAACGAGAAAGCAGGGTCGCTATGGTAACGGTGCTCAATGAGATCAAAATTCGCAGAGTGACGGATCGGCTAAATTGAAAAGGTGAGCTCGTTGGTACCTAACACTACAAGTGACAGATAGCACCAAGTGCTATCTGTCACTTGGTACACTCTGTTGCGAGTCATTTTCACGGATTTACGCAAATAGACAGAAAGCTTTAGCAAAGGACACTGACCATCACGCACGTTTAGCACAAAGTCACAAGAAGCTTCAAATAAATTTCTGGGAATAAAAGATTTGAATTTATTTTGACGGGTAATGCTGATAATTACGGTGATTATTGGGCCTATGAATAATTTAGGTATTTTTGTGTCAGTTTAAAGACTAAATCATGCGTAAAATGCATTTGCGAAATTCTTTAGTCAAAACTATTGTGTTTCGAGGTCAGAAAAAACTGTCCTAAGATGCATATCAAGAACGCAAATGCAGGAAATAATGTTCACCACCCAAGCCTCTTTAACACGTACACCAGTGCATACATGGGTGTTATTGAAGTCAGCCCGCATCGATACGCGGGTGAAGGTGCCGGGACTCAAACCCACGTTCTTAACTTAGCATCACGAGATCTTACAGGTTAGGCTAACACTAGGGTGCCTTGACAAAATGTGTGTGATAAAGACGTGATTTTCGTAATGTTGTGGTCGCAGACTAAAGTATAATCACTGGTATACAATATGGTTACCAACTTATACGAATGGTGAGTAGTCTAAACAAAAGAGAACGTAGTACTTAAGGTAATATGCAGGATTACTTGAATGTAGGCACTAATAATTTGCCTGCGTATCTTTTCATATAGATGTGGTAAAGAGGAGGGAGATTTTTCAGATAAACTACTGAAAATGTAATGTAAATGCAACATTTTTCAGAAATAACAAGAAACTATCTTTCGGCATACTTTAGTCACAAAAACATGACAAGTAAGTTAGTGATTGTACCTACAAAACAACGGTAGCTTGATCTTAGGAAATTATTACCTGCGAAGCCGTTCAGCCATTGCATTAAATAATTCTCATTTTTATCTATTTACATCTCCTTAACTATTCCGCAGTGCAGGTTAGCAATGTGGACATTTGTCCTCCTGTTAACCTGCCTGCTTGCCTTCCACCTAAATTCTACGCATGTCTATCTCCTACTTTCTTCGTTATTCAAGGTGCCTCCATGTAATACCTGATTTACAATCGTAATACTTCGAGGCACTTGAATCAGCCAGGTATTTCCTACAATTTCACCCAAATATATTATTGTCCTGTTTAGTACTTTCATTAGCTAATATTGGATTTGATTACGTGCTTGAGAGCCTGTCTAATAGAGTGATCTGCACCTAAAAAATCACTATAAAGGCTACTTCATCCGTCAAACACATTTGCGGTGTTAGCCTAAAACTAATCCTTTACAAACCAGAAAAAGAGTCAAAATTGCATGTTTCCTACTCGTTGTTACATTCAAATCATGTATTTTTTTTCAACTACGCAACACTAAGAGATCCAGAAAATCTGCCGTTTTTCTGCCAGTGAGAATCTTATGCTTCACCTTACAGAGAGCAGCTCGAAACCCAGCTGCCGCCAGTGCTTTAACTCATTTCAAAGTGCATTGCACATGCCGTCACGGAAATTCTTATGCGATGCACATGCAGTCACGGTTACTTCCATGCCATGGAAACATTAGTTTTCGAAGAGCGAGTAACCAAGAACATTTAAACACTGCACATACAGTGAAAATGCAGACACGCATTTGCAATGCATGTCTGAATTCGTTCCCTTCCGAAGAGAATAAAATTTTATGTTGGCTTTCAACTACGACGGCCAAATTCACACATGCTAACCCTAACAGAATTTTGCACCACTAGGCAGTGACCCTTTCTTGTAAAAGCTGAGACTTTAGAAAATAGCAACGCAGAAATTTCTAGCGAAAGTAACGCAGACACATACGCTGCCATGCTGAAAGCTCTCGCCCGCACCACTGTGTTTCCAAACAGCGCCTGCTCCGAGGAAGCAGCTGGTGGGCTAGGTGGACGCAGTGACGTCACGCTGTTTTACAAACAGGGAGGCGTGTAACGCAGCGTGCGGCAAATCTTTGTAACCCCGCGATTACTGAACAAATTCTAAAAACTTTCCAATAGGTAACTTGTGAGGCAATAACCTCTTTCAGTGAATCGAATCTGTGGCTACTTGGAAAAAAGTCTTCAAGGGCCAATTTAACTAACAGTGCATGTGTCTGCCTTCGAATGCGCTCTAGTTGCTGGGAAAGTTACCAAGTTACCAAGTTACCAAGTTACAGTTACCAAGGACGTTGTAATGTAGTTGTGGTAATCCGTAAGCTTTCCGACATCCTGGGCCTGCGTGTACAAAGACACAAGTGTTAAAGTGGTCACACAAAATTTTCAACACGAGCTGCCCATATCAAACAGACAGTATGTCTTTGTAGTCCATCTTATCAGAAACGTTATCATCATCATCATCAGCCTGACTACGCCTCCTGCAGGACAAAAGCCTCTCCCATGTTCCGCCAGTTAACCCGGTCCTGTGCTTGCTGCTGCAAATTTATACCTGCAAACTTTTTAATCTCGTCTGCCCACCTATCCTTCTGTCTCCGCTTAACCCGTTTGCCTTCTCTGGGAATCCTGTCAGTTACCCTTAATGACCAGCGGTTATCCGGTCTACGCGCTACATGCTCGACCCATGTCCATTTCCTCTTCTTGATTTCAGCTATGATATCCTTAACCCCCCTTTGTTCCCTAATCCACTCTGCTCTTTTCTTGTCTCTTAAAGTTAGACTCACCATTTTTCTTTTCATTGCTCGCTGCGTCGTCCTCAATTTAAGCTGAACTTTCTTTGTAAGTCTCCAGGTTTCTGCTCCGTAGCTAAGTACCAGAAAAATACAGCTGTTATATACCTTCCTCTTGAGGGATGGCGTAGTGGTTAGAGCATCCGCCTCGCATTAAAAAAGATCCGCGGTTCAAATCCTAGTGCCGCGCAGTTCCCAACCGGATTTTGAAGAAAATCCGCGTGGTGATAGAACTGCATTATAAAAGGCCTGGGTTGCGGCCTCACCGGTTACCACCACCGGGAACGCACTCCCTCACCAGAGAAGGATTGGCCACCCTGGTACAGTATCTGGCCCCTACCTCCCACTTGCATACTCAAATAACCCACGGCCATCAGTCCCCAGCAGCTGTGAAGCAACTGACCACGGCGGCGGTCAGATCTGCAACGCAGAAAAGGGTGCTAAGAATCTCCAGATCTGGACAGGCCGCCATTGGAACCTGAACTTGGCAACGTTTAACGCTAAAACCTTATCTAGTGAGGTAAGTCTAGCTGTACTATTCGAGAAGCTAGAGGGTGTTAAATGGGATATAATAGGGTTCAGTGAGGTTAGGAGGGCATATGAGGCCTATACGGTGCTACAGAATGGGCACGTCCTTTGCTAGCAGGGCTTGTCTGACAGAAGAGAACTGGGAGTGGGGTTCCTAATTCACAGAAACATAGCTGACAACATACAGGTATACTATAGCATTATAAAAGGGTGGTAGGTATCGTAATTAAACTGAATAAAAGGTACAAGATGAATATGGTACAGCCTTACGCACCTTCATCCAGCCATGTTGACGCTTCAGTTGAAAGCTTCAATGAAGACGTGGAATCGGCAATAAGGAAGGTAAAAACACAGTATACTATACTGATGGAAGAATTTAATGCAAAGGTAGGGAAGAAGCAGGCTGGAGACCAGGCAGTAGGAGAATATGGCATCGGCAATAGAAACGCCAGGGGAGAGCTACTAGTAGAATTCACAAAACGGAATAATTTACGGATTTTGAAAACGTTCTATCGAAAATGATGAAGCCGCAAGTGGACACGGAGGAGCCGTAATGGCGAGAATAAGAAAGAAATAGACTTTATACCGAGTGCACACTCAGGCATCGTGCAGGATGTGGAAGTGGTTGGCAAGGCACGATGCAGTGACCATTGTATGGTACGGTCTCGAATTCGACTAGACCTGAAGAAGGAACGAGAGAAACTGATACGCAAGAAGCGAATCAATGAGCTAGCACTGAGAGGGAAAGTACAGGAATTCAAAGTCTCGCTTCAGAACAGGTCCTCGGCTCTTAGTGAGGAAACCAACCTTAGCGTAGATAAAATGAATGATAATCTGACGAGTATCAGTACAGAGTGTGCAGTGGAAGTTGGAGGCAGGGTAATTAGACAAGACACTGGCAAGCTTTCCCAAGAAACAAAGAATCTCAATAAGAAGCGTCAAATCATGAAAGTCTCAAGTACAACAGACAAAGTAGAACTGGCAGAGCTTTCAAAGTTGAATAATAGGCGTAAGGTATGCGATATAAGAAGGTATAACATGGAGAGACTTGAACATGCTCTGAAAAATGGAGGAAGCGTCAAAGCAGTGAAGAGGAAACTTGGGATAGCCGGCAATGGTATGTATGCGCTAAAGGACAAACAAGCGAAAATAACTACCAGTATGGATAGGATAGATAAAAAAGCGGAGGAGTTTTATAGAGATCTGTACAGTACCCGGGACAACCACGACTTTATACTATAAGAACTAGCAGTAACCCAGATGACCCCCCCCCCCCCAGTAATGATAGAAGAAGTCAGAAAAGTTTTGGAGAGCATGAAAAGAGGCAAAGCTGCTGGTGAGGATCAGGTAATATCAGATCTGCTGAAAGATGGAGGACAGATTGTGTAAGAAAAATCTAGCCACCCTGTTAACAAAATGTGTCCTGACGGGAAGAGTACCAGAGTCTTGGAAGAACGCTAACATTATTTTAATACATAATAAAGGAGATGACAAGGACTTGAAGAATTACAGGCCGATCAGCTTGCTCTCTGTAGTATACAAGCTATTTACAAAGATAATCGCTAACATAGTAAAGAAAACTATAGAATTCAATCAACCAAAGGAACAAGCAGGATTTCGAACAGGCTACTCAACAATCGACCCCATTCATACTATTAATCAGCTAACAGAGAAATGCTCAGAATATAACCAACAATCATACATAAACTTCATTGATTACGAGAAGGCATTTGATTCAGTAGAAATATCAGCCGTCATGCAGACACTGCGGAATCAGGGCGTCGATGAAGTATTTATAAACATCCTGGAAGAAATTTACAGAGGATCAACTGCCACCATGGTGCTTCATAAAGAAAGCAACAGAATACCAATCAAGAAGGGTGTAAGGCAGGGGGACAAAATCTCCCCAATGCTTTTTACGGCGTGCTTACAGGAGGTTTTCAGAAGGCCAGAATGGGAACAGTTAGGGTTAAGAATAATGGAGAATACCTTAGTAACCTGCGCTTCGCCTATGACATTGCATTGCTGAGTAACTCAGGGGACGAATTGCAACTCATGATTACGGAGTTAGACAAGGAGAGCAGAATGGTGGGTCTTAAAATTATTCTGCAGAAAACGAACGTAATGTACAACAACCTCGAAAAAGAGCAGCGCTTCGAGGTAGGTAATAGTGCACTTCAAGTTGTAGAAGACTATGCCTACTTAGGGCAGGTAATAACCGTGAAGCCGAACCACGAGATTGAAGTAACTAGAAGAATAAGAATGGGGTGGAGCACATTTGGCAAGCACTCTCATATTATGACAGGTAGATTGCAACTATCCCTCAAGAAACATATAACAAACTGCCCTAACAGTGATTTATAGAATACGGAAAACGAAATAAAGTGCTAGTTTGAGGAGTTATTTACTTTCTTTACTATTACCACAAGTGATACTTCGGGGTGTATTTCTATTTGGGTTGTCGCATACCAACAGCTCACTTAAAATACTCTTACTCCACAAACTAAAAATGGGGCCTACCAAATATGTACATATGGTTTAGTACAATCAGCATTACGCTAGGATGCAAGCATGATTAAGCCATGCATTCCGTTAGCAGACTTTGGCCAAATGTTCACCTTTGATTGTGATAGTAGACCGGTTATGAAGTTGCTCTTAGAACTCGGGTTCTAATGGTACAGTAAATATGATAGCGTTAATCAAATCTTATTGTGTTAGGGAGTCACTTTTCACTTGTAAAAATTTTCCACAATACGCTGGTAATAAGGTAGGAAGACGTGAGATATTTGAGAGTTGAGCGCAATCTTACCAACCTACTACTTTTCTCGCGATTCACTTCAAATCATACAAGGAGATTTACAAGTTTTGAGGTGACCCTCGTGCTTATCTTAGGTGTCTTCTAGTAGAACTCACCCATCGTCATTCTTCTTTCCTTCTGTATTCATTTGGTTAATTTTGTGTTTCTTCTTGAACACCTATAGCGCACAGAAACGGCAGGCACACGGGGTTGTGACCCGGACAGGCGTGTGCTATAGGCGTTAATTTAGATTACCGACATGCCTAAGCTCACGTTCTGTGTATTTTGCACGCTGCCGCAGCGGATATAGATAGATAGATAGATAGATAGATAGATAGATAGATAGATAGATAGATAGATAGATAGATAGATAGATAGATAGAAAGATAGATAGATAGATAGATAGATAGATAGATAGATAGATAGATAGATAGATAGATAGATAGATAGATAGATAGATAGATAGATAGATAGATAGATAGATAGATAGATAGATAGATAGATAGATAGATAGATAGATAGATGTTCTAAATGCATGGGGTACGCAAAGAAATGCTTCACATTCAAAACAATCAAGGCCGCCCAGTTCCATTACAGTAAAGCTTGGCACCATTAATTCGAAGCTCTCTAGATTTAGCTTCTTGCTTGGTGCTGCATGTGCTTCGCGATTAAAATGGATGTGTTGCCTTCCCTACCTAATCTACCAACAAGCGTTGCTTAGTCGTAATGTTTCTCATGGCAATTTGTGCCCTTTTGGTTCAATTACAATTCATCTTTACGAAGCATTGTTATCTTTTGAGATATATGTATAAAGAGACACGCTTCGTCATAAATGATTCAGGAACCCTCTCGGCCATGAGTATTAACGCAAAGAGAGAGACATACCAATCTGAATACTTGAAAACTTTGTAGCATTAAAATGAGCACGCAATAGCAAATTGAGGACGAAGAAAGTGATTTAAATTTTGATGTAAAGCCTTCTACATTCAGTTTGCTAGAGTTGTATACGTTTTATTTATCTGTGAAACCACTGCCGAATTTAACACGACTGATTACACCAACAACGCAACCAAGTAATAGTTGCAGCGCAACTACGGAAGCAAGAAAAAGGAGAGGAAAAAGCGCTTGCTTACGTAGTTACGCTGTAACTACTACTTGTTTGCGCTGCTTGTATATTCAGTCACGTCCTACCAATTTACCCATTTCCATGTCGCATGACCGCAACACGTTATTGTTGTCGGTGCTTGAGGATGACCAGATGACGAATGAATGACAGCAAATCGAATAGAGGAGTGGAAATGCATGGCCCCATCATTAAGATATTATCTGAAAGTCAGCGCCACGCCTGGAGAATGAAAGCTCTTTTTCGAGTGCCAATAAACCTCCCGGAATGAAAACAGGCCCATGACGCCTCCAGTTTGACGACGGGTTGCGAAGCGAGGGGATTCTGCGTCACTTTCACTTATCCGAACGTAATATATAGTTTGCCTTTGCTTCTAAGACACGTCAGGGTTTAGCGGAAGGGCGACATCTGGTGAAGGCACTCTCCGAGGAGTATTGATCGAATCTTTGTGCTTGGGTCACTCCCGTCACACGAACAATTTCTTCACAGCTCTTGGAAATTGTTTATCTCTACCGTACTTGTATCACTTTATCGATATCATGCGTTTTGTTTTTGAGCTTTCGTGCGCACCCATGCCTTTCAACATGTTTGCTCTTGACAGGCATGGGAAACAAATTGAAGAACTTATATAGAAAAAAATGAAGAAAATTATCCTTGTTCTGCATTTTAAGAAATGCGGCACTCAGTCTGTCGTTCTCTTACTTATATTTGGAAATTCTTGTAAATTAGAAGGTAGAAGGCCGTGATAAAATTACTTTTGCTGCTCCTTTGAGCTATCAAATTGCGTCACGCTATTGCACTGTTTCACAACAGCAGCCAGGCGTACAAAAGTAATCTTGTTTTCTTGCGCGTCAGATTTGAATGTGTATATGATGTATTCTTTTAATAACTAGCTTTTTGAAGGGGCCGGAGTCTGGCACGTCATTAATATACATTTAAATGTCTGTCATTACGGTAGTTAAAAGTGTACAAGATTCTAGTTCAAGTACGATCTGCCTTGTATTTCTAAGTGCCTTTTGGTTGTGCCACTACAAATTTCCTCCTGTATTTTCAGTCTCAAACATTTTAACATATCTCCGTCTCTTTTTGAATGCGTATTAATAAGGCTTCTGTTAAGCTTACATAACCAAACGAAAACAACTTTTTGACCGAGTTTTATTCGCCAAGGTCTTTTTATTCTGCGGCTCTATTGTTTCTTTTTAATTGGTTATTCTGAAAACCACAAGTGTTAACATTGGGTAACCCAAAGGCGGTTCCGCTGATCTGCCGGGTAGAAGTTTCTTCGATCTGCTTCCTAAACACAACGTCAGAACGGCAGACTATAAACCACCACGTCGGCTCTTCAATGGCACTGGAAGGTAGGAAAATAATGCAGTCCGTTGGCCACTTTGTAAACACTACCTGCAAGTTTTCTAGAGTTTTAACTCTGCTTACAAAAAACTAAGATGCTCTGAAGAATTAGATGGCCGCTACAACTTTTTAGTTAAAGAGCTCGTTCGAAAAAACACATCACCATTACGTTTCTGAGCAATAAAAATACCCAAACGTAGATCAATGACGTATGATTGGGTGTCTGGCGAATGGAACGGAAGGGTTTCAAAATTGCTCAAGTGAATGGTGAACAAGAAGCGCGGAAATATTAGGAAAGGGGCCGAACAGGATTGGTTGCTTTGAAATTATCACGAAATTGAGCCAAAAGAATCATTGACAAAAAGCGCACTGCACCTTCATAGTGCAAACTGTCGAAAAAGTTTCATTGAAAGAAAATACGCAAACTGGTGCAAAGAGTCACGTGGTCAAGATGTCAAATACATCGAACAAGGTTTTCTTCAGTGCTAAGAGAAAGAATTTTAGTAGCATACAACATGCCGGATGGTCTCACTATGTATGTCTTATCACGTTTGTTAATTGACAAAAAAATTAGGCTGATCTCACGCACCTGGGAGAAAACGTTTTGCGAAGCTTGTGGAGGGAAAGTGACCGGGTTAGAATTTTTTTTATTAAGCGACACGTCATGAAATGACGCCAAATATAGGTACAAATGTTGCACGCAGAGACATATGTTGAAAACTTGCAGATGTGTATGTAACCAATAGTTTACACTTGCGCAACAAGATCAACTGCAACATGCGTATTAACAACATCAGAAGCAGACATGAAGCGCTGATGCTCACGAAGATGCTGGCCCTGGACTTTGCTACATAAATCAACTTCAGCGCGTTGCAGCTAACCGCAATTGACGTTATCCTAACGGGAAGGTGTAAATGTATGAGTTGGCAGTAAAATTGGGTAGGCAGAACAGCAACCACCATTGACGTTTCACAAAGATGAGCATCTATTTGAAAAGTAGTTCTCAGACCTGGCGTAGATCTGTGAAAGAGCCCTTGACTGCCACCCAGAATGCTTGTTTCGATTCCCTCTCTGAACCTGCAATTCATTATTTGCATTTGTCAGTGGGGGGGGGGGGGTAAAGGCTGCCTATGTCAGGTTTTTCTTAACACTGACATTTATTATATGCTTTCGTTGGGTCGACGCTACCAATGTCTGGTATTGCTTAACGTTCACGCGTTAATATTGCCCATATTTGTTCTCATCGTTCCTGGGTAGATACTAAGAACGGTCAATCACCCGCGTCACATACCCGCACGGCAGCGGTACATACCCGCCCGTTTGTATGCGCCACTGCCTGGTGGGAAGTGTTTGACGACGTACGCGACAGGATTGTAACATTATTCGTGTCTCTACCAGCGCGTCATATTCGCCAAATCATCTTACCTTCCCATGGTAATTTCGGCTCACGCCCACTAAAAGGGGGTGACCACGAGAGCATCAAACGTAAGTGGCTAAATATATTGATACACTCAAAGTAGCGAAAATTCACTAAGAAATGCTTCACATTTAAAAACTAATAAAGGACATCTTTGATGCTTCGTGCAAACTTCCGTTTTTTGTTTTTTTTTTCTAGTTGAAGCGTTTGACAGCGCTAGCGTCTGACAGTAAAGACATGCAACTGTACTGCTTGCAATGCAGTGAAAATTTTCTAACAATGTGTTTTCATCCATAACCACTGATTATCTGATAGCCCGTTATTTATTCAATTGCCAGTGTGTCTTGTGGGAAACTCCGACGCAGAAGTTTGCACGGTATATACAATACAACCCCTCCCCTGCCATATGCAATGAACTTTTCGCTGCGTAGCCCACCCATTATCTTGCCAGCTTTACCCACGCAAGTGCTCATCCACAGCCATGAAAACCTGTCTAAGCTTGTCTGCCGCCGACAGCGCCAGCTAATCAAGTTTTAGTGTATACATTATAGTCTCAGATTTTAATGTTCTCCTTTTCCCGCAATGTGCAGTCGGATTGAGACTAGGCTTGGTGTTTTTCTGCAGCTGAATCTTTTGAGTGAGGGTGCAAGGCTATGGCACCCGTACACTTCCATTTAGGCGCACGTTAACAAAAAAACAATTACTTATGAAATTTCCCATGCAGCGTACATCCTATTGATGTCACGTTATTGCACTTACAAAATTATAAAATAGCATTGTTATTACTATTAAACGCACCAGTCAAGAACATCTTGGTGAGCAGAAAATCTTGGTGAGCAGAAGAAAAATATTACCCTGCAGTATAGTGTCTGAGCTTAACGTATACTTCACCGATGTCAAGAAAATGGGGTTCCCTTTAACCAATGCCTATTATTTTCACGTTGTCATATTGCACCGAATCGACGAAACCTAGAAGTTATGGCCATGACCTTACGACACGTGCATGAACAGCTTGTCAAGAATAAAACTTTTTTAAAGATGCCTCACTGTGGCTTATTACTAGATACTTTGTACCCTACTCCAATCAGGTCTTGCAAACATACCGTTCTTAACCACTGTGTACGCATGGTGAATGCGAAATCGCAATTCGTGCAAAGAGCGTGCCTGTTATCTCCTTCATTATTGAAAATTGTCAATTGTGCCCTAATGCTTTCTATAAGGGTAATACTATGACTACCAAGAAATAAATGAGACTCCTGACCCGTATGGCATTGATACACTCTATAGCCTTCTACATTATATTAAGATTTCAAGAATACTTTTACTCGCACGTAATTGTTATACATGTACCTCTAGAAATATGCATTCTCGTTGATATCATTGTACGATAATTGTTAAGTGAAGACCTTGCTGATTAGAAATGTTTTTTATGGTGTGCTTTGAAATTATATTCGTCCAGATACTGGTGTAATGCTCTTGAACAGTTACACAATTATGCAACGGAAAACTTGCTCTACACAGTAATCCTCAGTGCGTACTCGGTATGCCTCCCTTTGTGGTTTGCTTCAGTGTATGTTAATCATCATCATTAGCCTGATTACACCCACAGCAGGGCAAAGGCTTCTCCTGTGATCCGCCAACTAACCCCGTCTTGTGCTTCCTGCTGAAAGCTATAGCTGCAAACTTTTAATCTCATCGGCCCACCTGACGTTCTTTTTCCTCTTGCATTTGCTTTCTCCGGGAATCCAGTCAGTTACACTTAATGACCACCGGTAGTCTGCCTACGCGCTACACGCACAGCCCATGCCCATACTTATTCTTGATTTCAACTATGATATCGTTAACCCAGGTTTGTTCCCTGACCCGTTCTGCTCTCTTCTTGTCTTTTGATGTTACATCTATCGTTTCCGTCTCCATCGCTCACTACGCCATCCTCTATTAATGCAGAACGCTCTTCGTAAGCCTCCAGCTTTCTGTTCCGTAAGTAAGCTCCGGTATGATGCTGCTGTTATATACTTTTCTATTGAAGATTAGTGGTAGATTACCAATCACGTCTTGAGAATGCTTGCCGAATGTTATCCTCTCCATCCTTATTCCCCTGGTTATTTCACTCTCATGGTCAGCTCGAAGATTGCTACCTTTTCTAAGTAGACAGATTCCTTTGAAACTTCTAGTTTGTCTCTGTCTTTTGCTTATTGCTGTTTTCTACCGAGACTGTTGCACGCTACTTGCCAATTTCTATTTTAATTTTCCGATCTAATCTTTTGCTTCCAATGTCCAGTTCACGAATCATGAGCTGTAATTTGTCCCTAACTTACTCATCAAGGTAATTCCATCAGCTAATTGAAGGTTGCTAAGATACACTTTATTAACTCTTATCCCTATCTCTTCCCAATTTAGAACCCTGAAAACCTCCTGTACACACGCGGGTAATTGTAGTGAAGAGACACTTCTTTATTTATGTTCATTCACTTTCTTTATGAGGAACTATGACGGCCACGGATCCGCTGTATATTTCGCCCAGTATATTTATGTAGGGTTCATCGATGCCCTGATTGTTTAGTGCATCAATGCTGGTGTCTTGACAGTGTCAAATACCTTCTCGTAATCTATGAAGGCTATGTATATGGGTTGGCTGTATTCCGCACATTTCTATATTACCTGATTGATAATATGAATACGGTCTATTGTGGAGTAACCCGTTTGAAAACCTACTTGTTCTTTTGATTAATAGAACTCTAAAGTCACCTACATATATTAGACAATATTTTTGTAAATAGCTTGTAGAGAACAGACAGTAAGCTCATGAGACTGTAATTTTTGAAGTCCTTGGCGTTTTCTTTTTGTAGATTAAGATGATTTTGACGTCTTTTTAAAGATTCCCGTACCCTTTCTCTTAAGACACACTTCATAAATAAGGTGGCTAGTTCTAACACACTTCACCACCATCTTTCAGCAGGTTCGTGGTTACCTTATTCAAGCCAGAAGCTATGTCCTTTCTGCATTTTTTACGGGGTTTGCATTGCTTCCCCTGTCGTTACTGATCAGATGTCAAAATTCTCTAGGCTATTATTCCTTTTAACGATATCACCCTGGTTATTTCGGCTTCTGTACAGCTCTCTGTAGAACTCCTCTGCAATCTCAACTATTCTTTTCATGTTGGTTACGACAATGCCTTTTTATTCCTTAATGCATATATTTTGATTTGTGCTTATGCACAGGCTTGCACAGCTTTTAGGCTTCTGCTACTTTCTACCGCATGCTCGATTCTATCATGGGTTTCCTTGCATGTCAGCTACCTTACGCCTACTGATGAGCTTCAAAATGTCCACTAGCTCTATCTCGTAGTTGTACTAGATGTTTTCAAGATTTGTCGTCTCTTAATAAGATTTTTTTTGTCTCCTGGGATAGTTTGCCAATGTCCTGTCCAGTGGCTGTACATCCAACTTCTGTTCCACACTGTGTAATGATAAGAGTAAGAGTATCATTCATTGTGTCAACGCTAATGCCGGTTACCTCATATAGAACTGCGGGTGTATTTCGAATAAATATTCAGAATTTCTGTACTTTTTCACCACTAGCTCATTTTTTGTCTTCTTGCGAATCATTTGATGCCTTTGTTTCTTTAAATCTAGGTGAATTTCAGCTCATATTTCTATGGTCATTGCATTGTCTCTTGCGAACTACTCCTACATTCTGTACAATGCCTAGCTGTGCACAGAGAATGGAGTTCAGTTCATTTTTAAATTTACCATTTTGACTCCGTCGTGTCCCCTTATGGTTAGTTCGTTTTCTATAGAGGCTTTCAAGATCCGTTTATTATTACGTTCTGTGCACCCTACTAATAACTCTTCTCTGACATATCTAGAGCCGATGCTATATTCCGCCACAGCTTGGTCTCCGGTCTGTTTCTTGCCTAGTTTGGCAATAAAGACACTCATCAGTGTAGTTAGTGTACTGTGTATTTTTTTATTATTTGCATACTCTACGTCTTTGTATAAGCGTTCAACCAGAGGCTCTTTATGGCTCGATGTAGGCGCGTAGACCTGCGCCATCTTTACCTTGTACTATTTCATGGCTAAAATATATATTGTAGCTCAAACATAAAAAGACTTCTTTTCATGGCGAAAGGGATATCAAAACCAAATTATATAAAAGAATCTTGTGCCAGCAGCTATGCTGCAAGTTGAAGCAGTTTCGAAAATTTTGAAAATACACCGACATTGAAGCAGTATTGACTACTTCAGTCATTTTGTACTAATTAGTACACGCGTAATCACGATTGCAATCATTGCCAATGACTGTAACCAACAGTAATGACAGAAACAACCATATTATTCTATTCAATACTTGTTCACACTGAAACATCATCGCCAAGATATTTATCACAACAAAACAGTGTAAATAAAACTTCAGGTGGGGAAGTAATTCTGTTGAGCTCCACAGAATGCTATTTAATGGTTCTCTTCAGTCAATTTTGAGTTCTGCAAAGATATCAGACATCCAGATTGCGGCTTTTGATAAATAAGAAAAGGAAGTAACTTGTTATTTTGCCCGAATAGGTGCTGGCAAAATATTAGAACATTCAAAAGTACTTAAATATGTCTTATCACCCCACAGTTATGTCTTATCACCCCACACCTTTGTTATGAAATATGTCTTATCACCCCACACCTTTGTTATGAACTAACTGCAATCCGTAGCAACCAGTTATCTGTACAAACACAATTCCCAATATAAAAGACACAAGTAAATTGCGAGTGTGCTATAATTTCGACTGCTGTCGACAGTTTCGGTGATGCCTTTCTGTCGGCTAAAGTGCAATTATGTCGCCTGGTGTCGTTTGCAATGCGATGCATTCTCTGCGTGCCGGGAGGGCCACACAAACAGCGTAGCGGTGGAAGCCTCGCGTACACTACTGCACTTGAATGTCCGCTTAGCTCGCTCGCAAGAGTATCGGCCTCCGGAGAAGAGACGTTTTATTGAAGTGCGCTTGCGTGAAAAGCAGCCACTATCGTAGGCGGTGCCTTGGTGGCAGACTGCTTTACGAGCGCCTACCAATATTGGCCGTTAGCGGGGCGAAAGCAGCCACTTGTCGTAGAACGATAACTCACACACACACAAAGCTTGGTTAGAATCACTCAAAACTATAATGAGCTTCAACGGTGCTCGCAAAAGCAAGAAAAGTAGGAGCTTTTGAGTGAGGAGGAAGGTCAAGCTCGCGCATCTTTTTTTGCTTTAGAAACTTTGGGATACCACATTTTCGTTGTTGTTGTTATTGTTGTTGTTGTTGTTGTTGCTGTTGTTGTTGTTTTTAGGTACTAGCGTCATAAGCAAACTGACGCGTTCTTACGACACAATGTTTCCAGGTGGGTTTTAGGCTTTTGTGACACCATTTTACAAAATTTGTTGAAAAGCAAACTATACATGTTGTGTGAGAAATGCAATTTAAGGAAATAAAATATAAAGCTGTTCTGATGTCAAATTAGCAGTGAGGAGGCCACTAAGTGCACAAAATCATGAAAGAAGGAAAAAACCAAACACTGCTCATAAGGCAGTTTAACCAGGTGGGAACAAATATGCAACACCTATTTTACAAAACAGTAATCATCTGCCTATATGAGCTATGAAGAGCATATTCAATACGAAGCAAGCAATTACTTTTTCGAAATCAGGCCAGTGTTCTTGAAAGTCAACTCAGATACCAAATGCGCGTGCGTAGTGAACTTGAGGAGAGGGGTATAGCAGTAAAACATCGTACAGTCTTGGCATATCTAAATACCAAAGATGAATCGATATGTTAGCTTTGTGAAGTTGCACTAACTTTAACACGGACTGCACTGATGAGGCTAGACATGTGAATTACATTTAACAAAAAAAGCTAAAACACCTCTGAACAAAACTTAGCCACATCATTCCTTCACAATGTATAAAAGAAGCATTTCCAAGAAGCACTACCTCTTTAGGTCATATAAATCTTAAGAGCTGTGGTGTATATCTGCGAATCTACGTGCTATGTTGTATAGGTAATGATGCTTTTCAGCGGCAACACATTGTTTGTGAAGTTGTAACGATCTCAGCGTCAAAGAAATGCCTCCACTAGATCGACTTGGAGAAATACGTATACTGACTCACATTTACCGTTTTATTTCATTTGTCTATGAACGATTCTTTAATGTCACTGAGTGCTTTTGCGTACAGTCAACACGACACGAAGAATTCGGGAAGCTGTGACATGAACAGCTGCGCAGTAGAAAAAGTGGCCAAAGTCTGCATGTTACACTGTGAATGTCGTCGAAAGACGATAGTCTTGCGTCTGCAGAGAGTGAACAAAACGTTTATTTGATGTTCTGAGCAACAAAATCGATGAAAGTGAAACAGGGTTTATTGGCGCAAGTAGTACTTGCACAGCAGGTCTATTGATGCGGAAAGCGGGCGGCAGCAACGGACCCAGGAATCACAGCACTCGAGGCAAACGCTCGCTCTTGGCTCCTCTCGCTAAAAGCGTGACCCACTGCCGCACATAATCTTCTTCATCTCTACAATACCCCGGCAATGAAAACAAGCCATCCTGGCAAGTCAAGGTGACGAGAGTAGGAGTGGGTCGTGATAGGGCTTGAGACGACTCACGTGGACAGTCCCACGACCAAGGCGTCGCCTGTTTGTAGATGGCGTGACCAGGTCGATCACGTATGTTACATGAGATCGACGTTCGACCACGCGATAAGGACCATGAAACTTGGGGCCAAACTTAGAGGACAGACCTGGGGAGTGGAAGGGCAGTCGGAGCCAGATGAGCGAGCCCACGGCAAAAGTCTCGACTTGCTGGTCACGGTCGTGGCGGTATTTTTCGAGTGCTTGCTTGTCCGAGGTGAATGATCAGGCCGACTGACGACACTCTTCAGCATGGTGCACAATTTCAGAGAGAGGGTTGAACTCTGAGACGTCGGGACGATACGGCAAAATGGTGTCAAGAGTGGAGCATGGCTCACGCCCATATAAAAGAAAGGTGAGAAGCCTGTGGTTGACTGCGTCGTGGTGTTGTATGCATAAGTCACAAATGGAAGAATAACATCCCAGTTTGATTGGTCGGAATTGACATACATGGCGAGCATGTCTCCTAGCGTTCGGTTGAGCGCTCAGTTAGACCGTTCGTCTGCGGATGGTAGGCTGTAGAGGTGCGGTGCACCGTGTGGCATGCCCGAAGGAGTTGTTGTACAACTTCGGATAAAAAGACACACCCTCGATCACTCAGCAGTTCACGTGGTGCACCATGACGCAGTACGAAGCGTCGCAAGACAAAATTGGCTACGTCACGTGCACCAGCCGTAGGTAGTGGAGCTGTTTCAGCATACCTCGTCAGATGGTCGACCGCGACAATGATCCATCGATTTCCAGTGGCAGTGTACGGAAAGGGACCATATAAATCGATTCCAACGTGGTCGAAAGGGCACACCGGATACGGAAGAGGCTGTAATAATCCAGGTGAATGTGCCGCTGTCTTTCGTTGTTGGCATAATGAACAGGACCGAATGTATTTTTGTACAAAGGTGTACATACCACGCCAGTAGTAACCCTGGCGGATCCGGTGATATGTTTTTAACACACCAGCGTGAGCATGTTATCGGTCGGCGTGACAATACGTACAGACATCAGATCGCATGTGGCGTGGTATAACCTAGAGCCATTTACGGCCACCCGCATGGTAGTTTCTGCGCGATAGTTGCGCATCCCGTATCTCGAAATGTGTGGCTTGGCGGAGAAGAGCGCGTGGGTACGCCGACGATGAGGAGTCGGAAAGATTGTTGAGGAGAGATTTCATCCATGGGTCTTTCCACTGTTCAGACGACATGCTTGAGACGGAAATGGGAGCGATGGGAAAGTTGGCGTCCGAATGCAGGCCTGCGCTGGATCTCGCCGGTGATCGTGAGAGGGCATCTGCATCAGAGTGTTTTCGTCCTGAGCGGTAGACGACATGAATGTCGAATTCTTGTAGGCGAAGAGCCCAACGTCCAAGGCGACCTGAAGGATTTTTTAGCGACGCCAACCAACAAAGTGCGTGGTGGTCTGTCACAACGTCGAAACTCTGTCCGTACAAGTAAGGACGAAACTTGCCTAACGCCCAAACGATTGCGAGGCATTCTTTTTCAGTTACGAAGTAGTTCATTTCAGCTTTCGTGAGTGCGCGGCTTGCATATGCGACGACGTACTCTGGAATACCGGGCTTTCGTTGCGCGAGTACGGCTCCCAGACCAACGCCACTGGCGTCTGTGTGCACTTCAGTGGGGGCACTTGGATCGTAATGGCGTAGAATGGGTAGCGACGTAAGCAGGCGGCGCAGTGTAAGGAAGGCTTCGTCACATGCCGGGGTCCAGTTAGAAAGATTAGCTGGACCATTCAGTAGTTGCGTTAGTGGGGCTATTATTGATGCAAAGTTGTGGACGAAACGGCGAAAATACGAGCACAAGCTGATGAAGCTCCTAAGTTCTTTGAGTGAAGTCGGCTTTGGAAAGCTGGCTACGGCTCGAAGTTTGTCCGGGTCGGGGCAAATTCCATCCTTTGACACAACGTGACCAAGTATAGTAAGTTGTCAAGCCCCGAAGCGGTACTCTAGAGGTTAAGCTGGAGGTTCGCCTTAATAAGGCACTTAAGAATTGTGCGCAGACGGTCGACGTGGGTAGGGGAATCAGGAAAAAATACGATAACATCATCAAGGTAACATAACCATATCTGCCATTTAAAGCCACGTAAAACGCTGTCCATCATTCGTTCAAACGTTGCAGGTGCATTGCACAGACCGAATGTCATAACCGTGAATTCGTAAAGACCATTAGGCGTAACGAACGCTGTTTTGGGACGGCCACACTCTGCCATCGAAACCTGCCAGTAACCTGAACGTAAATGCAGCGAAGAAAAGAATTCGGCACGTTGTAGGCAATCGATAGCGTCGTCGATGCGTGGAAGAAGGTACACATCTTTCTGTGTAATTTTCTTTAGTCGCCGGTAGTCGACACAAAATCTAATCAAACCGTCTTTTTTCTTCACTAGCACAACAGGTGAAGACCAGGGGCTAGAAGATGGCTTGATGACACCACGCTGAAGCATATCGTCCACGTGCTCTGCAATTACACTTCGTTCCTTGGGTGATACGCGGTAGGGGCGTTGCCGCAAAGGAGGGTGCGTTCTAGGGTAGATTTTGTGAGCGACGGTGTTAGTTTGACTCAGTGCCTTTTGAGAAAGTTCAAATGAATCACGGAATTCATGCAGAAAGGCTATTAGCTGGTTCCGTTGATCCAGAGGAAGCTTGCTGTCGATGGAACGATCGAAGATATCCGAGGAGTAGTCATCCCGCGTAAATGGAGGAGTAACAGCGTTCAGTTGAAGTTGCTGGCCAGTGTCGTGGGACTCAACAGGCACAATAACGTTGTCATCAACAGGAAGAACATAGCCCAGTGTTTTGTGAGCTCTTAAGGTGAGAGGACATGAGCTATGATTGCAAACGACAATTCCGGAAGTATCTTGGTGAGGTGGCAGAACGGCGTATGGCAGAGACGTAACGTGGCGGCGACTGAAAACGTCAGATGGGGAGAACACAACGGTAGAGCCGGACAAATCAGTGCGATTGACGGGGACAACGATGGCACTAAGAGGGGGAACATCTATGTCGGAAGCAACAAGAAGCTTGCCAAGGTGAGTGAGCTCATTGTCGGTAGATGGCGCATCAGAAAACACAGAAAAGTCCACCTGCGCGCGAGCGCAGTCAATTACGGCATGGTGGCGTGACAAAAAAATTCCATCCAAGTATCACGTCATGGGAACAAGTGGCCAACACGAGAAACTCGATGTGGCACAGGACGTCCTGAGTGATTACTCTCGCCGTACATGCTCCGACTAGTCGAATAGGTTGCATGCTCGCGGTATTCAGCAATACGTCGGAAGGCGGCGTCGTCACTTTTTGTATCGAACGGCAGAGTTTTTGACTCATCACAGATACGGCGGCACCCGTGTCAACAAGCGCAAGAGTTCGTAGACCTTCAACAAAAGTTCCAGAATGTTTGTGGGGGATGGGCGAGGACTTCTACAATGCGACGATTTCGCAGCTCTTGCCTCCGGAGCTGTGGCAGTCAGTTTTCCGTCTCTACGGGGTTCGGTCGGCGACGCAGCGGGAAGAAGAACGGTAGCGGCGTGGTGAGAATGAGCGACGGGGACCGAACGGTCGGTAGTCGGCAGCAGGGTGGTGGTCTAATTCGGATTGGGACGGGTCGCGTTGCAGTGATTGTCGGTCGCGTTGACGGGGTATTTCTTGTTGCGCGCGTTGTACGGGGCCGGGAAAGAGTCGTCAGAGTACCTCGAAGCTGTAGCCGGGCCCGTTGCGAAGCGCCGGCGATAGAAGCGCGCCACGTGACCTGGATATCCGCATGCATAACAGACTGGACGATTGTCAACTGTGCGCCAAGGGTTTCCGGTATAGCACTGTTCTGTTGCTGGAAATGGCGTCGTTGGTACTCGTACAGGCTGGGCAGTCGGCCGAAGTGGAGGTCGTGATGGAGTAGCAGCAACAGCAGCGTAAGTCAATGGCGCGGTGACAGGTGTTGTCTGAGAGACGGGCGGCAGTGCCTCAGGGACTTGCGCCTGTATTACCTGTCTGATGGCGGACGCGAGACGCTCAGAAGAGGGTTCCGTTGCCGGTTAATACGACAGACACGAAAGTTGTCGGGCCACCTCCTCACGCACATATCGTTTGATTTCCGACATGATTGTGTTGTAGTCTCCACCTAGGCTCAATGCCGCGAGAGTTTCGTCGGTAGCCGCTGGCCGCCGTGTCGAGACCCGTTTTTTGCGCAATTCCTCGAAGCTCTGGCAAAGAGTGGTGATTTCGGACACGGTACGGGGGCCCTTGGCCAGCAGCATCTGGAAGGCGTCGTCGTCTATCCCTTTCAAGATGTTTTTGACCTTGTCTCATTCGATCATTGAAGGATCAAGGCGCTGGCACAAGTCGAGCACATCCTTGATGTAGCTTGTGAAGCCTTCCCCCTGAAGCTGTGTGCGTCCCCGTAGACGCTGTTCGGCACGGAGCTTGCCTACCTCGGGGCGACCGAATACATCGGTAATGCGTAGCTTAAAAGCACCCCATGTGGCGAATTCGGAGAGGTGGTTGTTAAACCAGAGACGCTACCTCTTTCAGGTAGAAGGGTACATATTGTAGCTTCGATGTGTCGTCCAACTTGTTGCTTGCGCCTACCTTTTCAAATGCCGACAGCCAATCTTCTACGTCTTGCTCATCGGTACCGTCGAAAAAAGGTGGATCATGCACGCGTAGCGCAGTGGGCACGATGACCATCGGAGGCTGGGTCGTACCTTGCTGGGTGGTTTCTTCAGCCGTTTCTGGGATGGCAGGTAGTTTCCTGTTGCGGAGTTCCAGGTTGAAATACCCCGCACCTATACCATTCTGAAACGAGGTTTATTGCCGCAAGTAGTACTTGCACAGCAGGTATATTGATGTGGAAAGCGGGCGGCAGCAACGGACCAAGGAATCACAGCACTCGGGGCAAACGCTCGCACTTGGCTCCTCTCGCTAAAGGCGTGACCCACTGCGGCACATAATCTTCTTCCTCTCTGCAAAAGGTATTTTCAAGGCGCTGCGTTGGAGTACCTCGAGCATGTGACGGAGAAAAACAAGCGCATCTAGACACGTTACACACGAGCGCCATCTAGCGGTTATCTCCGACAACGAAGGCGTGCGCAACCACGGAGAAAGATGCGCGCCACTCTCGGAGGCGATAAGGTGTAAAATTCAAAGCGATGGGCAGGTGCCACCACCAAACCACCGTAGCAATGCCTTGAACACCCCTTCTTGACCATCGCATTTCACTGTCAGCGTAGTTCGTTAAACGCTACAGTCCTCAGAATGACTTGTGTGTGTCTCTTATAGTATAAAGGCATACATACAAAACCTAGACATGTTGTTATGGTGCCCCAGATATGCGCAATAATTGCTTTTCAATTGACAATCGCACAAAGATGAACGCTAAATCTTGAGCATTATTGGTGGGCGCTGCAAATGAGGTTGGCCGTTTGGTGCCGTTTGAGGTATCGTTAGGGTGGACAAACAGACAAATGTACGGACAGACAGACCAAAATTTTCCCGTCGATGGTTCCCAAGAAAGACTATCGTCTTTAAAAATGATAGACGTTGATCCAGCTCATCTGTTTTAGGTATTCCTTCAAGCGATGCGTCGGTGCGTCTAACAGGATGTTTGATTAGCCTCTCCATCCCACTTCACGAAACACCTTGCGTAACTCTTCACCGGGAGCGCATTGCCGTAGTCGGAAAGTGACGTCACCCGTTCGAGAAAAGCTCAGCACTTCTCGAAGTCGGAGGATAGCTGTGAAGAATTTAAGCAGCATTTATATATCATGTACGAATGACATGTTGAGGCATGTAAAGTTTTCGCGAGAGTTAGCGCGCTGAAATAAACCTATGCCAATAAAACCACTGCAGTGCTCCTAAACAAAACAAATGAGGGCATCATCTTATCTCCGTTTTCCTATGTTATTCCTTATTATCATGCAACTTTGCTTTGTTTTTTATATGTTCTATAAACGATGTTCGCACTTTAATATGGTAGTGGCTAGTCTTTTTCACTGATAATAAGGGTATTCTAAAATCCCAACAACGAGAAATATACATGCGAAAGAGCAGCTAGACAGAGTTCCTATTATTGCATTGACGTAGCTTTAAAAAGAACAAGACAAAGAACAATACCTTCACGTAGCCCTAAATTTCAGATATATACGCTTTGTATTTAATTACAATGACACCAAACGTTAGTTCGGTAGCCGCACTGAAGATCAGCAAACTCCAGTCTTACGGAAAGATGATACGTGTGTGTAAATCAAGTTGCACATAACACGACATCGTCAGGTAAAATAACGTTCATTTAATCAGCCATTATGTTTCCACTTTATTTGCTAGTAACCCACTCATTTTTAGAATGTCACTCACCCTAAATAGTGCACATTTTATTTAGCGAGACACGCTTTGGTCACGGGTATAGCATTTTTCTGACACTGAAAGGCCATCGCTCCAAAGCCATTACATATCGCAGTAGCTCGTGTCCCTGGTCGTCTTGTCATTAACAACCTAATGATGTATGTTTCACATCTTCCACGTGCAGACATGAGATAATTAGGACGTCTGAAGGTAAAATTTGCGTAAACAGTGTTGTTGGCAATCACTACACTCCGCATCTGTGCATATCCTCTGTTTCTTTATTTTGGGAAGAGTATAGGGTAGTGTCGCGCCCTCAAACTGGCAATGCTTCTCCTCCTCCTTCCCGAACTCTTCTCTTCTACAGCGTGTCTGACCATCAATATCAAGCATCAGCACATTCAATAGAGCAAGCAATCATTAATTCAACGCGCCCAGGAACAAACATAAGGTATTTCTGCAGACGCACGAAAAAATAAAACAATAAATATAAACAATGCAATATAGACAGACTAAATAAACATATCAAATAAAAAGAGCAAATACGCACAGACTAAAAGAGATCAACGCAAAATTGAAAAAATAAAAAGAGAGAAAAGGCAGTGAAAAAAATGTGAAATATACACGACTATGCGAAGGCTTTCTGAAAGACGGAAAGTGGAAGAAGATGTACATTGTGAAAAACTATGTGACGACAGAGCAAGACTCAGATAAAGATATCGAATGTGGACTATGAAAAGCATGCAGATCAAAAAAGTCAGCTATATAGAGACTGTATATTATGAGCACTGGAATGTTGGATGAAGTTGGCAGGTACATGAAATGTTCGATTCTCTCTGGTTAACTTACACGAAATTCAAAAATTCATACATCTGAGAACTAAAGGGCAGGACATCAGACATTGAACTAGCTTGTGAAAAACAGCAGGTTAAAGCTATGTAGTCCACAGTGTAGTGATGACATTGGTAATAATCTGGCCGTGTTAAAACCAGATCCACAGTCATTTTCAGCGAGACGATTGTTCTCAATGCATATGAATTTTCTCTGGACTCGCACAATGGTGGTACTGCCTAATTTAGCTATGGTATTCCAGATCACTGATGCATATTCAAATTGAGAAAGACATATTGCGGTGTAAGATTTGTGAAAGAGAGTAGGAGAACTGCTTTCTAGAGAGATTCTGCAAACACAACCGAGAAAACGAAGGCCACGCAAGGCAGCACGTTTAGTGTGAGCAGAAAAAGTTAGCATGCTATCAAACAGAACACCAAGAACACCAGCCTTACTGAACACATAAGCCTCAGATAAGGACGTGGTATTAACCGAGCATGAGAATCACACAATGTTTGTTTTGTGAGATATACTGATGATCTTGGTCTTTCAGGTATTCGGGTAACGGTTATTATTGTCGCGAAATTTGGAGAAAAAACTCAAGTATGACTGCAGCAGGCGACATTCATTAACTGATTGACTTTCCTTAAACATCTTGATTTCATCTCCATATAAGGGAGAACAAGAATAACAATAACCAAAAGAAACCTCGTTAACATAAATTAAAAAAAGCGTGAGCCTAATACCGACTCTTGAGGGACCTCACTATAGTAACTTGGTTAAAAAAGGCGTTCAGCCATTTACAGCCACTTAACACAGAAAGCTAAGCAGTATATGCATAACTGAAGAGTCAACATTAAAGTTTGCAAAATCAACGAGCGTCACTGAGTAGCTAACTACGCCAAAAGCCCAGCTCATGTCTCAGTAGACTACGTCCACCTGTTTTCTCCAAAAAATAGGTGGGGGAGGGGCCGATTTGCATCTTAAAACTAGCAAAATATGCGGTACTTGAGCGGTCAGGGAGAACCCAGTGTTGACTGGGAACTAATGAATTTTGCACAATGACACACATTATGTCGAGAAAAGCCGATTGAAGTACATAAATACATTCGGTGTTTGAGTGTCTGTTTTACCACCACTACTAGTGCTACCACATTTTTCCCACCACTACTTATGCTTTCAGCACAAGTTGTCTGATTCAACAGTTTCTTGTGTCATTTATTTTCTGCGAAAGCCAATTATTTTTGCCGGCACAGGATCTTTTTCATAGCTCACTGTACAACATGAACTGACGTAGTGAATTCCAAAATATACCATAGACCAAAATATCTAGGAAATGCTCTAAAGAATTGAAGTTATTCCATAATATACTGGAGGTTCATTGTCACGAAGGTTTCTTTTCGGGAAAGCGCGAGCCAATGCAGGTGTGGAAATGAAAGTCCATGACAGGATTGAGAGGCAGACGGTGCATGTCCGACTGCGCATTTGTTGTGCAGTCAGAGTCAGCGTTTATGTGCGTTCTGACTAAGCCACGACACGCTTCCATTAAAAATACTTCTCTTCTCTCATAAAGCACTGCCTTTCTTGCTCACCGCTTGTCTGGCAACCAGAAGAGACTTCCAGCTGAATTGTTTCAGCCCTAGAACAACCGCTGCGGGCAGATCAATAACAATGGCTTGAGCCGAGTGACAGCCCATGAATTAGATTGCAAAAGCAAAGCAAAAAAAAAGTAATGCAAAACATACGCAACATGACAAATGCTGCGACATCGGGAGATTGGTGCCAGAGGAAAATCTTATCGATTCATATCATCAGCGAACCAAACTCTGGGTTTTTTGAAGCGTCACTTGCGTCATGCCCCACCTGACATCAAACTTCTCGCCTATAAATCTTTAATCCGAACTAAACTAGAATATGCAACTCCCATATGGAGCCCGCACCAGGTATACTTGATAAATGAATTAGAGTCTGTGCAAAACCGCGCCACTAGGTTTATACATTCTTCATAATCATATAACGTAAGCATATTATCCCTTAAACGTGAAACTGGTCTTTCGAATCTTTCAGTGCGCCGCCGCATTACCAGCCTTTGTTTGCTACACAAGTTCTTTCACAGCCCTCTTAATCAAGCACCCTACATCGTCCCACCGACGCGAATATCTCACCGCACAGCCCACGCGTTTCAAATTGCCCGTCCACATGCTCGCACTACTATTAGGAGCGAAGCTCCTTACGGCGTGGCTTGGGCGTCCCTCGTATGTAACCACCAGTGGCACATACCCGAAATAGGTATAACACTTGACCTCCAAGGCGGTGCTAGTGAGAGATTTCTTCTGTGCGTTGTTTAACAATAAAAAATAGTGCTCAATGTAAATGCCGATGGCTGCTAATGGGGAATGAGAGACATGAGCATTCGGCTTTTAGTCAACGCGCACGCTGCGATCCCCATTAGCAGCCATTGGCATGTACATTGAGCACTAGCGGACAAGAAAGGGATGCTACATTATACTCGCTGGGTGTAACCTCCTTAGCTTTAGAAAGGTTTAGCGAGCGTTGAGCCGCAGTGCCATGAATACAATGAACTTGTATATACCATGAATGAAGTCAAGGTGGTTAAAAATGAGAAGTAGATACGAAGCGCAAGCCGTAAGAAAGTAAAAGCCGAATTCTCCAGTCTCTCATTTCTCATTAGCAGCCATTGGCATGTAAATTGAGCCCTATCTGACAGGGAAAGGTTGCTACGTTATACTCGCTAGGCGTAACCTCCTTGGTTTTCGAAAGGTTTAGCGAGCGTTTGGTCGCAGTGCCATGAATACAGTGAACTAGAATATACCATGAACTGCAGGTGGTTAAAGGTGGGAAGTGGACCCAAAGCGCAGGCCGTAAGAAAGTGTGCGTGTGCCACCTCTCGATTAGTCCTTGGAATGTCCGCTGGATGGCGGTGCTTCTATATGGGGAATATATGATAAAAAGATGCGAGATGGTGGGACTTGGAGTGTTGAATTGATGAACGAACGGACACACAAACAGATGCATGGATGGACGCATGAACGGACGCAGGGGCGGATGCACGAAAGAACGCAGGGACGGGCGCACAAACAGACGCATGACCGGTGACACAGACGGACGCATGGACGGACGAATGCTTCGCCCCACTCTCCATCATTCACTCCGTGGATATGCTGCCATTTTTTTTCTGCCTCTTTTTTCCCCCGTGTAGCAGTGGACTGGAATGGCCTTCCCTGTGACGTTCCAGCCATCACGTGTCCATCAACATTTAAAGAGAAGGTCACCGCGCACATTTCCATTTGAAAACCTGTGTACATTTACCTGTAACCCACCCCTTATGTAATACCCCCTACATGGGGGTCTTTAAGGTATTAGAGTGATGTGAAGTGATGTGATGTGATAGAAGAGAAAAAATTTGAAGGGGAGGGCGTTGCATGAACGCTAAATTATATAGTCTGCGCGTACATTTGTGTGAAGAACAAACAGCAGAACAATAGCTTACATGGAAAGGTAATCACTAGTGGAGGCATTTCACCAACATCAAAAGAATAAATTTCTAGCAACCCCAGAACAAGCAAACTACGGAAAATACTGTATTTGAAGGCGTCAAGACTACGCAAATAACAGGAAGAAATAAAAATGTCGAAGGAAGAAATAAAATGTCAACTAGAAGAGCCAAAGCATGAGTAGCGATTAGTTTTACATGGTTGACACTTGAGACGTGCTGTTTTAATATAAGGAAACACACACTAAAAGCAAAGGTAAAGTGCAGTTGAAGTGCGAAATAAGAACTGTTCATTTGATGAAAACCTGGCACATGTATACAAGGTGAAAGGAAGATGGGGAGTGTGAACCTGCACAAAGCACTCGACAGGAGAGCAACCATCTGCGTCTTATCGTCAATTCTCGGCCTTGTAAACTTTCTAAATTTCCATCAAAAAGAAATTTTATTGTCTGTCGAAACTATTGATGGCCCGCTAGCACAAATGTCTGGTTGACAACACCACTGTTATATTGTGATCTAAAGAAACGGGGCAAAAAGAAATTATTCAAGCTTTCACGAAGCGCAAGCTCGGCGAATACGTGTGTTCTGCCCGCACAACTTTCTACGATGCTCCTCCTGAACGCTGGAATTGTAAAGCAGCACCATTGAAAAGTGTGAATTTGTTTTGAGTGGCAATTCCTGCATTAAAAAGTACTGAGAAAACTTGCTTAACGGACATCGAATTTCGTCAATTTTAGTTAGCAAGGCTGTGATTGATAATGCAAGAAAAGATCTCAAATCAGACATTTGATGTTACCGTGAGGATAATACGCTGAATGCAAAAGATAAGCTGCTGTTGACTGTTCTTGCTAAGTCTCACCTGGAGTGAATTCTATTTTGGCAGTGTATGGCGTAAGCTAGTTTCAAGGTGTTCAGTTAGCCTGGGGTTCTTGAGTACACCATATAGCATCAAAGTTTTAAGCATGAAGTCTACAGGCAGCGACTAAATGATTATCTTGATATTTTCAAACAGATTTGAGAGTATTCGACTCAGCAGTGTCAAGGGTTATTATAATTATATTTAGGTTCACAAATATTTTAACCCGTTGGTTTTTTCGTAAACAGGGTGGCTAATTTTGCACTAACGGAGAGGGTACTGGAACCTTAGAAGGATGCAAACATTCCTAACACATAAGGAAGAAGATGACAAGAACTTGAAGAAGTACATGCTGATCAGCTTGCTCTTCGTCGTTACAATTTATTTAGAAAGGTTACAAAGGATTTTGAACAGGCTACTCAATAATCGACCACATTCGTACTATCAATCAGTTAATAGAGAAATGCTCAAAGTACAGCCAATCACTCTACATAGCTTTCATTGATTACGAGAAGTCATTTGATTTCGTCGAAACATTTGACGTCATGCTGACACTGCAGAATCAGGGCGTCGACAAAGCGCATATAAATATTCTGTAAGAAGACTACATTATGTCAATAACCACCATAAAAAAGCGACAGAATACCAATCAAGGAGTGTGTAAGACAAGAGGATACAATCTCCCCAATACTATTTACCACGTGCTTAGAGGAGGTTTTCAGCGGCCTAGAATGGGAAGCGTTAGAAAATAGAGTTAATAGAGAGTACCTTAGTATCCAGCGATTCACCGATTACGATGCATTGCTAAGTAACTCAGGGGAAGAATTGCAACTCATGATGACAGAGTTAGACAAAGACTGCAGAAAGGTAGTTCCTAAAATAATCTGCAGAAAACGAAAGTAATGTACAGCAACCTCCAAAGAGAGCAGCGCTTCGAGATAGGTAATGCTGCACTTGAAGTTGTACAAGACTGCTTCTTCTTAGGACAAGAAATAACTACAGAGCCAAACCACGAGACTGAACTAGCTAGACGCATAAGAATGGAGTGGAGCACATTTGGAAAACACCTTCAAATCACGAGTGGTAGATTGCGCTTTTTCTCAAGGGCAAGGTATATACCAGCGGCATCTTGCCGGTATTTCCATACGGAGTAGAAACCTTGAAGCTTACTAAGATGGTTAAGCTTACATTGAGGACGACACAGTGAGCGATGAAAAGGAAAATAGTAGCTGTCACCTTAGAGACAAGAAAATCGCAGAGCGGAATAGGAAGCAAAGCGTGGTTAAGGATATAATAGTTGAAATCAAGAAAAATAGAACATGGGCTGGGCATGTAGCGCGTAGGCAGGACAACCGCTGGTTATTAAGAATAACTGACTGGATTCCAGAGAAGGCAAGTGGGAGACAGAAAGTTAGGTGGGCAGATAGGATTAGGAAGTTTGCGGGTATAAAGTGGCCGCAGCACGCACAGGACCAATTTAACTGGTGGAACATGAGAAAGGCCTTTGTCCTGCAGTAGGCGCAGTCAGCCTGATGATGATGATGACGGTATTTTACCCTGACCAAGTGGAGTGGAGCACAGCTTTCAAAATTTCGTAAACCACTCAGACGTCGACATTCGGCTGTGGTGGGGAAATCGCGCACAAGTGTACGATGGACACGGTCATGATATTTTCTCAAAACAGGTGCCATTAGGCGAAGTTAGACGAGTTTGATTATCGAAACCATGACAACCCTTCTTTCTGTCTCTCCTTCACTACCCTCCATGGTATCCTCTCCCAAGCCATTTCACCATCACGGTGAGCGCCCCTTTCACTTTCACTTTATTTGCTTAAAAACCTCGTGTGGGGGCATTACACAGGGGTGGGTGTACAGTAAGGATAGATAATACATGACCATTCAGGATTAGCGGTGCACTTTTACAGCATCAATGAAAGCATCTGGGTTGGTGGAGGCAATGATGGCGTAGGGAAGGCCGTCCCAGTCTACAATGGTGCGAGGGAAAAAAGAAGACGAGTAGGTGAGAGTACGGGTTTGGGGACGAGCAACACTTAAACAATGGCCTGTACGAAGGGATATGCGAGCAGGCGGGGAGGATGTAAGGTGGCTGATTGAGTGAACTGTAATACATTTTGTGAAACAGAAATAGTCTGGCAGTGCGATGGCGACAAGAAAGGGTGGGCAGGCCAGTTGCCGCCTTCAATGAGGATACACTAACTTTATACGAATATGATGAGTGAATGAACCTGATGGCGCGGTTCTGCGCCATTTCTAATGCGTCTATGAGATAAGATTGATGAGGATTCCAGATTGTGGACGCGTACTCAAGTTTTTTTCCAATTAAAGATTCGTATGCAATGAGTTTAACGTGAGGAGGAGAGCTGCGTAAATGACGTCTGAGAAAGCCTAGGGTTTTTTACTGGATGAGATGACGTTGCACACATACGGAAACTAATTGACATCTTTGGAGACAGTTACACCGAGATACTTGAAGGTACTAACAGATTCAATAGGAGTGCTAGCCATTTTGTACGGATAGAGGAGAGGACTTCGCGAGTTGGTGATGGACATTTATTTACATTTACTGGGATTCAGGACCATCAGCCAGCGATCGCACCAATTCAGGATTTTAGGTAAACTGCTCTGCAGCACAGCTTGGTCGGAGGTATTTCTTATTGACTGGTAAATAACCCAGTCGTCTGCGAACATACGAATAGAGCAAGTAACTTCCAATGGCAGATCATTTATATATATCAGGAACTATAGGGTACCCAGCATGGAACCTTGGTGGACGCCGAAGGATACAGGGATGGAGTTAGAAGCTATGTTATTGATACACACACACTGAGACCGATTAGTAAGATATTCTTTGATCCATCGTATGACATCTGAATGCAAACCTAAAGTGGGAAAGTTTTAACAGCAAGCGTTGATGTAGTACTTTGCTGAAGGCTTTAGCGTAGTCAAGGAATATTGCGTCTACCTGTATATTAGAGTTCATGTTGGAATGCAGATCATGAATAAAAAGAGCGAGCTGTGTTTCACAGGACAGACCTTTACGAAAACCATGCTGTGATGAATGAAAAAAGTTGTTGGAATCGAACAAGTTCATGACGTTTGTGTAGATGATATGTTCCATGATTTTACATAGTATGCTGGTTATGGAGATGGGCCGGTAGTTTAATGGTGAAACTCTGTTACCTGACTTGTAGACGGGAACGACCTTTCCCACTTTTCATTCGTTCGGTAGAGTGCTTGATAATAGAGACTGCGAGAACAACAAGGTTAAGACTGCGGACAGAAATATGTTTAGTGTTTTTTAGAAGTTTAGAAGTGACGTCATCAACACCTGCGGATGAAGAAACATTTAGCTTTTCAATCAGTGATGTGATGCCTTCGGCCGACGAATTTATAGCCGGCATTATCAACATAATAGGGGTAGGGCACTCAGGTAGGGGGGCGTCTGGTTTGGCTGTGAGAACGGATGAAAAAGCGGCGTTGAATGTATTAGCGCACTAAGAATCTGAAAGGATATCACCCTGATTCATATAGATACGGATAGAGTGGTTGGGGTGAGGGTCAATGATCTGCCAGAATTTACGGGGTGATCCGTTATCATGCGGGGAAGGTCCGAGTGAAAAAAGGAATAGTTACGTTGACGAACTTCTGCGAGATATGCGCGTTCAGCTTGATATTATCTGTCCCACGAGTCAGCATTTGGTTTAAGCTTCGCGTTACGAAAGAGCCGCTTCTTTTTGTTCTCAAGTGTTTTAAGGTTTTTGGTATGCCACGGCTTATGACGATTCGAAGGAATAGTGGTGACTGGAACATATTTGTCCGCTAAAACATTCATCTTGCCCAGAAAATCTGACCAGTTATGTTGCACATAGCGATTGTGAAATGTCGACACGTAGGATCGATAAAATTTATGCAGTTCGTCGTTTATGGCCGAGTAGTTACCTTTATTGTAGAGGCGATTTTTTTTTGCTGGGGAATGGTGAAAAAGTGGTTTGAGGGAAAATGTGGCAAAAATTACATTATGGTCGCTTATTTGTCTAGGTAACTAATGGATCACATGAATTCGGGATGCGATGTCAGAATGAGGTCAAGCGTGTTGGCACAATCTACCGTGACACGAGTTGGTTCTTTTATCAGTTGGGTCAGATTATGGTTAAGCCAGAAGTCCAGAAATTCAGCAGCCTCCGAGTTACCTGTAGCTTATTGCATAGAAGACCAATCACTACTGGGGTAATTAAAGTCACCGAAAAGCAAGATGCATGCATTAGGGTGCCGCTTGGCTAAATCACTCAAAATATTAATAAGTTTGCTGGGAAAATCGGAATGATGAGTAGGGGTTCTGTAGCACACGCCAAGAATAATAGATGAAGGTTCGGTACGGCAGATAAGCCACAGAATTTCAAGGTCACTTAATATATTGACAGGGCAGCAGGATAGTTCAGTATAAACGGCGATTAATACCCCACCCCCTCTGCCACCGTGCCTGTCTTTTCAAAAAATATCAAAGTTGGGAAAGTTGTTCGAAATTTCCGCATCAGCGATTTTACTAGAAAGCGATGTTTCGGTTAGTACAACTACATTACTATCGGATGATGACACCATATTTGACACTACTTCACGTTTTGGAAGGAAGCTGCGAATGTTAGTGAAGATAACCGAGAATGAAACGGTGGCACGGGGCATGCGAGTAAGGTGGCTGCGCGGTTGACGGGCGTGAAGAGCTAGCTATAGTTGTTCTTGCACGCTATGTGAAGCTTCATCAAAGAAGAACCGTCGTGAGCCGATGTATAGCGTTTTATATCGAAGTGAGTAAGGCACGGACTTGTTTTTTGCAAAGGCGACAAGGTGTTTACGTGCGTTTCGTACCCGTTGGGAAAAGTCATCCCCAATGCTTTATGTGGTACCTTTCAACTTGCGATCGCCTCTTTCGTCTTAAAGGCAGAAAATCTGACAATTATGGGACGATTATGGCCAGACGTATGGCGACCCAAGCGATGCGCTCTTTCTATTTCTTTTGTGTCGACTGTTAAATTCAGTTGTTCGGAGCAAAGTTGAATGTTCGCTTCTTCAGGGTGTGCACGCGATTCAGATGAAGAAACGGGGATACCATAAAAGATCAGGTTGTTGCGGCGGGATCGATTTTCGGCATCATCAAAACAGCTTTCTAAAAGAGAAACACGATACAAAGTTTCGGTGTTGACAGTCTGTATGTTTCCAAGCTGCTGCCGCAAGTGCTCGATGTGTTCAGAACTCGCTTCCACAGACGCCACACGCTTAGCGAGCTCGGCGATAGTGTTACTCATGGCAACAAGTTGTGCCTTAATGTATTTAATTTCCGTAATGACAGTTGCTTGACCGGCAGGTGGCTTACGCAGGTCCACGAGAATCGCCGCATTATCGTGTCCTGGGTTCGACTAGATATCACCCTTGACTAGCCGCAAGGAACGCACGACAGCTCCACACTCACAACAAGTAGCAATCAGGCGCTGCGGGCTCGGCAGCTGAAGTAAGAAGTAATTGCTCCACTTTTTTTCGTATAGGCTATATGAAGGACCAACCTGCATGATGAAGTGCAGAGGATTAGTGGTCACTCCAGAACAGCTGCCGACAGGGGCGGTGGCTTTATAGCTTGGGGTACGATTGATGTCGTTGACGATGGGGCCTTCCAAGCTGTGCCCAGGACCAAGTGCTGAGATAGTTGCATGGCTTGCCGCGTTGAATCCCCAGTACGGTCCAGCCAAGTCCCGCATGTTGAAATCTGAGCAGGTCCAAGGGACGGTAGCGCGCGCACAAGTGATACGCACGTTGTTGAACCAGACAACACAGGAAAGAGCGTCAGAGCGAAGGCATGAAGAAAAACCTGCATGATGGTGCAGAGGATTAGTGGTCACTCTCGCAGAACAGCTGCCGAGCCCACCAATGCCCCTCCCAATCTTCCGTGGCATACGTCATCGCTGATGCGCTGCTTGAAACACCGTCTACTTCCGGTTGCCGCGACTCTGTTCGTTGACTCTGTCAGTAGCGTTGCAGCTGCGTTCTTTTTGGCGAATCGTGGCTGCCGTGCCTACACAATTATGAACCCTGCACTGTGCCATCGCAAAACACTCAGATTTAGTTATCGCAGTTACGTAAGGGGCAGCAGTTGCTGAGTCGTCAGCGGGCGCACACTCCTGGGCAGCATGACGAACATGCAGAGTGAACTGCTACTTGCCAACTGAGTGGAAGTCTTAGGCTCTTGCTCGACCAATCACAGCATATTTTGACCATTGCGTGAGAGATATTCCAACCACGCGTCACGCTGAGGCGAGAAAGGCCTGGAAACAAAGAGGAAGTATCTATTGAAATTTGTGGAGCTTTGAAGGCTTATAGCGCTGCCACATGAAGAATTGTTGATCGCGAGGACAATTTGGACACGATGCACGTGTTTTCTTGAATTATTTAAAAAACATCAGGGGTGGTTTAGCGGTCCTTGTAAGAATGGAAACTGAATGCATGTATTTGTAAGTTTCTGTCATCAGAAACATCTTTACGAAATAATCGAACGCCACATTAAGGACCTGAGTCATCATCTCGCATTATTTATAGTTATACGCGTTGTCAAATCGATAACTTGAGGCGTGAAGGAAAACTTTAAAGTATAATAAATTGAAATAAGCATAGAAGGAGGGCGTCTATGATGGAGTGCAAAAAAGAGGTCGCTGATTGAACGTTTATAAGTGATCTCGGCCATAGGAAGCTGCGAATTGATATCATCAACTAGAATTCGTAAGCTTTTGAGCAAACGAAATATGAACTTGACCAACAAACGAGATCATATCCCAGCGAGGTGTCTTGTACCGCACAAAGCACATCACTCGGGCATGAAAATAGGTCAGCCTTAGATAACCGACTTTTCTATATATCTGTTATTATTTTCGCTTTTCTTAGCTGCCTTTTCAACATACAATATGCGGTTAAACCACGGAATAAAAGTATGACCGAAGGAAAGTAAGAAAAAATGACGAATGTGAAAAAAATGAACTAAAAAGTCTGGGAATATGCCTGGAAATGTTGAGGAAAAAATGAAGGCATGACATACTGAAAAAAGAAAACGTCTAACGCAGTCTCTATGTACGAAAGGCACTCATTCTGAAAACTGCATTTGAGGGTACCAGAACCCAACAAGCCGCTTCATTACCATGAAAAACGATCCTACGCGGTTCACCGCAACTGCAGTGAGGCCAGCTGCAGATGTGCTACTCTACCCTGCATCGACTCAACCAGCACATGAAGACAACAAAAAAATGCAAGACGTTCTCGCAAGACGACGCAGATTTTCCAGCAGCACTGATTGCGTGGCGCACGATGTTTTGTGTAAGCGCATTCATAACTTCCCCCTTCTTTCCTTGCTATTTTGTTCTCTATTCCACTTCTTCTCTTTCTGTGCATTGTAGGAGAGGCGATCACACATAACTTGGTTAACCTATATGTCTTTCATCTTTTTTTTCTTTTTTTGATATAACGCGCCGAATAACAGTTAAAACGTTCGTTTCCATAGTGGCTCCCCAACAGCGGCACTCATAGATTGTCACTCTAATAAAGAATGCATTGACACACACACAAAAACCTGATTGATGCCCGTTTTTCGGAAACGGTGTAACACGTAAGTGAAACGAGTCCTCGACGAGGTAGTGGAGCATTCTTTGTGCATTGTTTCACAACAAGGGCGAAGGAATTAATTCGGCAATAACAAACTGCAATGCCACGCGAAAAACACCCAGCTGCTCGAAATTCACAGTGCTCACCACAAGCAGTAAGCACGCTGTAAAGGAGCATACACAAGACGAGCGTGGGCAAAGAACTGCCGCGATTCTCATGAGGTGTGTTAGCAGCGAGCTCCTTTCGTGAACGCGGCCGCAGCAGCGAGCGAGTCGAGGTTCACGCTCTCTTTACTTTGTGTACCTTCAAAATAAACTTGTGGTGGAAGTAAAAGAAGTACAGAGCACCGAAATTCCGAGGATAAGCGTGCGAGCGAGTGAGCCAACATGCTAGAGAACATCTATACGCATTTTGACAACGCCGTTTGGACGTGCCCGCAAACAGCAACGTGTGGTTGGCGCGGCACGACAGCCTTTAGAGCTCGCGCACTCTACGCGTGGCCGTCGTGCCATCTCGCTACTGGTGACCGAAACGAACTCAAGTTTCCGACCTCTGAAGACCGCCAACGATGCATGGTCTATGTAAATAGCTGGCCCTTAACACGTAAAAGAACGATCGCTCTGTTGTGTAGTGGTTAGCGTAGCGCGATGAGGAGCGCAAAGTCGCTGCTTCGATGCCCCACTGAGGAACTTTTCCTTCTTGCCTTTTTTCTTTGCAATCATGTATTTTATTATTAAATTTAAAAAAATGCACGGAGTCGTTGTCGAACATAATTGGGAAAGGTTACAACTTTTTGTTCACTCGCCTAAGAAATATAAAATTAAAAACAAATTGGAATAGATACAGTCCTCAAAGATAGGCCTGTTGACAGGTTATTTGGGCAGGACAAAGACGTAGCTACCTTGCTCTCATTTAACATTCTGCGCAATTATGTCAGTAAATATCTTACGTCGTATTCACGATGGAAATATGTCCGTGAGCTGTGGTGGACTCCAAATTAAACACTTTTGGTTTTAAAGAACTGGTCAAGCAGGCGAACAGCGTGTCCTCTCTTTGCCGAAGCGTTCTCTTACGTTTTCGTCGCCTTTTTAACCGCATTCATTTTGCTGTCATTATTTAGTTGGTTTCTCGGGGACATGAAGTGAAGTTGTGGTCCGTTGCCACGCGCTTGCTCAGCACGTCTCGACGTGGTCAGAACACAAACGAACAAAACAAAATTGATCGTGCTCCAATGTCGTCAATGCTCACGTACGGGGCTTAAGCAAAAAAGAAAGCTCTGCCTTAAGGTCGCGATGCGTTTACGGCCTTGCAGGTACGTGAGCGCATGCACATTGCAACGCAAACGCAGTTTGCGTTAGCGATTTTAAAATGTGCGATCGTAACTTTAAAGTTGGAGGAGAAAAAAAGCAGAATCCAAGAACGCTGTCTTTACTGCCTGAAAGGGTGTTCTTTCGTCGATCGTGAGAGAAAGACTTGGCATCTTGCTGACATAGCAGACTTTACTTCGCTTCCGGGTGAAAATTCTAAATAAGTCTTTATCGGGATGTTTAAAGGGAGAATACATAATAGGTTGTTTTTAAAAAGAATGCCTCATGTTGTAAAGTCACTGGGTCAATCATCGTTTTGTGCTTGCTTTGTTTCAAAAGTACACAATGCTAATCTTTGAAACAAAGCTCACTTAATCCATACATTTTTACGATGTGTCATTAAAGAATGTGAAAAGAAGGAGGTAGAAAAAAAGTCCAGAGTTTCACCATTCTTTAGGCATAAAACAGAACGAAGTGTTGAACAAGACAGAGTGAAGACGATAGAAGTTTACTGAGTATGGTGAAGCTACGATCAATATATTACAAGCACTGAGGATGCAGATATACATGTTTGCTATGTCAATACAAAAATTATCAATTAGCAAGCACATTATTATCATGCAGTACAATTGAGTATTGGCTACGCATTGACGTTCTCCACAAGGACAACTTTATTACCACGAAACTCATGCAAAGTGTATAGTTGTTCCTTCTTCTCTTCGTGACATTATACGTGCACGCCACTACTGGCCGACGTCCAGTCATTTTTGCTTTGCACATACTTCGCGTTTCTGCCATACTTCACATGCTTCGCAATTTCGCCAGCACATCACGCAGAAGGACCACTGGCCGAATCTGACCCAAACCGTCACGCACCACATCAATATTTGCACAGCCAACCAACGCCACGAAAATTTACCCAAGAAATCAGCCACTCTACTTCAGCGTCTCGCACGTTTCACATAGGTCTTCATAGCTTTACTCGGCTCATTCCTGAAGCCTTTTGTCAGTAATCACTGGGTTATTGGCTCCAGTGACTACTTAACTAGGTACAGCGGAACCCAATTTGTTGAGCAAGCAACTGCTCCTGATGTGTCTATCCTTTTTATGAAGAAATATGTTCTCCGGGATATCGTGGCTTAGCTGTCGTCATCACGTAGTGTGGTACTGGCATTATAGCATAGCTGCTCCAAGATATTCTGTGACTGAGTGGTACGACGAACCGAACGACACCTGTAGACCAGTGGTACAACCGAACGCCTTAAAAAAGTGATCACATATATATGCTTTCAAAATACATTAACAAGTATCACAAGAATTTGTAAGAAATGATCCCATTTTTCTACAACACTGCTCTTCGGTTTCTTCGGGATACTACCACTTTTAGTCCTTTTAGCTTGACTTGCAGCATTGACGTCACCATGGTGATCAACTTCACGCTGTTACCAACTCCGCCAGGGTCGGCTACCCCGAATACAGACTTATTTGTTCAGCGTGCCGAAGAAGGCCGGAAGCTTCTACGCTTACGTATTTGGTCGCAGAAAAATCACAGTGCTTGACAGTACAGCACTAATTGCAGGGCTTTAGCCTACAAGCCCGTCATTTCAGTTTCGATTTGTACCCATACACGTCACCGAGGGTGTTCATAAAATTGTTGTGCACGAATTTTCTAACATACACCACTTTTCATCGGCTCAGAGAAGTGAAGTATGAAGATTTCCCAGTAGACAAATCGCACCGCTCCCGTATATAGACTACGCATTTCCGGTGTTCATGGTTCTAGAAAGCCCTGCCGCTTACAAAATCTTGAAGCTCATCTACAAAAATTCTACAGAGCATTAGTCACCCAGAGTGCAGAATATACGTAAACAAGGGACAAATTTGCTGCCACTCTTGTCACCTCCGATTAGGGAGTGGGTACTAAGTAAATACTAAACACACAGACCTCTCACACTTCACTACCTAACATCCACCACCCGTTATATATAGCCATATCTTCTTGACAGACCATTGAGTACTGGTAGAAATATTTCTATCCTTCAAAAATTTACATTTAAACGTACACAGGTTACGTGCAAAATTATGGCGGCTGTTTGGAAGCCATAAATTACACACATCTCTTATTCTGCACTTGCCAAAGGTGCAACAATCTTTTAATTAGAGATATTTAATTATATGATAGCAGTTGCATGACGCTGCAGATAGCTTCAACTTCTCTGCAGACATTCTGGGGACTAGGGTGGCTGGTGGGTGATTGATGGGTGATTGAAAGGTGAAACCAATTTATTGTTATAGAATATGTCATGAACGAGAATGTATAAATATATTCGTATCTAATATATACATCTACACATGCACTCACAGAAAATCGAACCTACGACCTTCACAGAGAATTGAACCTACGACCTTCAAATAACGAACACGTTATTCGAAGGTGATAGGCTCGATTCCTGCTCACGTCAAGTAATTTTCCCCCACTTTTCTTTCTTCCTATTTACATTACATTGGTTCTAATAACTTCCCCTATACATTCCTTGGCATTATTGTCTGTTAGATCTCATATATATATATATATATATATATATATATATATATATATATATATATAATTGTTTCTTCAGATAGAATCACAGATTATTCACGAGGTGAATGATGACGAGCTGGGCGGAGCGCCAACGAACGTACGCACGACACACGGACGGACTGATGAACGCTTCACCCTACTCAACAACAATCACTCCATGGATATGTGGTGACACTGTTTTTATTGACATTTAGTGCAATTTTATGACCTTGAAAACTGGCTACTATGACGACATGGGACGACACGGAACGCATGACCCATGACGTAAGGAGCTTCCCTCAAAAAATGCACCAGACGCACATTGTCCCCTCTACAAGATGCGCTGTGAGTTTTCACAGCTCTTCTCTAGAAACCATGACCAAGTGCAGTGTGGTCCTGTGGCCTTCCATGGGAGACAAACATCCTACCTGCGCAGTAAACGACCGACGGCTACTTTACGTCACTTTTTTCTGTTGCTACTTTATTGCGAAGCACGTGGTCGCACCTCTTTGGAGCTGATCACGCCACGAAACGGGGAAAGAGGACGGATTTTTGCCAGCAGAAGAAAGTCTTGCCACGTTGAGATCAATGCTATGAGTAATGAGTTCGCGTTATCGTGAAGCTTGCTTGACGGGCCCATCTGGAAGTATGGAATCCGGACTGCAGCCACGGTATCGTACTTTGCTACAGGGCTGGCTTTCTAAGCGGTATACACATGGGGTAGCAAATTTTCGACATTCTGTACACTGAGACATGGTCCGTGCTGAGCATTGCTGATGGTCTTGTTAAACTGAATGCACGAAAAGTGAAAAAAAGAAGGAATTGAACGTCGGTGTAGAGACTTGAGAGGCGGAAAAAAACAAATAATGGTAAGCAGTAGAAAAATATCGGTAATGAATTTGCGAAGTTAACCTGGCTAAAAAGGGGCTGAGAGACACAATAGCACAAATAATTCGGCTATTAAGTGTTGATTCGCATTTAGACTTGACAAGGCGCACACAGAAACCCGGAAACAAGAAGAGAAAGATCCTAACAGCACGGCAACCTACTCGAAAGAACAGTGTATTTGAAAGAAAAGCAAGTACATATATATCAGCTCCTTTGCACTGCCTATAGCTTGTTCAACAGTTAGCAATGTTTTCCTTCTTGTGTCCGTGTTTCTGTGCACGGCTTCTTCAGTGCAAGGAGGGGAGGCGCAAGTACTACAAGATGAGAAATGTTGATACCTGTGCTGATACCTTTCCACTTGTGTCATTTGTCCGGCCGTCTTTCGTATTCGCAAACTCTGCTAAGGTCGCGCTGACGCGCACAGACACAAGCAGTCGGAAGACGGTAAGGGCCACAGGCCTTGCAGAATCGTCAGCTTCAGCACCACTGTGTAGTTGCTCCAATTTTCTCCTGCAGTTTTATGATCCTACAATACAAGGTCAGTATGAATTAACGCATGAAGTGTTACCTGATTGGCTTATATTATTGTCCTGCTGCTCCTTAGTGTCTACAAACTATAAACGATAATGTATGCGCAATCGATGATTTCCATGGTCAAGTGTGTCACGGAATCCCGTTTGGTCGGGCTTAAACATAGAGGTATAAAACAAAAAAAGCCGACCAAGTTTAAATGCGCAAAATAAGTTTGGGGGCCACAAACGGGAGCTTTATCCTAAACATGGCTTCTGTGTAGTGCACGGAAAAGTATATTTTATATTTTCTAGCAATCCACCTTGTTCTGCTTTCTTGCTTTATTCCAGAATAAGTGGTCGAATGGGAACATATAGTAGCGGCTCACGTCTTTTTCGTGTAGCCAGCTTTTTATTTTATTTGTTATGCTGGCTGCTGTCATAAATTTCGGACTACCACGCAGTCCTTTAGTAATATATGATTAGAAAAACAGGGTGCCATTTACTGAGACTGTTTTCGTAGACGAGCGTAAACGACTTCCAGCCCTTCGCGTCGAGGAGCCCCTTGATTGCCGATCCTAGGTGGGCACGCTGAGGCGACCGACGGATCGAGATGGACGACGAGTCACCGCCGCCGTCTCCGTCAGTGCTGGCACCGCCGTCGCCGATGCCGCTTCCAGGCGCACGAGTAACAGTAACGAGGTGGGGGACGCGTGATTGCTTGCGCGCGGCATCCACGGCAGCAGAACTGGGGCCCGAACTGGGTCCCACAATGGCCATCACGCCCATCGGCAGGAGCTTGCAAGCTGCAGAGAATAAAGGCGAAAGACGTTTGAGTTACTAGGCACTTGTGTGAATGCAAGCACCAGGTGGTTATAGTTACGTTGTGCAGAAAGACAACGCATATGTCCCACTATGCGTTGGTCCATCCATCTGTTCTTTCATCTATCTATCTATCTATCTATCTATCTATCTATCTATCTATCTATCTATCTATCTATCTATCTAGCAGCCTACAACTTTAGCTCTCCTGGCCGTTTCGATAATGGTATCGATACCCAAATTGGCATGACATAGCATGAGTGATTGAGTGAGTGAGTGAGAACAACTTTATTATGGTCCAATGCAGACTCTGGTGTTGCCACGCGACACCCGGCTACTCCTACGCCACTGCATGACAAGCAAAAGTGACTTGTCATAAATTAAATATCAAGACATGTATGTCATGAATATCTTGATTTACCTTTCATGTCCTGTCTTATCTTGCGATGGTTCCGTTCACATTACATGTTGCAAAAGTGGTATGGTGTGACATGAATACATGGCGAACACAAGTGGCAGTCCCTAGAGAGATATAAAGATGCCAGGAAAGGCAGGGAGGTTAACCAGACGCACATCCGGTCCCTAACGTGCAAATCATGACATGCATCTCATGTAGGTCATGACTACACGCCGCCCTCATGGTGCATTCACCGTCGTTTTGCTAGCTTCACATAAACCAAATTTGTTGTTTGGTGATGGTAATAGATGGTGAAGTTATATGACTTGTGCAAACATGATATCATAACTAGCGTGTCATGTAAGAACATGACAACATACCATGCTCATATTGCGCTCGTGGCCGTTTCGCTAGCTTCACATATACAAAATTATGTAATACGCGACGTGGATGGATGATAAAGGTATATAACACGTCCAAACATTATATTACTGAGATGCGTGTCATGTAAAACATGACTACATGCTACGCTCATAGCGTGCTCATGGCTGTTTTGCTAGCTTCACATATACCAAACTTGGTATCACGTGATGTGAATAGACGACGAAAGTAAATGGCACGTTCAAACATGACAACCGTCAGATGGAAGTCCTGTACAGCACAATTTACGTCCGCCTCGTAACGTTATACTGACGTTAAAGTGACGTATGAACCTTCCTTATTCGTGCTTCGCGTATCATTAATTGCCACTGCACGTCGGCTGTGCAATTTCTGTTTTTAGCGAATCTTGAATGCCGTCCGTTACATGGTAGCTACTCTAGTTTGAGCGCAATCAGCGTCCAAGGCTCATCAGTGCGTTCTTTGCCGTGCGACATCAACATTATTTTGACGTGTCCAGTGATCTCCAGGGCAACTCCTCAGGTGCCAAGTGACGATGACTGACCAGCGATGACGTCGACAGGTGTAGTGTTGTCATCGCGGTGTCAATAGATGTGGCAACGTCTGGTGGCGACGCCTGGCTGTCTAGCAATGGTTACACTTGCTTTGTTTTGCTTGGTTCATGCAGTGCGATTGTGTGAAACCTGCGTTTTCGTTTGCCGCTTCACGGGATAACTTGTGAAGTCTTGAGTGTCACTGTGATTTTTTGAAGCTATTGTCATCGCGAACAAGTAACACGCTAGCAGCGTTCGTATGTCTCACCAGCCAGTGTTGACAAAGCATGCGCCTTCATCTGCCCTGTCATTGCACAGTCCGGCGTTGAAATGAATTCAGTTTATTTATCACGTACACTTGTACAGTAAGTGGATGGGGCAGGGATAAAAGCTGTATAAGAACAGCTTCATAAAGCCCCATATTTCCATGATCACCGGGGCAACAAAAAGGCAAAAGCAAAGTACAGCATAGACAGTTTAAACCAGCATTGTACATGCTTTGTATCAGAACAAAAAATATACAAACCTGTACAAACTAGAAATGCACATGCTATACATAGAAAGAATGAAGCATGCAAAGAAAAAATAATACTACACATATAAACTAATAAAGCGAATTTAAAACGTAAGTATTCTAGAGCGTACGAACTTCTTCACATGCAATTCCTAATTTATTTAGGGTATTCGGCAAGCAATAGCCCAATGTCTCAAAACCATAATTTGCCCACGGTCTTGGCATATGCTAATGTTCCGAGTGTTGGTTTAGGTGCGTCAAAAGATTTATTTGTAGGTTAGCTAAACAACGTATATAGTTGCGACCTCTTATGGTAGCAGATGTAAAAGAGGTTACTAAAAACCTTGGTAGAGCAGGGTTATTTTGGTTTAGGTGGATAATAATATAGCTGCTAAAAAGACGATCGAACAGAAAATGATTCACCTCATTGCAAATCGCCGTGATTCGATATTCCTCAGTGTTTGCATCGTTTGTGCACGCAGGTGACAACGGCGATAACAAGGGGGGAGGTCGAAGGCATGCCCATATATGTGCACGCTGAGCAGACCAATTTCAAACTGAAAATCGTGTTCTGGTTTCGTGTGGCCACGTAATCATATAGGGCGTGACCACGGTAGGTGACCCCTTGGCAGCGCTTGAGACGCTGAAAATTGGCGGGCTTAGCACTCGTTTTGAATTAGGTTCGATACTAGTCAATATTATACATACCGATTTGTCCCTCTTTTGTAATATTAGTATCAAATCTTATAGGGGATCGGAAATTATACGCGTTGATGAAAAAAACGTGACATGCGTCAAGTGGATGTCACTGCTCCTTTAATGAAACACCGTTGCCATCTATCCCCTAATACAACCAACTGCTGTCCCTGCAGTGACTTGTGATCTACCAATACTCTAATCACATTCGCCAATTGCTTTGCAATTACCCTAATGAGCTCCGTGCCACCGTTTCTACGACTTACAGTTCTAAACGCCTAATTGGGCGCTAACTAGGCCTTTCAAACACCGTGAGACAAATGCGATTTTCCTTTGAATGGATAGCGATTCGATTACCTCCGGCTACCAAAACACAAATATAGAGGTTGAGACTCCCCACAAATGGAGATACATTGCTATGGAGAGCCGGAATCTCTCTTAATTTTTTTAAACGAAAGCACCACGTATTTTGATGTGCAATACAACGACTACTGTTTTCGAATTCGGAAAAAAGGCAAAACAAATAATGTATTAGAAATGTTGTTCAGTCGTGGTCGCAACGCGGCGTTGTCAATTATTCATGGCTCTGTATTTAGGGTGCATTCTTTGAAATACTGAAAACAATTTTCCCGCAAATGTCGACATAACTGGCGCCTATCGTGAACCTAATACAGTTATTTCACTGGTTCCAAGGACTGTCCATGAATAACAGTGTTTGACGCTTATTATAATAGCCTTGAATACCGTTTTCGAAAAAAAATCGCAACATATCTACGGAGTGAATGCCGATGAGTGGGGCGAAGCGTCCATCCGTCCGTCCGTTCTTTAGTCTGCCTGTCTACTCTCTCTGTATGTGACGGGTGGACAGACGCTTCGCCCCACTCATCATTCACTCCGTGAATACGCTGTGAATTTTTATACGAAAGCCTATAACGCCTTGCAGTGAAATTATTTACAAAGACATATACACACAACGCCGTCTTTTGACCGATTCTTCAACTAATTAGAAATGACTACTACTACTACGAGAGACCAACACCCCGAAGAGCTTCGCCCCTAAAATGCATAGACTGACAAAAAAAAAACGCGAAATGCGTCATCCTAATATAGAAAAGAGCAACAAAGACACAATTAGGTATTTATGGGCAAGGAATTGTGCAGCTTCCTAACGGCGAAATATTTATCGACATCATATCATTGATAGTCCTCAGAGCTTAGCAACGTCAGCGCATATCTGTCATCTGTAGCGAGAGGTTGCATAATTCACGTATTGGCGTGCTCTAAAGTTCGTCGCTCTACGCATTGTGATGCGCACGCGCGTCCTCAAGGTGTAGTCTCATGAGCACGGGCTTACCTGATTCTGGCGTTTTATATCATCATTTCATTATTTACTTTCCCTTAAGGGCCCCTGACGGGGTATTACATAAGGGGAGGGGGCGGTCGAACAAGGATACACAAAGGCATTTCCAGACCAAGAACATAAATTAGCTTAAAATTCAAGAATTGGAAGTACAGGGCAAAAATAAAAACAGAACTCGTTATACAATGAATATCATGATGATTAAAAATGAGAGAAAGGCAACTGTCTACACAGAAATTACAATGGTGTGGTTGTAAAATGAGTTTCTAGTTTACTGTGAAGTTTAAGGTTTTAAACTTCACAGTATTTCGTTCGTTGGCTATTGCATTTGGAAGCCGATTCCAATCCTCAATTGTTAATGGGAGGAAAGATTTGTTAAAAGCGTTGGTTGGACCTTTTAAATTTTGGACACTGAAAAAATTCAATAGACGGCGTGAAGTTCGAATTGGTGGGAGAAGCATGATGATTTGTGGGGTTTAACGTCCCAAAACCACCATATAACTATGAGAGACGCCGTAGTGGAGGGCTCCGGAAATTTTGACCACCTGGGGTTCTTTAACGTGCACCCAAATCTGAGTACACGGGCCTACAACATTTCCGCCTCCATCGGAAATGCAGCCGCCACAGCCGGGATTTGATCCCGCGACCTGCGAGTCAGCAGCCGAGTACCTTAGCCACTAGACCACCGTGGCGGGGCATGGTGGCAGAAGCAGAGAGCCATGTAAGCAAGAATAATTCAATTACAGTTTGTGAAATAAATAAAGGCGTGTTATTCTTCGTCTAAGATCCAGAGAAGTGAGAGACAGTGATGATTTTATAGTAGTAACACTTGTGCGGAAATTGTATTCGGAGGTTATAAAACGAGCTGCGTGATTGTGAATGGGTTCGAGGGCCTTATGCTTCCACCTTATGCCTTATGTTTCTACCACAGGTTTGCTCTCATGTTACAGTGGTTAACAAGAACATGAAGGTCACTCCTCTGGCTTCCACGACCGCGTTTACCAAACGAGCACACTGCTGACACACGAAGTAAAAAGTCCAGCTGTGACAACTGTTAGTCCACCGTCGTTATGTGTATTTATTTATTTATTTATTTATGGCAATAAGGCCCATCATATCTTCAGACGTTAGACAGGAGTGGGTACAAGCGAATACAAAAAAAAAGTTACAATAGACACTTATGAAGCATTGCGGTGATAATAACAACAAAAGAAGAAGAGCACAACGAATTTATACAAGCAAAGCAACAAGATATTTGAATAACCAGATAAAACATGAATACGTAAACATTTGGAAAAAAAAGAGCGCCAGGGTTCATGTAAAATTATGCAGAGCTATGTCTTATGGACCGAAGGGCCTGTAGATAAGATGATAACGATAGGCATTCCACCACAGCTGATGGGAGAGAAATCCACTGGGTTGCAGTTCTCGGGAAAAAAGAATACTGAAAAATGTAGGTGTGACTAGAGAACTTGGTTATTTTTATATTATGAAGGGACCGAGTAGGCTGCCGGTGGAAAGCTTTTAGATATGCATCTTTTTTCATACCCAAATGTCCAAGATAAAGGAGGTAAAATAGTTTATTCGTTCGTGGTATCGGCGATTTGCTCATTTTTCCAGCTCAGCCATTTCTAGAAGAGATGTGACTGATGCCTCCCCGCTGTATTGATCGAAGATGAACCTAACTAATTTCCTCTGTATTTTTTCCAGTATTGAAATTTCTCTTTTGTGTATGGATCCCAAACAGCGGCACAATATTCCAAGAGTGGCCGAATAAGTGTTTTATAGGCTATTAATTTAACTTCTGCAGAGGACTTACTCAGGCGCCTCCTTAAGTACCCGAGTTTTTTCATCTCCTTTCTATGTATGTAGTCAATGTGATCATTCTATTTAAGATCGTGAGAATGATAACTCCCAGATATTTATAGTTTGTTACTACTTCCAGAGGTTAATTATCAAAGCAGTAAGAAAACGTAATAGGGTGCTCTATGCGACTGATTGTCATTGCTGCAGTTTTCTTTTTTTTTGATGGTCATTTGCCAGTCTGTGCACCATGTTTGAATTAGGTCCAAAGATTTATTTAGTGTTATCTGGTCATGCAGTGTGGTAATTTCACGGTATATAATACAATCATCAACAAAAATCCTTATTTTAAAGGGTATGTTCTGAACGGTGTCATTGATGTATACAAAAAAATAAAGAACCAAAAACAGAGCCTTCTGGGATTCCCAAAAGGACTGGAATGGCACACGAAGTGTCGTCTAAATGAGAGGTAGGCTTCCATCCAAGCTAGTAATATGGTGTTCTTTAGTATTGGTTCTAACTTCAATAATAATTGTCGATTTGAGACTCAGTCGATGATTGATCGATTGATTTGTGGGGTTTAACGTCCCAAAACCACCATTTAATTATGAGAGACGCCGTAGATGAGGGTTCCGGAAATTTAGACCACCTGGGGTTCTTTAACGTGCACCAAAATCTGAGCACATGGGCCCACAACGTTTCTGCCTCCATCGGAAATGCAGCCGCCACAGCCGGGGTTTGATCCCGCGACCTGCGGGTCAGCAGTCGAGCACCTTAGCCACTAGACCACCGGGGTGGGGCGGACTGGGTCGAATGTCGTTTCGAAGTCGAGAAATATAATGTCGACCTGGTTATGTCTGTCTAGGGCCGCTGCTAAGTCGTGAACAGTTTCGATGACCTGGGTGACTGTAGAGTAACCGCGGCGAAACCCGTGTTGAAAGGAACCAATTAAGCCTTTGTTTTCAAAGAAACTGGATATATGTTTAAAAATTATGTGCTCTAGCTTCGCGCATGTGAATAATAGAAAATTGGTCTATATAATGACGTAGTCGATGGCGCGTTTTTTTTAGGGATTGGCGTGATTTTCGCGTACTTCCAGTCGTATGGGAGATCCGCTATAGAAAGAAATGTCTTGAACAACAGGCATAGATATTTAGAACACCATTCGGCATATCGCTTTTAAAATGCATTTGGTATACCGTCTATGCCTGGCGATTTCTTGTCATCTAACTTCAGCAGTAGTGCTAGTATGCGTTCTTCAGATATAGACACATTATCCATAGGTTCACTAGAATCAAATTTGCTAAATTCTTGTGCGCGGCCGTCGTCAACGACAAACACCGAACCAAAATAAGAATTGAAAGCATTGGCTATTACTGCGTTATCTGTTAGAGGGACACCATCGATTGATAGATTAGGAGGATCGTTCTTCTTTGGCGAAATGTGTCGCCAAAATTTTTCTGGTGAAGTTTTAGGCAAGTTTTCAAGACGAACGTTTTCGTAAATATTTTTCGCCTTTTTAATGCTGCTCTTCAGTTGTTCGCGAAACTCCGATATGTTATCTGAACTTCTTGAGCATGGATACCGCCTGTACTGTCTTTTCCCTTTGTTTAACTTACTTTGGTGACATGCAATCTGTTTCGTCATCCATGGATTGTATGTACGCCGCAAGTGTCCTTCGTGTGGGATAAAGTTTTTCACACACGTGAAAACCAGAATTAAAAAAAAGTCCTAGATATGATCAACAATAGAGGCATCTGATTTGTAAAACGAGTTAAACAAAGAAAAAGATCTATATAAAACCCCCATATATAAACATCACTAGCACGAGAAAACACTGAACTAAAACACTCTTCCTTCACCAGCCTTGATCGGATTCTCACTCCGAGATTTAAGCACACGAGTATGTCGTCTGAAACACCTTTGAATAAATCCACTCTCGGGGCATGATCAAGAACACTGTCACTAATAATGAAGAGATTTGAAAATGATTGACTATCTTCTTGTATTCTTGTAGGCTCTTTTACTAGTTAGGCCATGTAATGAATTAATGTCTACGAGTGGTTAAGCAGAGGCACAGAGCGCTTCAGGAAAATCACCATCCCAGTTAATTAGTGGAGTGTTGAAATCTCCGGTTAGCACAAGATTAGAAGCGTGATTCCTGCACATGAACTCGTTTAGCACCACAAAAAAAGTACCGTCGCCTTTCGGGGGGTGGTAAAATGCGGCAATTATCAAATAGAATTCCTCGAAATGAAAGTTCACCTATACGTATTAGGCGCTGGTAATATCTGGCAGTCATGTAACGCGCAACGAGTCCATGTACAAAATAGCAACGCCGCCATCACGGGAATCACTGTCCTTGCGGTAGATACGGTATCCATGTGGTACGACTTCCGAGTCACATATGTCACCGTGCATCACTGTGCAGCCACGTTTCTGTAATAACTATTACATGGGGGCTTTGAGCGGACATTATGCTTTCTAGGTCAGCTGTTTTCTTTATTATACTTCGGGCATTTAAGTAAAGCATCGGAAAGTATTTTCGAGGCCTTTATTTCATTCTGCGACTGTCACGCCTGAGTGGAGCTGACGGCTGGTTGTGCATATATGTATATATATATATATATATATATATATATATATATATATATATATATATATATATATATATATATATATATAATATATATTACATATATAGTCTAGTAGATCCTCCGTGAGCGGTCACAACGTGGTTTATTTCGACGTTTCGGCCTAGAGTCTGGCCTTCATCAGGAATATATATATATATATATATATATATATATGTGTGTGTGTGTGTGTGTGTGTGTGTGTGTGTGTGTGTGTTGAATGCGTGTGTGCTTTGTGCTTGAGGTGCATGCTTAGAAATTCGAGCAGCTTGCTATTCTTCGTTTCGCATTACAATGTGTTGCTGTGGCATTCATTTCTTCGATGTTGTTATGAAAGAACGCTCAACAAGCGCTAAACTACGTCTGCGGAGACACGTTTCACTTTCATGTTGTACCAATTTTTACACAAAGAGATCAGGCGTGTTTTCTTATGAAGGACCACTTTTTATAGATGTCATGTAAGGAGTTGTTGGCACACCGATTGGGTGCCGACCACTGATTTGCTCCCTTTTTTCTGCTGACCCGCAAGTCGCGGGATCGAATGTCGGCTGTGGCGGCTGCATTTTCGAAGGAGCTGAAAATGCGCAAGGCCCGTGTGCTCAGATTTGGGCGCACGGTAAGTAACACCAGGTGGTGGAACTTTCCGGAGCCTTCTACTATGGCGTCTGTCATCATCATATGGCGGGTTTAGAGTGTTCAACTCCACATATAGAATCAAATCATTTTTTTTACTTCTACTGCATACCCTACTGAAATAGACTATTTTTGCTACAATCAGCCTCATCTCTGTAAAGTTCAGTTAAAACAAAATAAAACCTTAAAGTAACGCGATAGTAGTTTGTCGCGCAAACTTGACGTGCTACAATAAGCTGTTTCGCTATATATCTCCATGACCGTAAGGTACAACCCTAAAAATAAGCAATTAACTATGACGCACCCACGACACCAACACTCAAACACAAAGCCTGTACATTAGATATTTGTTGCGTACCTAACGAAATAAAATATACAAGCAGCCTATATACAACGCACTTTGGGTGCTTTATGGTAAGCTAGCTACGTAAACAGAACCAGGCGACTCCTTGTCCGTAAAGTCTTCGGAAGTGCACCAATGTAACCACGCTTTTTCTACTTGAAGGCTACAATGATTTATACAGCAAACGTACACAATTTACAATGCTCGAGCTTCATTTATTTTACTTTATTGTTGCGACCCTTTGACCAACTGCGTATTTTATGTTCCCACTGTCAGAACGAAGCAAGTTCGCCCATCGGAAATACGGAAACTGAATGGGCCCTTCGCGAACAAGTACAAGGCAGGCAGTTTTCTCAAAAAGAAACTCTTCAAAGATTCCGATGCCTCTGTGTTTGTGGCATGGCAGACTTTTTCTGCTGAAGTTCCCTGCTGAAGACAGAGAAAGGGACAACGCAAGTGGAGGGCAGCCCCGCCGCGGTGGTCTACAGGCTAAGGTACTGGGCTGCTCACCCACAGGTCGCGTAATCGAATCCCGGCTGCGGCGGCTGCATTTACGATGGAAGCGAAAATGCTGTAGGTCCATGTGCTCAGATTTGGGTGCAAGTTGAAAAACCCCAGGTGGTCAAAATTTCCGGAGCCCTCCACTACGGCGTCTCTCTTAATCGTATGGTGGTTTTGGTACGGTAAACACTCTCGAAACAGCAATCTCAAAACTTGAAGAAAACAAGCACAAGAAAATACGTGCTGTCTAAGCTTGACTCGTTGCCGCGGCTCGACAAAACAAGGTTAACTGCGATGAACAAACCCCAACACAGCGTTTTCGAAGGAGAGAAAAAGACAGAGAAAAGCGTTTCTGTGGATGTTCCACCAAGATTGGTGGGTCGCGGAATCTCATAAGGCCATCCGCATGCTGCGCTGCTACAGCCGCAGATCGATGGCTCCTAGGCGCAGAATAATAAAAACGAGGCCTCGGGAAGCATGAAGTCGGCTAGTTGTTGAAGCATCCTAGAACTACAAGCCAAAATAAAGTGAACATATCCGATCAGCGAAATCATCCAGCGACAGCTTCATATTAACATAAAAAGATGGCGCACAAAACTCCAGTGAAAGAGTGTTAGATGTCAACGGCTCAGTGGTCGAGTATAGCTGCAATTTTGGCATACGGCAAAAGCTAAGAGATGACACAGAAGACGTACTTAAGAATAGATGTCACCCTCTCTAATATGAATATTTGTTTTTTTTTCTCATGTCACGGGATTCTCTCTGTTGAACATGCAGTAGCCCTTGATTTCTTTGCGCATATATGTGTTCGCTTTTGGAAGGCAGGTAATAAAGATACAGGATGCGTGGATTATTGTTTTCTCGGCCCTAAATTAGAGTTTCCAACTCCAGCTTTGGCTCTTCCTTGGGGCTTATGCTTCGTGTTGAAGCTCTCGGTTTTCAGCCGATAATACGGAATGCAACTAGGCGATGAGCGTGCAGATAAGATAAGCGGTAATACGTGGAAGGTGGAAGTACCTAATACAATGTAGGCGGTTGCTGCAAGGCCATTTGTAGACGAAAAGTAAAGAAACACAGCGTTAAAAACCTTCAAGATAAGTAATTGGCTTCAAGTAATGATCTTTGCCGCTGAGTTGTATTTCTCTTAGATCACAGGGCTGACTGTATGGCATGCACGAGTATAGTGTTATACCAATCCACTCAACAATACTGTATTTGATGCCTAAATAAAATGATATAACAAGATAATGCAATATCTCACGGTTTCCGTTTGAAAACAGCGATAAAATCATGAGGGACGCCACATTGAAGAGCTGCAGAATTTTCAAACATCTGGTGCTCTTTAATGAACACTGACATCACAGAGAGCACAGCCACGTTTATCAAAATATAAACGGAGTCGCTAAAACGGAAGTTTCCGGGCCTCTGAGATGCTCGGAAATGTAGAAGCATCAGCGCAGAGATAGGGAAAAAAAACACGCTGTGTACCAATACATAAATATAAAACACAAGATGTTGAAATCAGTAGTGCTTTAGAAATTTGCCATTTCATTCTAGAAAGCTGCAGGGTGACCAGTGGAGCTGACGGGCGTGTACTCCCGCTTCTGCTGTCCTGATAGTTATTTATATTTATAAGCGTGCTGCTTCTCGGGCGTTCACACACTCAGTGTCCACCGACAAAATAGAATACTAGTTGACTATCAGCCAACATAAAAAAAACCTGAAAATACACGAGCAAGAAAACGAGAGAAGACCGAGGTCTACCGCTACACACAACTTTTGATTTTCGTCCCACCCACCGGGTTTGAATACACTTCCACGGTGTTGCGCTAGTGGTACATTGTGTTAAAACTGTGAAATAAATATAAAAAAACATCAGACACACCTGCCGTTTTTTTATTTCTTGGCCTTCATCGCAAGGTGTATTTTATAGTGGCTAGTTTAATAAGTATTGAAACATGTTGATGTGATAAATTTTCACTGCTTTTAGCCAGACCCACTGTTTATTTTCTGTCTTACACTGTGCTGGACTTTTTAAATATTTTATTGTTTTGAATTGCGGCTTATTTTACGCACGAGAGTACCGATTTCATTGAGATCAAATTGTGATATTAATTCCTGCCATTCCGTGAGTAGTTTGCTTGCTACGCGTACCTTTTCTGTGTCGGTAAAGAATTATACCCTTGGCACACGGTACGTTTAATGTCATTTGCAGCAAATTACAATCAAAACTGATTTCTTTGCAATCTTGCATTCGTGGTCTACACGGCTATGTGAAATGACTTTTGAAATTCATGTCAGCGCTTATCGGCAGCCTGCTGTGATAACGAAAATTTACATAACATTGTCCGGCTGCTTCAAATTTACTGCGACGTGATAAACGGGCATCATCAAGAAAAATCCTCATATATATTCAAAGCAAGACTAACTTAAAGTTGCTCACAACTTGCAGTCAACAACATTTGTAACCGTGATAGCATTCATGAATTTTCTACTGCGATGAACGACGATCAGTGCAAACGAGCATTAATTGTTCATCTAGCTGCTGCTAAAGAAGCACGAGAACCGACTGAAATACCTCAAGCTCGCCATTGAAAAAATATTACAGAGGACGAGGTACTCGGGGCTGCATGCGCCGACATGCCAATTCGTTTACGCTGACTCTTCTTCGGGCTTCTATTTCGTCGGTGTTTAACATAGAACTTTGGTGCTTCCAAAGAAAAAAAATTGCTTGTAAACACTCTCTCTAAGTGGGTGTCCAACGCGTGTGTGCGAATTCTGCTACAGCGAGTCAGAATAACGCTATACAAATTGCACTATCGCGTTGGCAACATTCAAATGTCAACGAAAAGTAAACAACCTTTTATAAACATCCTAATGTCAGTTACAGTTGCTTTAAGATGTCTGTTTCGTAATCTCTTGTCTAGCGCCTGTTGACGCAGTACACATGTCGCGCTTCACTTAGTTCAGTGAACACATTCAACAGACGAATTTCATTCACTGTGTTCGCGTAGAAGCAACAAAACTGACATTAACGCCCAATGGCATTCGAAGCGAATGACATGACAAGTGCCGTGTGACAGGGGTATTACTGACTTTTCAGTGAGCTTATTGAAAGCTCATTAAAACAGCAATGGTTGAGTAGGGCTTCAATTCTGTTTTCAGAAAATCAGGCCATATAACATTCAGGAGAGCTTCGATGGCCAAATAACCCGTCTTCTGGCGGTAGACTCCCATTCGAAGGTCACTGTAAAAGTCGCGAAGTCGCTATTGCAGATAGTCAAACACGGTGCAGGAAGGGTACGGGCTCGAACTGGTACATTTACAGGGAAGGCAGTGCTCTTGTACACCTTGATGGACGGCTTCAATAAGGTAGTAAACATAGCACGAAGCACATCTGGTTTTCTGCGCCCGTAATAAGCTACAAAAACTTTGCCCTCGGACCAGTGTTCAAGCAATTGATAATGCAGTGCCAGGCATAAAGAGCCTTTCGGGGATTGTTCAGTTGAAGTAGTCTGCCCTTTTCCCGTGCCCTTAGAGAAAAGCTTTACGGGTATGCCCGCCCCGCCGTGGTGGTCTAGTTGCTAAGCTACTCGGCTGCTGACCCGCATGTCGCGGATTCAAAACCCAGCTGCGGCGGCTGCATTTCCGATGGAGGTGGAAATGCTGTAGGCCCGTGTGCTCAGATTTGGGTGCACGTTAAAGAACCCCAGGTGGTCGGAATTTCCGGAGCCCTCCACTACGGCGTCTCTCATAATCAAGTAGTGGTTTTGGGACGTTAAACCCCACAAATCAATCAATGCATCCAATGCAATGCAAGCATTCGCAACATCGTGATAGTATAAGTATGACAAACACAAGTAGTCGTTAGTAGCGCTAGCCCATTTACAGGTCTGCTTTTTAGCGCTCGTCAACTTTGTATCCTCTTTCTTTTAATGTCCGTCATACTTGCCACCAAAACATGCTCGGACATCGCACCTTAGGCGAAAGAACGTGGCGAAGCAGGTAGGAAAGAATAGAGCTTCATTTAGGGTTTGTACGCAGCCTTCATTACGAGCCCACTTTGACCGATTCACGACATCAGTTAAAGACGTCTTCGTGAGACGACATGTGTTGACCAAGGTTCACCAAGGTATTCTAGCTCTAGTTATCATGTGATGTCATCCGTGTTTTTTTCACATAGTTATGGTTCATCCTAACTTCTTTTTTCCTTCGTACCGGGAATGGCACATTCATTGACATTCGTTCAGTGGAACACTTCATTGCTGCAGGTGACAAAGACGGTCATGCGGCCATAGCCGGGCAACAATCAAATGTACCCACGTGGAATGACAAATCACCTCAATTGTAAGTCCTATTGTCCTATCAGAAATGACCGATCGCTGACAAGCCCACCATTGAGAGAACGGCAGTTACTGAAAAAACGTCACATAGAAAAAATATAATGAACAGCGCAGTTTTCAAGGTCGCGTTTCTGTACACTTGCCGAGAGCGGCTCTTTTCCATATGACGTCGCCACTTCAATATTCGAGGCACAAAAGTTTCGCTTACACCATTGCCCAAAGTGCCCTAGAGTGATTGCTTGAACGCGTTTTGCGAAGGATACTGTGTGCTGATCTTTTCCTCATCGCAAGGAACGAGAAAAAAACACAATATAATAGAAAGCCAAGGATGTTACCAGCCTGGAAGGATTGGTATGTCACCCTACATGGGGTAAAGGGATTAAGAGTCTTAAAGGTGAAGATGGGAAACTCACTAATAATATATGATTATAGAGTGTGATATTGTGAAATACTGACGCAACACAGTGCACCTGTCTTTATTGTCCTGTTTAGTGCTAGTAATGCTGTTACACATTGCTTCAGATTAACGTGTTTAGGAATGGGACATGTTTTCCACAGTGTACATGATTACCAAACTGAAATTACGCCGACGAAATGTAAGATAACTGGCCGTGTGTTTCACTCACAAATCGACATTTCGGCCGCTGTTGTAGCGCACCACTATGAATGTTCTTATATATGAGGTTCGCCAAGGTACTCTAGCTTACTTATTACGTTTATTAATTTCAACGAATCAAGCGAAAAAAATAATGTAGGAAAATGTCCTCTACATCCTCGCCCATTGAAAAAAAAATGCGAAACAAAATTGATGTTGAAACAATATTTTTTTTTACTCTGCCTGGAATGCGCGACATCAGCGGTGTGAATGGCGTTTACCCGGTTGAAACGGGCGTCGATGCGGGTGCTAGGAGAACAGTTTGGAGCGAAACTCGGTGTAGCATTCACTTCAGTAAACGTTTGTTTTAAACTCAGACACAAGAGGTGGGTTAGGTTTTGTGAAGTTTTACCGCAGATAAACAAGATGAAAGAGTGTTTCCACTCGACGTGTGGTCGAGCGTTGCTGGTGGTAGAGAAGGTGAAGAGAGAGTGCGTTGCGAACGAGTGGAAAAGCCGGCAGCTGCGAGCGTTGCTGCAAACAGGCTGCCGGCCAGGGAGAGAGTGACATCAGCACACACCTGCTGGGAAGCTTGAGAGGGTAGCATGACGTCAACGTGCAGCTGTGGCGCGACCCACTTGGGACCGCTCCAACACTTGTGGCGAGGGGAACGCGTGGCGGCGAGTTCGTAAGGACGCTCGTTCGCACGGTGTTACACACGTAAGTTAAAAAGCTGCTTCGCATCTGAACAGACATTGCGTTACAGAAAGAAAAAAAAAGAGCCAATTTGCGGTACAGTAGCACTGAATATCTTCTTTCTAAGCTTCTGACGAGGGCCTGCAAACTCGTCGGCACGTCCGCCCCTTCATCGGTCGAGTGTACTTAAGAACAACTTTTTTGGCAATCATACGACTCACCAGGGGTCATTAGGACGAGACGAAAACTCATTTGTCACGTAAAGGCAAGGCCGGAACGAGAAGCTCCGGGCGCTGTCAAAGTACTAAAGAGGAGTTCCATCTGACTTGACAATGCTCTATAGAATCGCAGAAACTGAAAACAAGTAAAGCACCTCGGAAACCATCAACAGAGCACAATATGCAGGAGCAGTGAAAGTCAGTCTGAGATCAGAGAGCTTTCTTGCTATATTAAAAAGGGGTTAAGTTCATTGCACTTTGGTCGATGGCATGAGCAAAGCTCATTCGGGCCGTTGACGCTGCCTAGTACGTAGATAACGTTTGTAGAGAGAGTGTAGCTCGATACCCATTACCACGTGGCAATATCTCATTAAACGAGCACACGGGGCAAAAAGCTTTCCCCAACAATGACTCTCTCATATAATTTTGTGCATACTGAGGAACTGTTCCAAAGTCATTCTTTTTTGAAATAGTGCTTTGTACTGTGAAGTTACTTGAAATACTGAGCTAGGACCTCGGTGCGAAGAAGGCTAAATGGCGGCACGTTACGAAGCGTATTGCCTTCCGAACTGAAGATGATGACGCTGATACTGGTTAACGTTATAACGAAGCTCGAATCTACAATAAATCAACTATGCTTTGAGGAGGATTCCCTGCATAACCAACCAGGAGGGGCGTTTTTCGGTGTTTGTTGTAATAACAGCATATAAGTGATGAACACGCCTGAAAGTTGCAAACGTTTTGCTTCTATTCTAACAGTCTCATTCTGCGTATTTATTTACTTGCGCATAACACATATTAATTCACTTGCAGCAGACAACCAGGGCTGTCTGCCATCTAAAAATTCTGGAAACATCGCAATCAGAACAACAGCCACGCCTGTAATTTACTGCAGACGGCTAGTATTAAATATATCTGTGTGGCAAGAGAATTTAAATAAATCCTAATTTTGGGAAACCCGGAAATGACGAGGTACTCATCATACGAAGCTGAAGAGCGCGTTGAAGATAGGGCAATGATAAAATGATATCCAAAAAGTTGTTGTCTCAGGATTTGCGTTCAGGAGGTCGATAAGCAGAGGAACCATTTACTGTCGGCACATGAGAGAGTCCGAGCTGGAAAAATGCGGTCACGTGTACATAACTTCAGGTCACCTTCAGGTGAAGCTGACTAGACGCCGGAAGCTACCCACATAAATAACTGGGGCACGCAATGGAAACACAGGCCTACATGAGAAAATTCAAGCACTGTTCACTAGACTAATGCCACACACTGCGCCTGATGGTGCTAGAATGCACAAGCAACTGGTACGTAGTACTTTCATTACTTTTTAAAACTAGGAACGTGCAGCGGATTCAGGGAATTATTTCGAAGACCAGTGAGAGGCTCTCACAGTGACGTAAGCCCCTAAAACCAGCTATGGTTGGTGAAACGAGGTCAGGCTGTCACAGCACGAAATGGCTACCTGGAATGAGGTGGTGATGCACCTAAGAAATCTAGAATATAGAGCATAGTCAAAATTAAAGTAATTTGTTTTTTTTTCACAATATACAGAAATATTGTGGGAATTTTGGACGACTTAAAGATAATTCAAGATAGCCCGAAAAGGCCTTCTTCCTTAAGCATGCATGATGATCATTACCGTTATGTAATAATTTGCACGTAAAAAAATTTGCCCGCCCGTGCAGCACCTGATATATTGAGGGCACACTGCGGGTCGCATCCAAGTTTCGCGAATTGAACAACTGCAAATACTTAGGGAAACATCTTTTTGATTGTAGGATATATTAAACAGTTGGTTATATCAACATTATTTACGTGAGTTTCTCTCGGAGGACAATGCCAGTTATACAGTAAGCTGCTACACTGATAGATTTCTTTAACATATAATCGGCAAATAAAAAGAATAAAAATATTTCTGACATTTCTGAAGTACTTTTATTGCAAACGCGACTAACATATTACGAGAAATCCTATTCGGAAGAATTAAAACAACAAAAAAGAGGAATATTCCTAACCAGGATCGTTTACCGTTGCTTACGACAGCGTATTTTTAATGCAGGAACGGCGTTTTTATGAAGAAAACAAACACACAAATAGCGTAATTGCCCATAAAAATGTTTTTATTGTTCATATAATGACAAATGCGGAAAATTATACTGCATGTCAATCTCGCGCATTTGAAGACAAGTATGAAAACCATAAAGAAATAAATCTCCACCAACTCCACGCGACGTGGAAGTTGATGCGGTTGGAAGCAATTGTCAAATGGCTGGTGATGAAGCATTGCTTCACTGATTTCGAGCTGAATTTTGTGAAGCAGATAAACTTCATTAAATAAAACGGATGGCCTTATTGGTGACGCATGAGCATACTGGCCACGAACGTCTGCCTCTGTCATGTCTGAAGTGTAGCCTAGGCTTCAGTTTCATCAAACAGAGATGCACACTCCGGTGTTCTCTACTGAATACAATAAGCACGAGTGCACCAAAGTAGAGCATGTCTAACTAAGGCAACAGTTAAAGTGCGGCTCGCTGCGTATGCTTGGTAAAACGCCTCTAATTTTATTAAAACATTCAGCGAAGTGTCATTGCGAAAAGCGCAGCTAGAAATTTGAAGTACTGCGGAATTCTATTCATGACGACAAAAAGTTTTCTTAGCAGGCAACACTTGCATTTTATTCTGGCATACACATTTTTTCACTACCGCAGACTGATCAACTCGTCTCACTTCGTCTATACCTCGGTGAGACAGGTGTTTCATACGAAAACACTCGTTGCAACCGTATGCGGGCTATATGTGTATTAAGAAGCGATTCTGCAATTTCTGGCCATTGAAGAACGTTTCGGAATTGATAAACTGCATGGCACGCCTTTTTGTTGTGCTCACCATTGCAACACGGACTAATCGAGAACCTTGCAGTCCGAAAACTGCCTCGAGAGTGAGCGTACTGTGTGTCAGATTGTGTAGTAAGTAGATCTCTGCAGCCATAGCTGACGCTATATATATGTGTGTTCCAGATGTGGAGATCAATAATTATTTTGATCGGCACAACACATCAACAATGCAAGTTATCTCTGGAGGCTTCATATATGCGGTACGGCAAACTAACTGCTGGCTGCGTTAGTAGCTTTAAAGCCTTGTTATGCAAAAAAAATTTTGCACTTGTTAGTATCATGATTACAATATTCTGAAGGTATATAGCAGATGGGAGAACTAGTACTAAAGAGACAATCGCTGTGCTAGATGAAATAGCAGTACAATGAGTACAGCCTAAGCATACTTCCGCATGAAATGCTATGCTCGCACAGCAGAAACTGACTTCTATGAAAATTGAAGTCTTCCAAGAAGTATATCAAATGATCGAGAAACAAAGTACAACGAAAGCCATCCATCAACACTGACGTTTGTCACTAACGCTTTTTGGTAGCATCGAGGCTGATGTTTCTCGTGAACGCTCACTGTATTGCAGAAGCCCTAAAGGAATTGCATTCTTCAAGAAGTGTCTTTATGTGCTTGGCGATAGATATATTCACATTTATGTTTTATATTTATAAAGAATGTCGAGGACACCCTCATACTCGTCGATGTCACTGCTTAAGAAGCTTTAATTTTGCTGAAGGCAGTTGATTTTTGCCTAATGATAGAATAAAGTTACCTAATAAAGAGGGAATGCGAAATATGTCATTCATTTTGACTTATTCTCAAAAACAAACTAGTCCTAAGCACCTCCATTACTGATGGGCGCCTACACTTAAATCGAGTAGATTGTAAAAGTTATATCTGTAAGCTGCAATTTTTTAAGATTCATCATTTTTTTAATTAACGCAATATTTGAACTTGCCGGCATTCACGATGCTTCTCATGTTACCGGCACATGCAGGTTGCTTGTGCTATTTTGACATACGGTAACAATGAAGCCCGTCGATTTTTCAGAACAAACAATAAAGGACTTAGGCCTGAGAGTACCCATGCTGACCACTGGGATTCGTATAGCAAGGGCATTCGCCAAACCAGCCAACCCCCATCGTTTAGGTATGTTCTCGTTATCCCTGAATACTTTGAGCTGAACAAAGTGTCTGGTAGCCTAGTACGAAAACGACGAAGGGGAATTGTCATTCAACATATATATAGACGAGCAACCAATTATAGATCTACTTTTATTAATGGCACGAACTTATCACAAATGAATATACTATAAAATGAAATAAATTGAAGCACATATGAATGGAGGTACCAAATTATGAAATTATGAAAGCCAGCGTTGTCTTATTGCTGAAAAAAAATCGCAATAACTACACTTTACTAATACAAGTGTACGAGGACGAAAGTTAGAAACTGATTGAAATGCTCAAATTATCATAAACATCTTCATAAAACAACGAAACAATGAGTTATGTTTTGAAATCAAGCGACGATAAGACCACGGCATACATTACAGCGAAAATCTGAATGGACGATATTCCAGTCAACAGCCATTGGTAAAAGCGAAGGTTTGTGTGACATGAGTTGTATAGCAGTGACTGTACTGCGAAAAGAACGGCTGATTTCAAGTAGATAACAGCTGCCAAAACTAGTGAAAACGCACAGAATGTTCGTAAGTAACATCTGGAGCAGTAAGACTGGACGAATTGAAGGATTCCGATGGTTGTCAGATAACATAAGAAAAGAAGCATTGGAAACCCGTTCGAGCAACGGTTGAGCTCAATTACGATTAAGTATGACTGCGATAGCAGTGCTGATGATTGCTATGAAGGTGTATCACATCGCTCGTTTTGCATAGTGTTTACATAAAATAAGGCAGAGTTTTCCGACACGCGATCTACGCCGCAAAATACTTTCTTGGTTTCATATATTCTTCTTATTTTCCTTATAAGTATGCTCTTGAACATGACTACAGTAAAGCATTTGTTTTGTAAAACACCCGCTTAGTTCGTTATGGGCAGAAACAAAGCCATGAAAGAGAAACAATATACTTCGGAGTCATAGCCCAGGCAATAGTAGTATTGAAGATGAGAATGTGTATGTTGTTGGAACCATGATGCCAAGTCCACTTAAGAAAAGAGGCATATATTAGAGATGAGAAATGCCTTTTTAAAATGGCAATTTTAGTGATCATTTTGTACAAACTAACCTCTTTCTCGCGCTTTGAAGTTCTCCTTTGTGATGGCCCTTCCGAGAAACAGATTTGTTACTGCTGCCCTCTAGCTGAGGTGAGTTGTGCACGCCCTAATTAGGTAAAATTGTTAGTAGCCATTACGTTACCTAAGCCTCCATGTTCAGTTGACAACGACGGTTGCTTACTCGTAATTCTTATCGTGGATAGAAGGCAAGCATCACGCAGCTTTTCCATTACTTTTTTAAACTGATGGTGATAAGGAGCTAGCCCTAACTTGAGATACCTAACTTCTTACGGATGCCTAAATCTGCAATATTTCAGGTTGTCAATTTTACGGTTGTCAATTTACTTCTGTACTGCACGGATGTTCACATTACTTGATGCCGCAAAGGTTGAGATTGTGTTATCAACTAAGACAAAATTTTTCTTGTTTAGCACACTATCGCTATACGACAGGTTGAAGGTAAACCTGATACTATGTAATTTCATCAAAAGGCCGCACAGCGTAGTGCTCCATTAGCTACCCGGGAAGTGCAACATTACGATGGCCGACAAAGCGCATTTTAAAATGAGTATACAAAAAAAACATCTCCACTTCCATTTTGAGAAGGAATGCAGCGCATCACGTTTGTGACCTTATTCGTAGTATCAGCTTGAAAAAATATGAAACCTAGGAATTATACCAAAATGTAGCGCGTTTACAAAACACGAAACCTTTTTACGGAAGGTTTTGATACATTATGCGCAATATAAAAAGATCTGCTGTTTCATATGGGGTCCAATATCATTAGGCCTTTGGACCCCATACAGGACACATAGATTGCAAAGAATTGCGCTGTAAACTTGTTTGTACATTTGCAAGCCTAGTTCGAAAGTGCGTATTTTTATGCGCTGAAAATTTATACAGTATAGTTTTTCTAATATGCAGTGAATATATCAATATTTATTATTAAGTATTTGTATTTTTTTCATCCAAGCATTTTGAAAGCCCGCTACGTACATAGATGCGGTCGCTCTGGTCACATGAAATAAAAAAAAAAACTGATGTATGGTGAAAACTCTTTAAATTCGCCAATAATATTTCTTTGCTTTTTTGCTGGGTAGTAGAAAACAACCGATCGGAAATAACATTCAGGCTTCAAAAGCTATTTTGGCCCTGAAATCCAGCATGCTCTGGCGAGGCAAAAGATACAAGTTATAACGCTGGTCGGTCGCGCACTTCTCAGTAATATTCCATTGCAAATGAGGACATAAAGCAAACACAGGTATACTCTAGACGCTTCTATATTTATTTTAATTGTGTTTTAAAGTCCCATTTCATTACTTGAGTGGAGAAAACGCCCTTACTTCTACGAAATCAAGAACTTGATGATATACAATGCAAGCAAGTGTGTTAAGTTTGTGAAGGTTTGGAAGATAAAACATATTTCCCCGATGTGAAGTCTTCTAAAATTGAGGTCGCCCAGCTAACAACAATTACAAGAAGAAATATAAGAGTTGTGCGTACCTGCTTTTCGAGCGTGAAAGGCATCGTTGGACGGTATCCTCTGGATGACTCCAGCAAGTCTGAATCTGGTGAGGGCATGAACAGGGTCGTTGTTGAAAAGATCGACCCTGCTGCGGAACGCAATTTCGGGGTCACGCTCACCATCCTCGAAAATGGTTCCTGCAAAAAAATACGTGCGCAAATTATTTCGAGGGAGATGATGACCCACGGCGAAAAATTCTAAGCAATGCCGCATTCAGGGTTCATATTTCTGTGGGAACCAACATAAATCCGCGTTCTTTCTTGCTTGAGGCTATTATGCGCCACCTGTAGGCTTTTATTACTGTAACATGAGGTTTTGTACTAACGTTTGTGTATCCAATATTGTGGCTGAATGTAGTCAAAGTTTGAATAAAATCGTGAATGGCAAAAGAACCAAGTGAGGCGCATATTGTGAAAATGCTGTTTCAACGCTTGCAGAATCTTTGACATAAACAATTATTTCATCAGAAAATGGATATAAAATTGACTGTATGAAGGGAAAATGTGTGGTACTAGTTCGGCTGCCAAACTGCACATTTGAACGCGATTGCTTTATTTGCCATCAAGTTCATTCCTCGCATTATGTGCGGAGCTTGTTGTTCATGATGTTATAAACTCAAAGTTGATGGTTTTCATACCACACTTGACATCATCAATTTCCAAGAATAGAAATGTCTGTGCTTGACGTAAGTGTTCCTCTGATATAATGAACCGTGCTTCGTATATTATGGTGCTCCCAGTGTACCCTCTTTTTAAGCTAATAATTTTTAAAACATTATTGAACAGCTGCAGAAGAACTGAGCGGAAAAGTTTGCGACAACATGCTGTAACAAAACCTCCAAGTATAACGGCTAATCTTAATTCTGATCTGTAAATAGACCGTATATAGACAGCATGAAAAATCCAGTTATCATTATAATACGGCGATGCACAGCCGTGTATGGAATAACCATGCTTTGTAATCTATAAGCGAGGGAGTGGGAACTTGAAGTAAGGATGGGGAGGAGTGATCTCACGAAGAACAAAAAGGGTAAAGCACAGAATACATACGCAAGGTTTAAGACAGGAACAACCATGAATATAACAACCATGTTTATCAGGGTACTCTAAAAAGTGGACACTAGAAGAAAAGATAAAGTAAACGTAGAGAGAAGCAACGCGAGAAAGAAGGTGTAAACAGCATTGGGATTGTGACGCATAGTACAGCCACTCTCTTAAAGCACAGCAAAGAAAAAGGAAAAGTCTCGTGAGGTAGATGAAAGAAGGAATAGTTAATATAGAATAACATATCCATGCGTTGAAAATTGCAGGTTAAGGGGAGGGGGAAGTAAATGAGTAGGACAAGGAGAGAAATAAGGATAGTATTTAGGAAACTATAACATAGCTATCAATGGTGTCCCACAGGAAAAACGGCGTATGCACAGACATGCTTAGCATTATAATGTGAGCTTGTTTGAATGGGAAGGGAAGGTGAATATAAGACGAACTGGAAGGAAAGAAGGTAAAGCATGGCCTAGCAAAGTATGGCATCACTCAGGAAACATCATGCATAATTTCACACATATTTGGGTGAAGTTGCACTTGTCTATCTCGGTACCTAGGAGCCCGAAACATAGAAGATACGAGAGAAGGTTGGAAAAGGAGCGTACGTGAGGGGTTGGGGAGGTTAGAGCATGACATATCCATGCGTACTATAGTGCAGCGTGAGGTCAGAAGCGGAGTTTAGGCTGAGGAAGAGTGATGCGAAGATTAAAAAGCGGAAAGCACTCGGTGAAGAGTTAGCACAGCATAGCCTTGTGTTGTATAGTACAGCAAGTGGTGAAATTGAGGAGTGGTATCAATTGAATACGGAATAAATAGCTTCCAGTATTTTGTGCAAGATATGGTGTAGTAAAATACAGGTCCGCCATCGCTTGTACCAGGAACTTCAGAGTTTATTACACTACAATTAACAGGTTCGTAACTTGTCCCCATATCCCATAATGCCATGCGTGAGAAGTCCAATATTCATGAAAAGTATTCAGGGCGACATCGTTCTCTGTGCAACCTCATTGGGTCGTATTGGTGTTAGCGGCTTTAGCGGATACACAAAGCCATTGGCGACGCTAAATTAAAGAATTGAACCATACAGAGCCATGTCCCGGCAAGTCCTGCCCAACTTCAGTTCACCGTACAAGACACTTACGACAACATTTCTCGTCATACTCAAAACACGCTGACGCACTGTTTATTGCAACGCACAGGGATTATTGAATGTAAATGCATGTTGAACCAAAGCCTACCGGATACCTCAGAAAAACATCTAAACTTGAGCGCCGCAAACTCATGAGCAAGTCTAGCATTGGCTCCATCGGTGCTTTTATGAACCGACTCTGCTTTGACTACTCATTGTATGTTTCTTCAACGCGTCCCGCTTGTTCTCTCACCGAGCGTAGTCCGCGTCTGCCCATCGACACCGTTCCGCCGCTTCTCCGTTGGCCACGATCCTCTAGTTGTTGACAGGTACATTCTCGAGTGGCAACACGCTGAGGCTCGCTATGAGCAGCCTCTCACTTTGTTGTATGAGCAGCCTCTCACTTTGTTGATCTTTTTCGGACACTGCGGTCCATTGCCAGAACAGCCTCGGTACGACGAGGCGCGGCACCTTTAGGGCGATTCCATAGACAAGCATGTGACTTGTAAGTTAAGTTATCGCGCTCTTTTTGACGGAAATCACTGCTCAGTGACACCAATTTTAAACTTGGCGCGGCATCTACACTGTTACTACATAGTTTGGTACGGCGACACCCCAGCTCTCACCATGAACTGGTGAGGGGGCTCCTCCATTGGCTTAAAGGCGCCGTGGAGTTAGAATGCGCGTCTTCCCGTGACGTCACGAGCTTGAGGCACGGCAAAGGTGGTGCACAGTGGTGGCGACTGTTATAGCAACGACGCGGTGAGGCTTTCTTCATAGAACAGCCATATTTTATGATTGGGCTTACAGCTTCACTCTTAAAGCATGAATTGAACAGGGAGCGACAGCATCACTAATAAACATTTCCTTGTCCGGCATAAACGACAAGAAAGTCGCATGTTTGGAACATTAGCCTGCTTTTGCCACTGAACACAAGATTTACTGAAACAGAGCCGAGTCGTTCCTCCACACTTCTGACGTGTTTAATGGTGCTTACCACTGCACATATCTTTTTCGGCTCGTTTTTGCGCCTTCAGTCGGTTTTCTTGTAGTATACATAAAAGACGCGGCATGTGTAGGTACACAAAAACACGCACAATGAATGTGCACAAATACTTTGGGTATTACCCTAACAAATTTTAGCGTTTGTCTATTCATTACAAAACAACATGACGCCACCAGATACATCTTTAAGGACATGACTTTTTCTACCTGTCATTGTACTGTCTTCAATATCTCTTTTTCTTCACGTAATGCCTACATTCTTTTGTTTTTTTTTCTTTTGTGTTTTGTCGTTTGTCTCTGCCATCTTCAAGTTTCTGCCATTTTAGGTAACGCCTGTACGACCACAGCGTTTGACGCTGCCCTTCTTTGCCCACGTTTGCCTTTTACTTTCTCGCTGTACTTCTTCACCAACTCCGCAAACTGCAGTACCGCGCCTGTCCACAAGCGGTGGCGGCGGCCCCGACAAAGTGCTCCCAGGAGACCATCCGTCATTCTTGAGTGCCGCTGAGTCGCATCATCGTTTGTGGTTGTTTTCAAAGAGAGTGTACTCCAGAGATTCAACATCAACGGTGTCGTTTCGACAACACAGTAAGTATAATAACGTTAGCGAGAGAAAAAAAGCAGACACCAATGGTCAAGATATATGAAGGCATATCAGGTCCTATGAACGAGGGGTGCAGATATAAAAAAGTATAGCTGCTCAGAAAACAAGCGCTCACACTACATGATAATAAGCTTTAGAAGAGACCTTTAGATATGAGACATACAAAGAAATATCATAGAATACGATCTAGACCAAACGTCTACCTTCACTACAAATATTCCAGCTCCGGAGAATAATACATAAATTTATCCTATTTCAACACATGAGTAATATTTGTGAATGAAATGGGTGACATGGTCCTTGCATGTATTCTAGGTTGAAAGAGGAGAGAGAAAAAATGTTGCTACCCTTATTTATGGTTTTATAGACAGTGACAGTGTTCATGAATGCATGGTTGTTTAGATGGACATATTAGTTAGAGTGCTCTTGCCGCTTATATTCAGGAATAATAAAAAAGTAGATAATTACTTTTCCACAGAATTTGTCAGGTTCACATGCGTCATATCCATCTGTTAGTTGGGAGTTAGTTTAGCCAATCTTAGAAAGAGTTAGCCTTATTTCGTTGCACTGAAACATTTAGAGGCATTATTATTGTCTTCAGTGGAGTAAGTCACACGGTGAGGATGCATTATATTTACCTAATCAGAAACCTAGTGACAACAGGAAAACATTGATCCAACATTGATACATCGATAAAGTGCGAGCGCATTTTGTCTTTGTTAACTTTCGCAATGTCAAACCTGCTGACTGCCAACTTCATTATTTGTAGAAAATGCGTGCGTTCTCTTCTCTATTGTCGTAATCATGTGTTTGCCGGTCTACGGAGGCCGACTTATACGTTGATTTCGGCAGAAAGCGACAGATGATCCAGAGAAGCAGTTTTTCTTATTTTTGCACCGCTAACCTCTACGGGATAACATAACTTTTTTGGCAAGTAGGTCACGCAGAAGCAGCTTGCCAAAAAGTTTAGGTTCCTCCTAGAAATACATAGCTTGACGTGCGGTGCTCATGTTGATTTAATCGCGATTCTACCTAAGAAAGTAACTTTTAAAATGTCGTAGTTATTTTTAGTACCTGAGTACCCATAAAGTGCACAGCAAAAAAAAATGCGGTGCAAAAATTCCGCGATTCAAAGTGATATTTTTAGGCTCTGAAAGCAACGTAGGCGTTTTGGCCACTCTTAGTGAATCCCTTAAAGCGATCTACGTATAGACAATCAAGGACCCCCATGTCACGACAAAAAAATCAAAGGGGTAGATAAGTTGAATACGAAATATATTCCAGAAAATGGACTTGCTTACCACTGTCAGCTGTTTTACGATCAATGAGACGCCTTTTTACTCGCAAGATACTGCGTCGGAAAAGCAAAAGGACACTAGAGAGTATGTTGGTGGGTACGAAAATTTAGTTTTATTATCCTGCTCAGTGGACTCCAACACTCTCCACATTTATTTTTTCTTGCCTCTCTGTAATCTCCTGGAATAAGTTGAAATGGCACAGAACATTTTCACGAATGTACGTGAACAATTTTTTTCCCGAGCTAGCGTTGTTTTCCAACTTGCTTGTGCATTAACGTATTTGGTTTACGAAATTTTTTCATTCGTCCTCTTCCCACTTCTGCCTGACTATTTCCCACAGAAAATTTAATTAAACACAAATAGAAACACGAAGGCTTCCGCCTCTCAAACAAATGCCACAGATTTCCATGTTCATCTGAGCAGACGCAAGGGCGACGATGCCCTGCTTGAGTTCAGTCAAAGGTTTCCTCTCTTTCCGCCACACTTCCGTTCGTCTTGCCGATTCAAGGAAGCGCAAAATGCATTTCAGTGGCGGGTCTCCGTAAACGTTACAATCGAGATTTCATTCTTCGCAATCGCCGATACCAATCTGCTTCTCCCTCTCGTCTATTTCCCTCCGAGCCCGTCGCTCTTTGCGACCTACTATCCGCTTTGTCGGCTCGCACTGGGTCAACGCTTTGTTTTCTGCAACCGAGTTCACTCAGCTCTGCTAAAGCTGTCTCACCCATGCGTTGATAGAGGCAAAGCAAGGTTTCAATTCGCTTGCCCTTTGTTTTTCTCATCTCCGAATGGCTCAGCATTTGTGAAATTTCGTGCATCGTACTGGATTTGTTGCTGTAGAACTCTGGGATCAAACTGCCCTGAGAAATGGTGACTCTTCTCAGAGAACGTTGCTATAAGGACTAAGACAATGCTGCAGTCAGACATTTTCTCTTTCAGATTACGCGAACAAACTATCCTTCTTTCCTTTCGTTATTTTTAACCCCCATTTTTTTTTCTCAAGAAGTGGCAGCAAAGAGGAGTCGTACTCTGGTTAACTTTCCATCTTTACTTTCTCTTTCTCTCTCTTTCATTTTTAAGACTTGAGGGAGAAAAAAATAATACAAAATAATAGCTGTGATTTCACGTCCTAAAACCACCATTTGATTATGAGAGACCATCTGGTGGAGTGCTATGGAAGTTTTGACTACCTGATGTTCTTTAGCTTGCGTCCACATCTCACAGTACACGCGCATCTCGCATGGGGCCTTGATTCGAATGTGACCGCCATGGCTGGGAGAAAACCTGCATCTTGTGGGGTCAACAGGAAAGCACCATAACCGCTATACTATCGCGGCTGATCTGGACAAAGGGAAAGCGTAGCCAATGCGACTGTATTAGTTCAAGAGAATTATGCCTGCCTGTGTTCCCCTTGATGCCTTTTGCACATTGTGCAGGGTCCCTTTGAGATAGGGAAAAAAACCTTACTGGCTTTCTTCGAGAAAGTAAGAATTTTGTTTAGGAAATTTTTTTACTATGTTTTGTACAATTGAATGTTTCATTGCATGAAGAAAAAGCTCTTAGAATACAGACACGCAAAATCTACGCACATTCCTAAAGCTTCGTGTGTCCCATTAGCACTACGTATGCCATTAAACGTGTAATCATAGCATATATGATACGTGCCCCGCCGCGGTGGTCTAGTGGCTAAGGTACTCGGCTGCTGACCCACGGGTCGTGGGATTGAAACCCGGCCGCGGTGGCTGCATTTCCGATGACGGCGAAATTGCTGTAGGTCCATGTGGTCAGATTCGGGTGCACGTTAAAGAACTCCAGATGGTCGAAATTTCCGGAGCTTCCGCTACGGCGTCTCCCCTATTCATATGGCAATTTTCGGACGGGGAGCCACTACGGCATCTCCCCTATTCATATGGCAATTTTCGGACGTTTACAACCTGACGTGTGCTTATCAGTTCCTGGAATCTTTAAGAAGGCACGCATGTCAACGCTAGCCCTGAAGCAACTGACTTTGCGTCTGTTGGACGAAAGGTACTTCGACCGCATACATGTTTACACCGATGGCTCCACTAATTCCAACAGCTCCACAGGAGGAGTGGTTGTTCCATCTGAAAATGTGTTGGTTCAGTACAAGTTTTCTCACACCACGACGTCGACAGCAGCAGAGCTCGCAGCACTTCAAGGTGCAGTAAAGTACATTCTTCACCAGGAACCTAACCAATGGGCCAGCTTTTGCGACTCCAGGTCAGCCTTACAGTCACTACGGTTTGTTCTGCAGCACGGGCTACATGAACAATCAGTATATCAGATAAGGCACGACTACCACGAAGCGCTCGCGGAAGGTCACGATATTGTATTTCAGTGGTTGCCGAGTCATTGCGGAATCGTTCGCAATGACCGCGCAGATGAAGCTGCTCGATCGGCTCATGACCAAGACCAGCGCACGCCCATACCACTCTTGCGAACTGACGCTGCAAGGATACTACAATCACTTGCTCGCCGTATATCCCTCCTACAATGGAATACGCAGGGTTTCTCCAACACGCACCTGTATTCGATCGACCCAAACTTGCAACTTCGTTTGCCATCCGGGTTCCCACGATGCTCTGAAACTTTACTGTGTCGCATGAGGTTGGGCGTGGCATTTACGAATTCGTACTCTCGTCTCCTTGGAATGGCGAGCACTTCGGCATGCAACATCTGCGCCTGCGAGGAAACGCTTGAGCACATTCTATGTCATTGCCCAGCATACCAGACCGAACGACGTATTATGGAAGCCAAGCTCTGTCAGCTGGATTCACGGCCGCTTACAGAAGAGAAGATCCTGGGACCTTGGCCAACGGCTTCCCATACGCGCAAAGCCACGAAAGCCCTCTTGTACTTTTTAAGGAACACCAAACTTCACGACCGCTTGTGAAAGAACTGTGCGAGGCCGTGCTGTGTAGTTTCGAGCTGACTATTTATGCTTCTCTTTCTTACTCCTCTTCTTTTCTGTCTCTTTCCGTTCTATTATTCCCCTTTTCCCCCACCCCAAGTGTAGGGTAGCCAACCTAGCCAAGCTTGGTTAACCTCCCTGCCTTTCCTCTCTATTTATCTCTCTCTCTCTCTCTCGGACGTTTAACCCCACATATCAATCAATCATTGGTGTAATACGTCAATATTGGTATTTGGGACGCATTATGCATATCATAAAGAGTTTTGAAGTATAAGTTTAACTTACTCACATATTTCTATTTATATATTCTAAGATTGTACTGCAGAAAGTTGCATAGCTTCCATAATTTGAGAAACAGTATATAAATACAGATTGCCACCAATGATTCCTAAAATAGTACGTTTTTATACTCAGTAAGTGAAGAATGCCTGATGTAAAAAATACTTGCTTCCAGCTTCACTGCATGTAACTATGCTGACCATACGCTGGTGTTCAGAAACAGTGCGGCATTTTGTTTCATTTGAGGCAAAGCGAGAACCCGCCAAATTCGCATCAAAAAAGCTAAGTGTTAAACGAACGAGGCTCTAAAACGTAGACAACCAAGTCGGTTTTCGCCTCCATGCAATTTTCTCGGCGGAGCAGGCAAGGACGCGCGAAAAAAAAAACGTGAACCAGGAAGGCACACTGTGAAGATACACTCAAAAAGATAAAGCAATTTTAGCGCCAAGGCCCATTATAACGGCCGCTTGCAAGCTGGCTGCTGCAGTTTCTGTCATCGTGCCTGCCTCCTCCCGACGCGCGTGTTTTGTTTTTAGTCCTGCTTCTCCGCTAGTCTTTATACTTTCAGGGCCAAGCATGAGACGAAGGCATTCTGCGCGCTTCAATTTCTTGGCAAATGCAATGAAATACTGAAAGTAGATCTCCTCTTGGGACCCTCACAGTCTTTTTATATTACATAATCTTCATGCAGACGAAAAAAAAACGAGTTCCAGCCATTTTACCATACCTGGTGGATTTCTCACATATCCACCATTGTTAGTCTACCTTAGTGTTTTCGGCCTGCGTTCGTGGTTGAATGACTTCAAAACATACTCAAAAGTCAGCAGTCTACGAGACTATTCCACGAAACTTTACTTCCCTCATTAGTTTTGGTGATATACAACTAATAATAAAAATACCTCATTCGTTCAATCTCGGTTGGCTGTTATTTCCTTTTTTTTAATCTTCTATGCAGTATAACGCTAATACGGCATTGGTGGTTTTAGAATGAGCATTCATATTTCCACGTACGGCTCATCAGCCATGTGTGTAATTTGTACCTTTAGTCTACTTTCGGCCCGTATTTCCTGTTATCTCTGTGCGGTGTCTGGCGTTCGGCGAATGTGCGTTATAGAAGCATGCGAAGTTTTTCACGTTGGCACGTGCCCCGCCACGTACCAAACATACACATTCACCAAAAATCCAAACATGCATCCTAATAAAAGATAGCGTCGATCTGAGTTATACAAGAACTAAGCCGCACAGAGGCTTTCTTTGTCTTAGATATTTAATAAACTGAAGTAGTAAGAGTGCGTTATTCTCTGATAGTAAACTTATAATCATTTTTTTCTAAACTCAATTCATAATTTGAAATCAAATCATCTTAGCAGAAGAAAACTTGGTAAGGGGTGAATAAACAATTTTTGACACTGTGTATAGCTGTGCTTATCGAATGGAAATTAAGTTGATATGCCTAATCCTCATTTAGTACTAATATCTCAGTCCCTAACATGCGTTCTTTCTAACACGAAAGTGTTTACGCCGTGGCTCTCAGGACTGCGGTTACGCATTTCTGTCACAAAAATGGCGTCCTAAAATTCACAAGACGAACTGGCCGAGAAAAAATTTTGGTGAATGTGTGTGAAACACACAACCTGTGTGTCCATAATAGTTGCCTGGCGCGCGATCCAATGCACGTTCCTCTCTCAATGCTCTTGGTTGGTGCGTACTTGTTGCCCCCTGATAGCAATCAAGTGAAGCAATGCATCATGACCATGGCCTCCATGACAAGCTCTTGCAATGTATCAGTGCCACGCGTCCATCACATTCGGCACGTTTCTGGTAGGCAAAGCGCATTTTTGCCAAGGAATTAGCGCACTGCGAGAAAACGACGTTAGGCCAAGCATCGCCATTGCTCACAGCGTTCATTCTCACCAAAAATTGCTCTGCAGCGAACAGCTTCTTTGTCAGCTGCACAGAGGAAGAAACTTGGCATTAAAACTGCGTTCACCCCTACATGAGCTCCGAGCTATATCGAAACTGGGCTGCAGAGGAGACGAGACAGGGTTGTGGTATTAAAAAAGGAAGTAAAGATAAAAGTGAACCACGCAACAAGAGAACGGATAACGAAAGAATAATTGAAAGCGGGAGAGAAGTAAATAATGGAAGACGGTAAGAGAGGTCTACAGACGGAGGCCCGATCGGTGAGCGGCCATCTCGGACGGAACAATCATCAGCGACAGAACTCGCCGAGCATCTAACACAACGTGTGTGATAGTTCTCTCAAGTGCAGCACATTGATCAACAACCCTGCGTGATGAAGACATAAGCCCCATACAGACGTCCCTTCAGCGACGTTTTTCTGGCTGTCACACTGATTTCTTTGAATGCCCTTTCACCGTTAACTAATAGAGTCACCGGAATAGTTTGCCTAATTATTGATCATGAACTCCAGTCATCAAGAAGGAGAAATACTACCGAGCGTCAACGTTGGTGCATCCATGTCAAGCGGTTCTATATCTGCCTACCAACACAATACAAGGTGTAAGCTCGTTTACAGCTATGTAGAGGGCACATACAACTACGCATTCAAGAACTTGCTCAATGCTTTACCACTGACGAATCAACAGTGTTTTACAGCGAAAGCTGTTATCAGGTCACAACGGCCATATACAATAGTTGTCCAGTACTGCCGCCACCATGAACTGCCGGTATCCGTAACCAATATAGCGCGAAATAAGAAAAAAATCACCGCCCAAGCAATCCGAATAAATGGTTAACCAGCGAAAGCTGAAACGTTCGGCCCCGGTGTTTAGCAGTGGGTTCATACCAACATGACACTGAAGCTATCACAATTATTTGTTGCATGTCTGTGCTTCTTGATGTGTTTAGATGCACGTTTGGCTTGGGTTTACCACAGTGTTTGTTTCCCATGCCGCAACTTGTGCCTCGTCTTATCTCGGTCATGAAGGAGTGCGTAGTGAACAGTAAAATGCGCTTCGCTATGCCCCAATCACAGAGGTTGCTCATGAAGCACAGGCGGATACAGACGTCGAAGCCGAAGCCAATGTACCACCGAGGAAACTTCCTCACAAAGCGGGTGTTAGGCCTTGCGAACGCGCTCCCACAATCATCACGTTGACACCGAAACGCCACTTGTTCCGCGTATAAGCATCTTCGCCATGTCGCCTATTGGCAATTTTCACGACCTATTCGTGGCACAGCTATACATTCAACATGAAATGGTCGTTGAGATGATCACCCCGAAAGAGACGATACCGGAAAGTAAACCATTTACGAAGACGGCAATTCTTTGTACTTCCGTGGCTTTTGTATTTATAATTTTGAGAAAGTAGGAGAGCACTAACATACAATATTAAGTAAATAAAAACCTTATTATGCGCAAAATTGTATGTTAAGAGCAGACAATCTAAGCGGGAGATCTGCAAATCTGGAAGTTGCTGTACCCATGCAGAAAATAGGTGCTGCATACACTCACGGGCCTTGGTTATCGGCCTGCTAAATTTACCCTCTGAACCCCGGATGGCTTTCCGGGGTGCTAATTTGAACGGGACGCCTAATTTTGCTCCCATTGTAAATACGGTGTAAGAATCGAGGCTTGCAGTGAAATCAGTCGGCTTGTTCTGTTTTTTATTCAACTTTCCATTTACCTTGAGAAACCCGTAGGGTCGTGGTAATATCGAGACCTTTCACAACGTCGAAAAATAACCACAAATCTGTAAAAACAAGCAGCAGCGTCTACTGGCTGGAGCAGGTTCAAAACTTCAATTATCTCAACAGAGCTTCTAGCCACCACTGCTCAGTGGAGTTAAGTGGTACCTAGACGTTGCGAATAGGTAAAAAGAATTGAGGTACCCTACTCTCTTCTTTAAATACCCACGCATTTCTTTTACCGAATGCGGTGCAATACAGGCAAAAACACTACAAGGAACTCTGCTACGATTCGCCAGCTGGGCAAACCGCACTGTGCGTTGCATGGATGCGTTGCAACGCGCGCCGGGTCACGTCGAAGTGTTTGGCACCTTGAGCGTGGCACGTAGTCATGTTCTTACATGACACGCATCTTATGATTACCTTGTTTGTACCGATCACATGCCTTCACAATCCATTCACATGACGTATTACCCAATTTGGCATGTCTGAAGCTAGCGAAACGGCCACGAGCGCATTATGAGTGTGGCATGTCGTCTTGTTGTTACATGACACGCATGTCATGATAATCATGTCTGGTCATGTCATTTACATATGTCATCCGTTCGCGTCACTTAATACCAAATTTGATACATGGGAAGCTAGCGAAACGGCCGTGAGTGCATCATGAGTGTGGCAGGTAGTCATGATGTTACATGACACGCATCTCACGATTATGTTTGCAAGAGTCACATATCTTCGTCATCCATTGACGTCCCGTAATACAAATTTTGGTGTTTATGAAGCTAGCGAATCGACCGCGAGCACATCTTGAGATTGGCATGTATTCATGTTGTTACATTACACGTGTGTTATGATTCTCATGTTTGAACCAGTCATTTATCTTTGTCATCCATTCAAGTCCCTTAATACCAAGTTTCGTGTATCTGAAGCTAGCGAAACGACCGTGAGCGCATCATGAGTGTGGCATTTACTCATCTTGTTACATGACACGCATCTCATGATTATCATGTTTGCACCAGCCACATACCTTCGACATCCATTCACGTCCCGTAACACCAAATTTGGTATATGTGAAGCTAGCAAAACGACTGCGACCATCGCATGAGCATGGCGCCTAGTCAAGAATCATGACTTATATGACATGCATGTCATGGTTTACTTATTAGGGTCCGCCACTTGTGTTTGCCATGCAGTGGTGTCATACCACGCCAATATTGCAACATGTCATATGAAAAAAACCACCGCTAGAGGGGCAAGACCTTGAAATATAAATCATGACATTCATGACATAAATTTCATAGTAGTCATGTTATGACTAGTCAAATATGCCCGCCGTACAGTCATGTTTTGCCATACCAAATTTGGTACTGATAACATTAACGAAACGGCCAGGAAAGCTGAAAGTCATAGGTGGCTAGATAGATAGATACGCTCAAAGTCGCTGAAGCTCGCTAAGAAATGCTTCGCGTTTAAAAAAAATAACAGCATATTCACGTAGTGAATGATGATGAGTGGGGCAAAGCTTCGGTTTTATCGGCAAACCGTGAATCATCCACTGGCTTTTTCTATCTGTCCATTCGCCCGTCTGTCTGTCTGTCTGTCTGTCTGTCCATCCATCCATGCGTCCGTCACTTTTCTGTCTGTCTGCGTGTCCGTCCGCATGTCCGTCCATCTAGTGAACACTTCAAGTACCACCATCTCGCATTTTTTTCGTATTGACAAATTCTACCGGACTTGCATCACGGAAAAGCGGGGGTGCTGTCTTGGAAAGCAAAAGATTCTCTGCCTACCGCAGTATCTGCTGAATTTTCAATGGTGAATCTGGTGTTCTCAGTCAAGCAACGAGAAAAAAAATGGCAGCATATCCACGGAGTGAATGAGGGAAAGTGGGGCGAAGCATCCGGCCGTCCATTTGTTCTTGCTTCCGTCCGTCCATGCGTCCGTCTGTGTGACCGTTCGTGCGTCCATTCACCCGTCCGTGCGTGCGTCTGTTCGTGCATCCGCACGTCTATCTGAGTGTCGGTCCCTGCAATCGTCTATGCATCCGCCCCTGTGTCCGTCCATATATCCATCCGACGGTGCAGCCATCCGTGAGCCCGTCCATGCATCTGTCTGTGTGTCCGTTCGTCCATCTATTCAACACTCCAGGTACCACCACCTCGCATCTTTTCATCATATGGATGAATAGATCGATGGATATGGCTCTGCTCTTTAGATCGCGCGGTGGCTAGCGCCACCAAGCCGTAATACCTAATGAACCAAACACTACATTTACTTTTTTTTCCTTTAAATAGTGAGGTTGAGGATTCGTACTTTGCAGTGAAGGGTTTAATTTTCACTCATGCCTTGACCTCAGTCACTAATCAGATGACCTCATTCTAGTTATTTCTACCTGCTTGAAGTCTATTTTGCCCTCCCTGTCTTTAAACCCCGGTGCTTTGAAAAACTCTGCGCCATCATCCTGAACTATAGGGTGAAGCCCTTTACAGATCATTATCAAGTGTTCGGCACTTTCCTGTTCATCTCCACACGCACTGCATGCCATGTCTACCCCTTCGTATTTGACCTGATATCTCTTGCTTCGCAATACTCCCGTCCTAGCCTCTAACAGTAGAGAACAACCCAAGTATTATCATAGATCCTTTCCTTGGCAATTTCCTGCTTAAAAGTTCGATAGATCTCTAGTGCGGACTTCTTCATCATGCCAATTCTCCACATATAGGTCTTTGCTTCCTTCACCTTCTTCTTAACCAATATTTTTTTTGGTTTGGCCCCCTGATGTTTTCTAAGTATTTACCAGTCAATTTTCTGGTTCGCTTCCTCCATTTTGTATTGACATTCTTTATGTACAATTAGCTGAATACCTTCCAAGACCAACGCTCCTCCCCCATTTCACTCAATCGCTTCTCAAATTTTGTCTTGCTGCTAACTTCCCTGCTCTCAAATGATTTCCATCCCTTATCACCTTGTACTCCCTGATTTGGTATATTCCCGTGAGCTCCTAAGGCAAGCCTACCTATTCCACGTTGCTTAATTTCTAATCTTGCTTGAACTTCTGACCTCATGCACAAGACCGCATCGCCGAACGTCAGAGCAGGAACCATGAACCCTTTTCATATTCCTCTCACAACATCATACCTATTGTAATTCGACAGTGCCCTGTTTTTCATCACCGCTGAATTCCTGTTACCTTTAGTCGGCACGTATATTTCGTGTTCCCTTAGATACTCGGCCTCATTGCTCATCCATTTGCCCAGATATTTGTATTTATCTGTTATCTCTAGCGTCACCTCCTGTATTGTAGCTAACTCTATTCATTGTCGATAAAAATCATGACTGCTGATCTTTCCTTAATTTAAAACCAAACTTATTTCCCTCATTACCGCAGATGTCTATCAATTTCTGCAAATCTTCATTTTTGTCGGCCATTAGCACTATATCATCTGCGTACATCAATGCCGGTAGTGCCTGTTCAATGTCTTTTTCTTGTTTGACGAAAGAGAGGTTGAAGCCAAGTCCTTTTTCCTCTAATTTGGCCTGTAATCTTTGTAGGCACATCATGAATAATAAGTGTGATATAGGACACCCCTGCCATAGCCCCCGTTTTACCTCTGCAGGCTTGAATACCTGATTTTGTTGTAACTACCTTGTTACCTTTATAGATATCTTTTAAAAGATTAGTGACCCCATCTCCCACGCCAAGTGTATCTGGTATTCCCCACAATTCTTCCTGAACCACGCTATCGTACGCTCTCTTGATATCCAAAAATGCTAGTCACAGGGGCATGTGTTTTTTTCTGCTATTTCGATGCACGGCGTCAGTGAGAACAAATTGTCTTCCAACCCCCTGTGTTTTCGAAACCCATTCTGCAGTTTCCGCAGCACCCCCTTATCCTCTATCCATGCTTGCAGTTTGTCCTCTATAATCTGCATCGCCAGCCTGTAGACCACTGATGTCACTGTTATAAGACGGTAGTTGTTTATGTCAGCTTTCTCCCCCTTTCCTTTATAGATCATGCTCATCCTTCTAAGTTTCCTCCCAACGGGGACGTCACCATCGAATTGTATTTTGCTCACTGCCTCTCTCAAAGCCTGCTTAGACATCGGACCTAATGTCTTTATCAGCATAATATGAATGCCATCTGGGCCTGTTGATGTACTACTAGGAACCCTCTTCTCAGCCATTTCCCACTCTCGTTGTGAAAATGGAGCCATTGCGCCACTTCATTATTCATTGTTTATTGTGGCGCATAAAGCACTTGTTTGTTGAAATTTTTCTGCCACCCTTGTTCTTATATATTGAATAGCTTCGTCCCCTTCTAGCCTAGCACCTTAAGCTGTAGTTATATACCTCTGCTCTAGGCTCGTCTCCTTCGCTAGGGAGTTTAGATGGTTCCAAAATTTAGCAGTTGCCTTCTTATCTTCTTTATGTACTTCGGTCAGCCACTCAGCTCCTTTTCTTCTAATCTTTTCATTGATCAGAAGGCATGACTCCCTTCTACAGCTTAGAAAGATTTCCCATTTTCTTTCAACATCATCTGTCGGTTCACCCCACTGCTTAGCATATCTGTGTTTCCTAGAGGCTTCCTGACGTTTTCGTTAAGGCTTTCTTAACTTCCTCTTCCCACCAACGTTTGGGTTTGCGTCTTCTTTCTCGGAGTGACTTGTCACGTGCCTTATCAAGCACCAGCTTAAACAGTCTAATTACATTCGTGTATGTCCACACTGTTTTATTATCCTCAGTGATTACTTTCTCAATTTGTTTAGTGGCTATTTCAGTTTGCCTTTCTGAATAAAAGTTTTCCTGTAGTTGCTCATCTTGTCTTCTTCCGACTTTCACTGCTCTTCCAAAACTTAGCTTGATACGTTTGTGATCACTACCCAGGCTTCTAGAGCCACCCTCATCTATGTGCATTCCCTTGAGCCTATCTTACATCCTTTGTGACATCATTGCGTAATTTATCGTCGACTGAAGCCTTCCTACCTCTCATGTTATTAGCCCTTCACACTTCTCGGTACTGTTTCAAATGACCAAATCATGCCTTTCACACATATCCGTGATCATTTTGCCTGTTGAGTCAGTATACTCATAAATATCTTCTATGTGCGCATTCATATCTTCTAATATAATTAACTTGCACTCTCCTCCTAATTTCTCACTGTCCTTTGATATACACTCTACCATTGCCTGGTTTTCCTCTCTTGCCTTTGCTTCCGTCCACAAGTACTCGAAACCAAGTCTGTCATTTGCCCTGCCACTTTCCCTTTTAGCCATAAACGTTCCTTGCACTCCTGCTTGACCCTTTGCCAGTCTGTACTTTTATGAATGAATGCCTCAATACCACCCCCCTTTCTGCTGCCTTCTATTCTATTACAATATTTCCACGCATAGTCCGAATTGTTAGCAGGTTGTTCCATGTCGCTAAGATGTGTTTCTACAAAATCGTATACCATCGGCCTCTCCTCCCTTAGCTGTTCTTCCATCTTCTCCCACCTCAGCCTGTTCTTGCCACCCTGCATGTTAATATACCCTATGTCTGAATTGGCTCGGCGCTCGCGGCAACGTCTAATTTTGCTCTGGACTCTACCTATCTTGGATACTGGTGCCACTTTGTAATCGTATCTGTCTATACGACCTGTCAAAGAGTCTCCCTGGTTGTTTTCTTCGTTACTAGCTAGCCTGCACCCCGAAGAGCCTGCGAGCTGCCCAAAAAAGCTACTGAGCGTCCTGCAAGTCGCCAACCTACCTCATGACCTAGCCGCCCATCGAAGTGAATTCTGTCTCGTTGAAAACCACCCCACCTATGCACCTCTCTGTTTATTCCACCACCTCAACGCTTTTCTCTCGACTCATCCGTCATATTTCTTGGTTTGCATAGACAACCGCTCTGTGCAGGTTTCTGTCACGCACCGGTACCTCCGGTATCGTGCATATCACTACCTGTACCTGAGTAGAAGTGGCGCGCATGTTACCGACCCCTTTCCCCAGTGTGGTTGCTAGTCCTGCTGTATCTTCATTTAGAATATCGTTTAAACTGACTGAAATTGTTATGAGGTTTCGTCTATCAGCTGTAGTTTTGAGTTTTGCGCTCGCTTGCCTCATGACTGCTTCAAGCTTGCATCCTTGGAACGCCCCTACTGCAACCCTCTTGTCACCTCTTACCCTCTTTTTGATGGCTTCTGTGCATCGACATAAATTCGAGTCCCCAGTGACAATCACATGCTGTGACTTTTCAGCTGTAGCCTCCACTACCTAAGGGTTACTTGCACCTCTGACGCCGGCTGCTTTGTTCCCTCCCAGCCCCACCACTACTTCGCTGAAGCTGGGACTTGCGACAATTGAGCCGGCTGAAACTGTTTTTTCCAAACTTGCTTGCGCTAACTTCTCCGCCATTCTGAGTGCCGGTTCCCTACTGTTCTCTCCGTAGGCCGATTCTTTGTTCAGCTTCGCTAGTGCTTCCTCGACGGAATTCAGCCTTTCTCCCATTGCCCTCGTTTTCTCTTTCTCTATCACCAACGCAGTCTTTAGCTCGGTGATTCGCATCAGCAGTTCACTCTGGGCAACCATCAATTTCTCCAGTTTTTTCCTCGACCTCACATTGCCTACACATCGGGTCAGCCTCTTTTTCATCCGCTTCTACACTTGGGTTCATTTTCAAACCTACCCCACGTCTTGAACACTTTGCAGTCTTTTTAACCGTAATTTTCTGACACCAATTGTCCCTCTGACTTGTCTCACACGATAATTCTCTAAGCTCTACTACAAAAATTTGCATGTTAAATGTACGTGCTTTTCCCCCACGGGTTGGCAAGAGAAAAAAACAACAAAAAACCAAATACACACACGCGCACAAACTAATAAATACCTGGTGGCTGACCCTCGAAAAAGCCGTACAAAGTAATAAGTGCTAAAAAGATTTTAACTGCTGCCTTAATAATTACAAAGACAGCATCCAAACATGCAAAACCACTCTTCGTGCAATCGATCGGGAGCGCTCAAAGAAAAATTGCCCGCAGCTTCCCTCGGGGGAACACTGAGGAGGATGCGGAGCATATAATTGGTTAACGGGGTGTTAAAGTGCGACTTACTTGGGTCGATGGCTAAATTGGTTAACGTGGTTGTGAAATTGGGTGTTAAATCGCGACTTACTTGGGTCGATGGCTAAATTGGTTAACGTGGTTGTAGGAGGGGGTGTTAAATGTGTGAACAGGTACACACATATGCGAAAGGGCGGCGCTGGTCGAAGGGACGTCGATCATTGTGTTTGTGGATTCGTTGGAATTCATTTCACCGCGACCTTGGACGTCGACGCGCCGTACAAACCAACCGACGAGCGGCAACTGAGCGAGCGAGCGCCGACCTTGAGTATATATACAGCGTGACGGCGCATGCACTGTCAGCTGTCGAATGTTCGAGAAGGGGGAGAAGCGCAACGGCGCATGCGCGCGCGTCAGCCGATGTTCTCGATGTTCTCGAAGCGCGACGGCGCATGCGCGCACGTCAGCTGCCGATGTTCTCGAAGCGTGACGGCGCATGCGCGCTACATTATACAGCTAGCGAATGTTCGTGAAGAGAAGCGCACGCGGTGTGTAGAGAGAAAGGGTGCACAGATGGTGGAGGAGTGAAGCACGCGCGGTGTGTAGAGGAGGAAGGGATGCACAGATGGCTGAAGAAGGAGGAGGAAGCTTGCGGACGGCGCCGCACTGCAAGCCTCGAGTATTAGATGCTCCGCATCTAAAACTCGTCCGTCCACCGTGACAGTCTGGACCGAACTCTGCAATATCTGCATTTGCACCGCCATCCAGCGAACATTACCAGGACTAAATGAGAAGTGGTACACGCACAATTTATTACGGCTTGCACTTCGTGTCTACTTCCCACCTTTAACCACCACGAGTTTATGGTATATACTAGTTCACTGTATTCATGGCACTGTGGCCCAATGCTCGCTAAACCTTTCTAAAACCAAGGATGTTATGCCGAGCGAGTATAACGTAGCAACCCTTTCTTGTCAGATAGTGCTCAATGCACATGCCACTGGCTGCTTATTGGTAATGAGAGACAGGAGAATTCGGCTTTTAGTTAACGGCCACGCTGCGAATTTTTTTATTGTTCAACAATGCACAGAAGAAATCTCTCACCGGTACCACCTTGGAGGTCAAAATGAAAGACTGGTTACACACTACGACCCTTACTACAATTACGAGGGACGAAAGGGTGCTGCTAGAAAGAGCTTCGCCATCAGCGTTCGTGTTTTATTATGTGTGTGTGGCTCTCGCCGACGCGCGCGTCCAGTGTTTCGGCGGCGTCTTTTCAGCGTCCCACTCGCAATCAGGTTCCCCAGGGCTTTGGCCGAGAAGTCGCCGACACCTGGGGCTTTTGGGAGGATGGCGTCGAGGCCAATATGCACAGCGCCAAAAGAACATTGTTTCCCGTTTACCGTTCCTGAAGGCGCGGTCTCTTTCGATAAGATCATGGAGTGTCTCAAAGAGACGACCGGTAGCGAAGGGGTGTTGTTCTTGCAACAACTCGGCGCTTTGAAGTTCTTGGTAGCAACGAGGACAGCGGAACAAGCCACCAAGCTCATGGTGAATGAAGGTTTTGCCCTTCAGAAGAGAAAAAGTTCAAGTGTAAGTCATAGGCCCACCAAGTGTGTTCGTGAGTGTGTACAGGTTGCCGCCGTAAGTACCCGATGACGCGGTCATCTCTGCTTTGCAGCCTTTCGACAAAGTACGTAGTATAACACATGTTACTCTGCAACAACGTCAATCTACATTTACCGATACACGAGTGGTGAAGGTGGAAATTGCAAAGCCGGCACCGAACTTCTTTTTAATCCATGGACACCGCGTTAGGTTGAAGTATCGTGGCATGCGTCACGTCTGTGCACGTTGCCACAACGAAGGCCACAAGGTCGTGGTCTGTGTAACACCTTTTTGTCATAGGTGCAGCGCGTACGGACACGCTGTAAAAGAGTGCACTGAAGCCTGCAGAAGGTGTGGAGGTGATTACCCGACCGAAGAATGCTTCAAGCGCAGATCATACGCAGACGCAGCTCAGAAGACGCCGTCACCGAGTGTCCAAGACTTCCCAACAATCGAAGAGTTCTCTTCAACCTCCTCAAGTATGGCCACGCAATCTAGAACCTATGAAGTACTGCGTCCTCAAGAGAAAACGACACGAGTTAAGACACCAGACCACTGGGCTGAAGAGAGCCTGTCCGATGATTTCGTAGCCGCGCAGTCAGAAGACGCTACTCGCGTCAAGCCGGCCAGTACGCCAGACGGGGCAACTTCAGATAAACAGCCCGCTCAGACGCAACATGAACACCCAAATTGGTGTTCCATAGAAACGCCTAATGACTTTTCTTCACTAGTAGGCAGCATCAAAACTCGACATAACTGCACCGCATCAATGGCGTCCGGGAAGCGCCGAACGCCAGACGACCAGGTACCCATTACAAGAGGCATCGCAGAAAGCACTGCTTTGATTTCCTCTGCCACGACAGCGACAGAAGTCAGTGACAGGACACTAAACGCTGACCTTGGAATGTCGACAACCTTGAATAACATGAACGCTACGCCTTCGACATCAATGAAGCAGCTAAGAAGCCGACCACCAACGCGGAGCAAACCAGCGCACACCGAAGTTTCTACCGAACCCGCATTATCTGCAGACGCATCGAGTCCTTCGAGTTCATAACGCCGACCCAAGCGAAGCATTGGGAGCAGCGGCAGCGACTTCGCTAAACAGGGAACATTTAGGAAACCCCAAGCGGGATCACCACCACGGCAAACGTTACCAACTGTGAGCGACGACGATATGTACTTTTAGCATTTGGCTCTCCTCTCTCTTACCTTTTCTTTCCTTTAATGAACTTCCCTGCCTTTATTTCAACAATGGCATCACTTTTTTATGTCATTTAATGTTCGTGGTTTTCGAACTCCAATGAAGCAGCAGGCAGTACTTGACCTCGCCCGGGCGCATCACGTAGACATGCTCCTTTTGCAGGAGACAAACTTTCGTACTAAGCTTGACGTTGCAGGAGAGGTTTCATATAGAGGCCTTCTTCTCACATACAGATGCGCGTGCACGTGGCACAGGAGTTGTTTACATGAACACAACCCTGAGGAGGGGTGCTCACGATCTTGTTGGCACCGAAGGCCGCCTCATAACAGTAGATGTGGTACTTAACTGCAAACGAGTCAGATTTGTCAACGTATATGCGCCTGTAACGAGGTCAGAAAGGAACGGGTTCTATAAAGGTGTCAGAATTTTTTTGATCGAGCCGATATCATATGTGCTTGTCGGAGATTTCAACTGCGTGCTCGATAGTACACGAGACGTCACGGGTCCAGGCCAAAGCGCCAACAACTATAACGCCAGAGAACTACAGCAATTAGTTCAAGATCCCAAGCTGTCAGATGGGTGGTTAACTATTCATGGAGTCGGGTTCATCACAACTCGCATTTGTGGCGTTCAACAAAGCCGAACTGATAGAGTTTATGTGCCCGAAGACTTTTTAGAGAACCTAGAAGCATGTGAGGTGGTCCAGCTTGCGCCAAGCCTGCAGAAACTCAGCGATCATGCTCCGTTACCCTTCACATTTAACGAGAGCACAAAAACGAGAATCCACAAAATATGGAGGATAGACCCAACTATTCTTCATGATGACGAAAGCATTTCCGAACTTCAAACTGAGCTGGCGGCCTCACTGGCAGAAGTGGGTTGCATAACTCCAACTACATGGGACCACTTGAAATCTCATTGGCGCCTCACAGCTAAACACGCAGAAGAAGTGCGCCACGCTCGCCTCACGACCAAGATGAATGGGATTCTCCGACGCATTCAAATTATAGAAAGAGGTGGGACAACTACGCTCGCTATGCTCCAATACCTTGAAGCACAAAAATTAAGTATCAAAATCTTTTAAAGCAGAGGTTCAAGGCTACAAGGCTCGCAAGAGAAATGCACTTATCGACAGATGAAATTGAAAACTTGATGTATGCGCGAAGAAACCGAGATCGTCGATGCCAGCTCCTTTACATCGATGAGGCACTGAAAGAGGGTGGTACCATTGTTAATCACCCGGACGAAGTTCAAAAAGCTTTCCGAGACTACTCTGCAAAACTGCTTACTGCAGACCGTGACGCACAGGACGACGAGTTTACTGTTGAACTCTCAGCCTTTTGCGAAGGTTTGCCATCGCTAGGCTTGGAAGACTGTTTAGCATTGTATGTAGAAAATGATAAAGGAGCAGTATTGTACGCGCTAAAATCGATGATTATGTCCACGTCACCAGGGCCAGATGGAATACTCACAGGAATTTATGTGCGTTTCTTTGATATTTTCGGAAATGCGATCACCGATCTTGTGAATATTTTGTTGCGTGATAGCCATAAACCGCAGTCCTTCAGCGAAGGAAGGGTGATTCTATTACTGAAAGAGGGCATGGAGCCGTCAGATCCTAAATCGTGGAGGCACATTACCCTTCTAAACACAGACTATATGTTAGTAGCCACCCTGCTGTCACGGTGTCTGTGGCCTTTCTTGGAAGAGATTGTGTCCCCCTTGCTGTCAGTACCAGGCCGTTCAGTCTTCATACCTATTACAATCATCAGAGACCTCTTTGCATATTGAAAAGAAAAACAAATTGCAGGAGTATATTCTTACAAGGAATCGTATATTTGCAGATATTTACGACGATTACACGCGACGACAATGCCTGGCACACTGGCAGGCTGAGACCAGTCTCTATTCACTTCGTAGTCTTTTCGTTCAGGCAGGGACCCTCTACCGCTTTATGCCCCAATTTCACTACTGCCTTGTGGCAATGTATTTCACTTGATCAGGCCAAAGCATTTGATAGAGTTGAACATGGGTATTTTTTTGCTATTTTGCGCATATTTGGCTCCCAGAGCTGTATGCGCGACCGGTAGAAATACTTTATCAGGACCTCTTAAGCTGTCTTTATTTCAACAATGAAGTGACCAGAAGCTTTGCGATTTAAAATGGGCTGTCCGTTGTCTCCAGTATTATTCATTTTTTCTCTAGAGCCTTTGATTTTAAAGGTTGAAAACTGCGAGCGCATAGTGGGTTTCTCGATGCCAGACAAGGAAACCTTCAAAATTGTCGCATACGCCGATGATATTTCGGTATTTGTTCGTAACTTGTCTAGCTATAGTACATTCCTTGACATTTTTGCGCAGTATTCCTATCTGTCTGGTGCTCTTTTAAACACCATGAAATGTTAGGCATTGCGCTTTGGAGGCTTCAGAGCACTATTGCCAGGAGACTTAGAATACGTTCAAGCTGTTAAGGTGTTAGGCGTTTACTTTGAGGAAGGAGATGTATCAAAACAGACCTGGGATGACGTGCTTAGGATATCTACCGATGTCATAGCAGCAGCCACTCATTTTAACCTGTCACTAACGGCAAAAGCAACAGTCATCAAGACACAGGCATGCGCTTTTGCGTTTGACATAGCACACATCGCCCTACTACCTCGACGTGTTACAGGACGCCTCGCAGCTATGGCGGGGACCTTCCTCTGGGGAGGAAAACCAGCAAAGGTACGGAGGAAATTTTTACAGCTTCCCACAAACCATAGAAACCATAGAGGCTTGAGCCTCCGAGATATAACAACGTTCACGAGAGCACTGGCTGCAAAAACAATACAGAAGCTGTTATATGCAACAACTACCCCGGGTACAGGCTCATGATGTACTGGAGCAGTACACTAAACGGTACATTCACGGCCAATCTGTACACCAGACCATGAGCAGAAATTCCGCTTAAGTTTTACAGAGCTGCCACTGGCTTAAAAAGAACAGTGAAATCAATAGGTTTATACAGTCTGGAAGATGTTTCATCGCAAGAAATAAGCGAAATGGTGACAAGTAGCACACTGAGCAAAGAGGAAGAAACAGCATCTTGCACAAAAAAATGGAAATGATGACGTTGCAATCACGTACCTAATCAAGTGTGCGAATTTGATTGGTTGAGAAGATAGAGGGCATTGCCTTCGCGTCAATGCTCCTATTTCAAGGTTTTCTTAACACTGACCTTTATTCTATGCCATCGTTGGGTCGGCGCTACAAATGTCGGGTATTTCTTGAATCTTACGCGTTAAAATTGTCCATATGTGTTGTCGTCGTTCCTAGGTAGATAATAAGTGTCAATCATCTGTGGCACATACCCGCATACCAGCGGCACATACTGCCCTATTGTATGTGCCGCTGTCTAACGGGAAGTGTTTCATGACGTACGCGACTGGATTGTGAGATTATTCATGTCTCGACCAGTGCGTCTTGTTCGTGAAACCATCTTACCCTACCATGCTTCTTTTGGTTCACGCCAAGTTAAGGGGGTGACTACGAGAGCACCAAAACGTAAGCGGCTAAGATAGATAGATAGATAGATATATAGATAGATAGATAGATAGAGATAGATAGATAGATAGATATAGATAGATAGATATAGATATAGATAGATATAGATAGATCTATCTATACACCTCTAACGGTATAGATAGATATAGATAGATTTAGATAGATAGATATAGATATAGATAGATAGATATAAATATAGATAGATAGACATATATAGATATAGATAGATATAGATATAGATATAGATAGATATAGATATAGATAGATATAGATAGATAGATAGATAGATAGATACGCCCAAAGTCACCGAAAATCGTTAAGAAATGCTTCGCATTTGAAGCTACAGTGGCTAATAAAAACAAGAGACGCACGACACACCTCGTAAAGAGCTTTGCCTCTAAAAGCCCAGAATGCGCCTAACTGTATGATGTGCTCACCAAAGGATGGAGCTTCTTTCCCCCTAATCATAACCTCCTCCCTCTTGTTGATAGTAGTGCACACAACGAGTCAATATTCCTTAGGATGAAAATTTACTCTCACCGTGACATGGTAGTGTCGATAATTGAACTAAGGCGGGGTAGGTATTTAAACTCGTAAACGGCAATACAGGCAACACCGCAAATGCGTTTCTGAACTGTAAAGTAGGTAGAGTCACCGTAGAACGACCCCATTAACCAGCGACGCGTGAACCAGATAAACCAAGGATTGATGCATCAAAAGTAACTTAAGATCTCGAAACATTTTCTATCAATAAAATAAATTTGAATAAAAGGTAAATCTTGCCCCACTGGTGTGATCGCATTGTTGTCAGACGCATCCACCTATACTCTAAAAAAAACGCGCCGCAAAATGTTGTAGCACTTTATAAATCACATAAATCGTTCTCAGTTTCTCACATCTATTGTGAATGTTCTGAAAAGTATGAATCTCTAAAGCTAAAATAAAATTATTACGCCCTATAGAACGGAAGTGGGCCTAATTACGAAGCCATTAGGAAAGATCCGGCTGAAATGACCCAAGGCGTTGAAGGCGTGCCGCAGATTAAGAGAGGCTTGTCGCCAGTATAATAATAAAAATATAATGAAAAAGCGGAACCACGATGGCTGTTAATTGACTGAAGCTACGGCCATTGAATTGCTTTGTCGTGTTTAGTTCTTTTTGCATATCTGTGCACTATCGCCTGCAAGCTAAGGTACTGCGAAATTGAAGTCACACTGCAAGCAGAAAACACCTCTAACGATATCTATAGGCGTGAGTTATTGTAAAGGAGAAACGCCGAAACGCATAGAGAAAAGAGAAATCGATATCTCGTTCATTTTTCACTTACCCGCAAACATTTGCTTTTTACACGCAGCGTGGTAGGGCCTAATAAATAATTTAAATATGCGCTTTTAGAAAACTTGCGTGTCTTTGAGCGTTTATATCTATCTATCTATCTATCTATCTATCTATCTATCTATCTATCTATCTATCTATATAGCGCCCTATGACTTAGTCTCTTCTCTGTTTCGTGAACAAGATGTATGCCAGAATTTCTATGGCATAACTTTACTGAATGACTACCAAAATATTACGTTCTAACATAAAAATTATGAATATGAATGCCATGAACAGCTGGATATACACGTCTCGTTCTTCTCGAAACCTTTTCGTTAACTAAAAGCATACCGAATTGGCATGGCGTACCAACAGTGTATGACGAGCATGACTGACTGGTTTCAACATATGGGTATCTTGGGTAGCTTGTGACCTAATGCAAATGGGCGCAGTCACATTAGACCGTATGCGTAAATTACACCGCAAAGGAGAGCACGCTACGTTGCGATGACGCCCATGTCATATCTATAGGGTTTGTTTGCGTATTCCTCCGATGTCAAGCGACCCCCTCAATATAACTTGCTAAATCAATACAGCAAATATGCAGGCTGAATATTTTTTATAGAAGCAACTCACAACGACCTATTTTTCGGAATAAATTTCAATCGCGCAGCAGGCGTTAAAAAAGCAATGTGTCGTAGATTGATGGGCGAATCGATGTTACTATATTAAAAAAAACTTGTATCCTGCGAGGGTAAGTACCTGTTCATACATATATATATATATATATATATATATATATATATATATATTGACGCGTGTCTACATGTGGACGATAACGATGATGGGGCATTTAGTGGGCACGAGGTAGTGGGTCTCTTGCTTCTCTCGAGGCTGAAGAAGACGATCTTGTCACTGAGCTGTTGAGGACACGCTGCTTTCGTCGTCCCAAGGTGTATCTGTGTTTTATTCGCGTTGTACCGCGACACTGGTGGAGGTGCTGGGCCGCAACCCTGTCTGATGCTCCACACGCCCGCTGGGAGCCGCTCATCGAGTGCAAACGCATTGTCACCTGTAGAAACACCGGTGCATCGCTCCAGTCGACGGTTGCGAGGCCTCGCGCCAGAGCTGACTCACTCGCCGGAACCTGCTAGGCACCGCACAGCTCAACCAATGGCCAACGCAAGCTCGCAACAGGTGCCCCAAGGCAGCTTTCCGACGCACCCATCTCAGGTGACCCTCTTTCAACCCCTCGTTCCCGATCACTTTAGTGGCGGTGCCCATGAAGACGTTCACGACTGGCTTTAGCACTATGAGCGTGTTGCCAAGGTAAATCATTGGTCGGAACAGGAAAAGCTTTCACGCACCTATTTCTACCTTGACGACGGTGCTCGTACTTGGTATGAGAATAGAGAAGGCAATCTGTCAGCTTGGCCCGACTTTCGAGAGAAGTTCGTCGATACCTTTGCCAATATCGATAGAAGGGACCGTGCGCAGCAGTTATTGGAGCTACGGGTTCAAAAACCCAACGAAACCGTTGCAATGATTGCCGAGGACATGACTCGTCTCTTTCAGCGAGCTAATCCGCACTTGACGGAAAATAAAAAGTTGAGTTACCTCATGCGCGGTGTCAAGGAGCAGCTTTTTGCCGGGCTACTGCGCAGCCCTCCGACTACCGTGGTTGACTTCATTAAGGAGGCTACGGCTATCGAGTGGGCCCTTCATCAACGCTGCAGGCAATATGACCGCTTGTCCTGCAATGCCCCAGTCAATGCTATCGCCATGACGTCTGAGAGTCAGAGCTGCTTGCGAGACTTGATTAGGGAGATGGTTCGCGAGGAACTGCAAAAGTTGCGGAATCCTGTTGCTGAAAATCCCATCGCATCGATCGCTGAAGTCGTACGTGATGAAATCCACCAAGCGTTGTCTACGGCTAGTCCTGATGCTCAGCAGCGTCCTATGAGCTACGCTGCCGCTCTCCGACGTCCACCACCCGCTATGCCGACGCTGTGCCACCAGGTTCGGATGGCCCCTTCGTATCCGCCTCAAGAGCAGACACTGCATCAACCACCTACGCTACAGCCATACAACCAGCCATCCACAGCCACCCCATGGGCATCGGCGCGTCCACCGAACCGGAAAACAGATGCATGGCGCACCGTGGACAGGCGTCCACTATGCTTTCACTGCGGAGGTGCAGGACATATTGCCCGTCATTGCTGGCATTGAGGTGATTCATTCCGTCCTCAACGATCTTGGTTTGACGGTTGACGTGCCAACGACGAATACACTCCGCGCCGTGACGACACCTCTTTCTATGGAGCCCGTTATGACTTTGAGAACGGCTCTACCACTGCGAAGAAGGCAATGCCTGCTCAGCCTCCTAGTTCGAGACGTCAGTAACACTCTCCGCCCCCCCCCCCGCGCGTTCGCCTTTGTCGCACCACCGCACCTATGCGAACCTTAATACAAGAAGGTCACCTTGCCCGCGCCGGGGAAACTGAGAGCGGCGACCTCCGGGGGCAAGGTTGCAGGTCATAAAGGTAACGACAAGAAGCCCCCACAGCACGACGCCATACAGCCGATAAGCCGTGAAAACGATGAAATTGTGACTGCTGACCTTAGTGTTCCTCTCGACGGCCAGAAAGTGACAGCTTTATTCGACACTGGTGCCGACTTCTCCATTATCAGTCAGGACCTCGCCGACAGCCTCAGAAAAGTGAAGACGCCGTGGACGGGCCCTCATATAAGAGCAGCGGGAGGCCAGTTATTGATGCCCTCGGGAAGATGTACCGCAAGAATTTAGATCGGAGGTTCTCCTATCACTGCGTCGTTCGTCGTTATCGCCGCACGCCGCAGAGATGTAATTCTCGGCATGGACTTTTTACGGGAATATGGTGCCGTCATCAACATACCAGAGAGCTTGATTACGTTTTGCAACAGTTCGGGCTTACCCTATTCCCCAGAGGCGCGACCAGACCAACTGCGTCTTACTGATGACGATGTGGTTCTCTTTCCGAGGTCATGCACGCTTGTTTCTGTGGCCGCCGCTGCTCAGTTTGACGCCGAAGGAGTTGCGGACTGAATAAGCTCGCTGCTCTTCACCCACGGTATTTCTGTCGCATAGGTATCGTCAGAGTTGCTGCTGGACGCACGGACTTGCTGCTGACCAATTTTAGTGCTGAGCGCCGGCATCTTCCTAAAGGCACGGCTGACGCTTACTTCGACGATGTCAAAGATGCCGAAGGCTGTTTGGCGGTAGTCGATGAGTCGCTAAATCTTGATTCAGCGCCTGTTCTGGACGTTAGCATTACTTTGCCAAAAGACGACCGACGCAGACTCCTTGAGTTACCGGCCAAATTTCAAGACTGCTTTTCGACAACATCAAGAGTTGGCCGCACGCCTCTAACCAGGCATCAAATAATTACCGAGGGAACGGCGAGACCTATTCACCAGAACCCTTATTGCGTGGCTCCAAAAGAACGTGAAGCGATACAACAGCAGGTAGACAGAATGCTTGAAGATGACGTCATTCAGCCTTCACAGAGCCCCTGGGCGTCGCCTGTAGTCCTCGTTAAAAAAAAGGACGGCAGCCTGCGCTTCTGTGTGGATTACCAGAAGCTAAATCAGGTGACCAAGAAAGACGTAAATACACTACCGCGTATAGACGACTCTCTCGACAGACTTCGACATGCTCGATACTTCTCTTCTAAGGCCTTGCGGAGTGGATATTGGCAAATCGAGGTGGACCCGAGAGACCGCGAGAAGACCGCTTTTGTGACACCAGATGGGTTATATGAATTTAAGGTATTGCCATTCGGTTAGTGCTCAGCCCCTGCTACCTTTCAAAGACTCATGGATACCGTGCTTTCTGGGTTGAAGTGGAAAACATGCTTAGTATATCTGGACGACGTCATAGTGTTTTCCGCGACGTTTGACGAGCAACTTGAAAGACTTGAGGTGGTCTTACGAGCCATACAGTCCGCGGGCCTGACGTTGAAGCCTGAGAAGTGCCACTTTTGCTACGAAGAGCTGCGATTTCTTGGTCATGTCGTCAGTCATGCTGGTATTCTTCCCGATCCTGAAAAAATTGCAGCCGTAGAACAGTTCCCTATGCCGACCGATAAATTAGCTTTCTCGGCCTGTGCGCGTATTATCGACAATTTATCGCGGACTTCGCACGCATAGCATCACCACTAACTCGCCTAACAAGAGAAGACGTCACCTTTGAGTAGAATAACGAAGATGAAGCTGCTTTTAACGATCTTCGCCAGCGACTACAAACACCCCCAGTCCTTGCCCACTTCGACGAGAGAGCCCCCACGATGCTTCACACCGATGCTAGCAATGTCGGTCTGGGAGCTGTGCTTGTGCAGCAGCAAGATGGCGCAGAAAGGGCAATCGCTTACGCAAGCAGAACGTTAACACGTGCTGAGGCTAATTACTCCACGACTGAGAAGGAATGTCTCGCCGTGGTATGGGCGGTTACTAAATTTCGTCCGTATTTATATGGCCGCTCCTTCAAAGTAATTAGCGACCACCACTCACTGTGTTGGTTAACTAATCTTAAAGACCCTACTGGCCGATTAGCGCGTTGGAGTCTCAGGCTGCAGGAATTCGACATGGCAGTCGTACATAAGTCAGGGAAGCGACATATGGACGCCGACTGTTTGTCCCGTTCACCCATTGAGTCGGCAACCCTACCCGAGGAAGAGGAAAAATCATTTCTCGGTGTCCTCGACACGACCACCATTGCGTAGCAACAACGAGACGACGCTGAGTTGCTTGGCTTAATTACCTACTTAGATGGCGGATCTCGGAAGGCGCCAAGAGTTTTCGCAAGAGCGTTATCATCATTTTGTTTACGTGGCGGAGTGCTCTATAGGAGAAATTTTTCTTCGACGGGATCTGCCTATCTGCTCGTCATCCCAGCAGCCCTTCGCACCGAAGTACTGAAAGCATGCCACAACGATGTTACCTCTGGCCACTTGGGTTACACAAGAACGTTGGCCAGGGTACAGCAAAGGTATTACTGGCCAAGACTGACCATTGCCGTGAAGCACCACGTTCGTACTTGTCTCGACTGCCAGCGACGCAAGTCACCGTCAACTAAACCAGCTGGCCTCCTGCAACACGTACAGGTCCCAATGACTCAATTCCACCAGATCGGCATGGACATTTTGAGCCCACTCCCTACTTCTACTGCAGGCAACCGATAGGTTATCGTCGCGACGGATTATTTGACCTGTTATGCCGAGACAAAGGCTATCCAGAGAGGTACAGCAGCGGAGGTGGCAAGATTTTTTATCGAGAATATTGTACTGGGGCATGATGCACCAACCGTCGTAATCACAGACAGAGGAACCGCATTTACAGCAGCTATTTTGGACCATGTTTTGATGCTGAGTAGAACAACGCATCGTAAGACCACCGCATACCACCCACAAACGAACGGGCTGACAGAGCGTCTAAACAAAACCATTGAAGACATGCTTTCGATGTACGTTGACGTCGAACACAAAAATTGGGATACAATCTTGCCTTACATAACGTTTGCATACAACACGGCCAAGCGAAAAACGACCCGCATGACACCTTTCAGCCTCGTTCATGGACGGGAAGTACGAACCATGTTAGATGCAATGTTACCGCACGAAGGCGACGACATCGTCCCGGATGCCGACACGTTTACGGAACGCGCAGAAGAAGCTAAGCAACTTGCACGTTTACGGATCAGCCAGCAGCAAGACTACGATGCAGGCCGCTACAATGCTCACCGCAAAACACTCGTCTACCAAACTGGCGACAAAGTATGGGTTTGGACGCCTATACGAAAACGAGGACTTTCTGAAAAACTCTTAAGAGGATATTTTGGACCATACCTAGTTGTGCGACGACTGAGCGATGTCACTTACGAAGTTGTTCCCGACTGTACGTATAGTACAAGGCGTCGCCAGCACCATCCTGAACTCGTTCACGTAGTCTACATGAAACCCTACGTCAGCGAATGATTGCATGATACTTTAATTTAGAAAAAAACTGCATTACAGACTGCGCATTGGGGCGATGCTCTTTGGGAGAGAGGCAAATGACGCGTGTCCACCTGTGGATGATAACGATGATGGGGCATTTAGTGGGCACGAGGTATTGGGCCTCTAGCTTCTCTCGAGGCTGAAGAAGACGATCTTGTGACTGAGCTGTTGAGGACACGCTGCTTTCGTCGTCCCAAGGTGTATCTGTGTTTTATTCGCGTAGTACCGCGACAATATACATATACACACACACACACACACACACATATATATATATATATATATATATATATATATATATATATATATATATATATATATATATATATATATATATATATATATATATATATTGTGAGCATTATTTATGCGTCCCATCTTTTCATCTGTAAATACTCATCATCACCAGTCAAGTTTAGGTTGTGGGGCACATACTCGGGTCAATAAAAGGAGAGTCTCGAGTGTTCTCGACGCCATCTTACAAGTGGTGGAGAGTGCTGCCCGGTTCCTGCGTCCTCTCGCGTTCTCGGACACCCCAGCGTCTTCTAGAAACATCCCTGGAGCTCCGTTCAGGCCGCCGCTTAAACGACCTGGGTCCGGTAATGTCGCAAGCCGCCCAGTCCAGCGTGCCAGCTTCGCCACCGCTCCCACCGGCAAGAAACCCTTCTCACCTGGTCACCAGCCCTCAAAAGGATCCTCCGCTGTTCGCAGGGCTTCCGGGTGAAGACGTTGAAGACTGGCTAGAGGAGTATGACCGCGTGAGTGTTATCAACAACTGGGATGAGCCTGCGAAACTCACCCACGTTGCATTCTACCTGAGCGGCGTCGCACAAACACGCCACAGATTTTCCGACATGGCCCGCCTTTACACGTCAGCTCCGCCAGATTTTCGCCAACCCGTCAGTACGCTCGGATATCGCCAAAAAGAGGCTTGGCGCACGTGTTCAACGCCCTGGCGAGTCTTACACTTCTTACATCGAAGATGTTCTCGCCCTTTGCCGCCGCATCGACAACAATATGGCGGAAAACGACCGTGTGCGCCACCTGCTAAAAGGAATTGCGACTGTCGCTTTTAATGCGCTTGTGGTGCAAAATCCTCAAACCGTAGCCGATGTTGTCGCTACCTGTCAGCGCCTTGAGGAGCTTCAGACCACTCGGGTACAACCTGATATGTCTGAGCTGAGCTCAAGTCAAGATACAACAGAGCTGCGTGCACTGATTCGCTCTATCATCCGCGAGGAACTTCACGCACAGGCTTCACCTCGCCACCTCGATATCCGAACGACGCCACCCGCCACTAGTTTGCGCGACGTCGTGAGGGAGGAACTGGCCTTAATGACTAGTACACCAGCTCCGAGTTCACATCCCATGTCCAGTTATGCTCACGTTGCTGCAACGACACCTACGCCCCACCAGAGCCTGGCCTCGATGACTGTCACACCTGTCCCGAGCTCATATCCTGTGGCCATGCCAACGTATGCTCAGGTTGCTGCTAGGACGCCTGCACCCCAGCAAAGCCCAATGCAGTTACCAGCGCCCGAAGTGCATGGTTCGCTCAACTCACTCGCACCGCGACCATCTTCCCAGCCTTACAACGCCTGGCGCAGTTCGCGGCCGACTTGCTTCTATTGCGGCATCCGTGGTCATATTTCAAGGTTTTGCCGACGCCGTCAGCAAGACGAACGACGAGGCTACGATAACCTTGAACGGGACGACTTCTACGCGACTGGACCACCCTATCGTCGGCTGTATCCGAACAGCACACGTCGGTCGCCGTCTCCGCAGAACTTTGACCCAGTTGGCAGTTCCCGGTTCTCACGTCGTCGCTCACCTTCACCGATGCGGCGTTCTTCTTCTCCTCTCCGACCTTCTACTTCGATTCCCGACCGCCAACTGGAAAACTGAACAGTGCAGCTTCGGGAGGGAAAGCTGCATCTTTCGAACTGCGTCAAACTCCTCCGGACCGCCCATCGAATGTTTTATTGGTGTATGTTGAAGGTATACAGACAGAGGCACTGGTGGACACAGGCGCATCACATTCCGTAATTCGTGCAGACTTTTGTGCCCGCTTGAAAAAAGTTAGGACGCCCTACGATGGTCCTCCTCTTCGTTGCGCAGATGGAGTCCCTATTCAGCCTTCAAGTGTTTGCACAGTCCGTGTTTTCATAGATGGCATCATTCACCACATTCAGTTTCTTGTACTTCCTTTGTGCACTCACACAGTAATTTTAGGATGGGACTTCCTTTCTTCGGCATCAGCTTTCATATCGTGTCGTCAGCGAGTAATTCGAATGTCAGCTACTGAGAGTTCATCGGGTGTCGATCCATACAGCTTCCGTTTCATTGCTGCTACTGATTGTTTCATTTCGCCAGGAGATGAACAACTTCTAACGATCGCTTCGCATACTATAGTTAATGGTGACGTGTTCATAGCTCCATCAGTTCGCTCGAAACCTGCGGGGCTTACCATAGCACCCGGCCTTGTGCGGTTCAACGACGGTAAAGCATTGGTCACCGCCTTGAATCCAACTTCTTCGCCAGTGATGCTGCCCCAGGGCACTGCTGTGAGCTGCTTCGCTGACAGTGAGTCCTTTTCACTGCTGCCCCTTCACGCAGAATCACCGCCTTTGTCTGCTACTACTGATATCAAGGCTACCACTGTTACCTTAAATGACACCATAAGTCCTCACCTCACTGCCGAGCAAAAAAGAGACCTCTTAGACCTTCTCCAAAAGCACAGCCTTTCGTTTGATGTACATTGCAAAGTTCTGGGCCGCACTTCCGTTGCAGAGCACAGCATCGAAACCGAAGGCAGCTCCATTGTACGCCGCCGCCCATACCGTCTCTCTTCGGCTGAACGGCAAATTATCGAGAAAAACGTCGCCGACATGCTCAAACGGGATGTTATTCGACCTTCATCCAGCTCCTGGTCGTCTCCTGTGGTGTTGGTCCGGAAAAAGGATGGCTCTGTCCGCTTTTGTGTTGATTACAGAGCGCTCAATAAGATCACGAAAAAAGACGTATATCCGTTGCCACGCATAGATGATGCCCTGGACTCCCTACAAGGCGCAGAATATTTCTCCAGCCTCGACCTCCGATGCGGGTATTGGCAAATACCAATGCGCGAAGCAGACAAGGAGAAAACAGCGTTTGCGACGCCTGACGGGCTTTACGAATTTAACGTCATGCCCTTTGGCTTATGCAACGCTCCAGCAACATTTGAGCGCATGATAGATACTGTCTTACGTGGTCTCAAATGGAAAACCTGTTTATGTTATTTAGACGACATCGTCATTTATTCTTCTACTTTTTCACAGCACCTTAAGCGTTTGGACGAAGTTCTAACGTGCATTTCGAACGCTGGCCTACAGCTCAATACAAAAAAGTGCCACTTCGCCAGCACAAGCATCAAAGTATTGGGTCACCTTGTCAGCAAAGACGGCGTTCGACCCGACCCCGACAAGGTTGCTGCCGTAATTAGTTTTCCACGTCCGCGCAATCAAAAACAATTGCGAAGTTTCGTCGGCCTGGCGTCTTACTTCCGCCGCTTCATCCGTCACTTTGCTGCCATTGCGGGACCGTTACACAAGCTTCTGACGTTAGGGACGGATTTCACGTGGACTGACGAGTGCGAGCGTGCTTTCCAAGCCCTTAAGCGTGCTTTGACATCCGACCCCGTCCTCCGTCACTTCGATGAGAGTGCACCCACTTTCCTGCACACAGATGCCAGCGGCCACGGAATCGGTGCTGTCCTCCTCCAGCGTGACGACACTTCACGTGAGAGAGTAGTTGCGTATGCCAGCCGCGCACTAACACCAGCAGAGCAGAACTACTCGATAACAGAGCAGGAATGTCTCGCTGTCGTTTGGGCCATCCAGAAATTTCGACCTTATCTGTATGGACGCCACTTTACTGTGGTTACCGACCACCATGCCTTATGCTGGTTGTCCTCGCTGAAGAATTTGTCTGGGCGCCTCGGTCGCTGGATACTGCGTTTGCAAGAGTACACTTTTGACGTTGTGTACAGGTCCGGCAAACAGCATCAGGATGCTGACGCTCTCTCTCGCTGCCCTCTGCCACTTTCATCTCCAACCACGCATCCCGAATGCCCCTCAGGTGATCAAGCGGCTTCCTGTTCACTCACGTTATCACCCCTGGCAGTTGCTGGGTCGCTACCTTTAAACAACAGCGCCCAGTTTGCCGCGTACCAACGTGACGACCCCTACTGTAACCGCATCATCGGATACTTGAATGGCTCGCCTTCTCCACCTTATGCCAGACTACGTCGTCAGCTACGGCTGTTCAAGCTAGAGAACAATGTCCTGCAGCACTATACTTACAATGCGGATGGGCATCGGTGGGTGCCAGTACTTCCCCGTTCGCTGCGAAAACAAGTTCTCGAAGCATTGCACGACGACCCATCAGCTGGACACTTGGGATTTCAAAAGACCTACAACCGCGTTAGGAGCCGTTTCTTCTGGCCCGGTCTTTCTACCTTTGTGGCTAATTATGTCGCTTCTTGCGCACTTTGTCAACGCCGGAAACGACCAACTTCAGCTCCTGCTGGCTTATTACAACCCATTCCATGTCCCGACACACCTTTTGCCGCTGTCGGAATAGACCTCGTCGGGCCACTTCCCGTAACGCCAGCGGGCCACCGCTGGATCGTCACAGCCATCGACCACCTCACACGATACGCGGAGACCGCTCCTCTACGCACTAGCTCCGCCTCAGACGTTGCCGCCTTCTTTTTAGAAGCCATTGTGTTGCGTCATGGTGCACCTCGCACGTTGTTGAGTGACCGGGGCAAGGCCTTCATGTCGACAATTCTTGACGAAATTCTAAAAACTTGTGGCACACTTCATAAGACCACATCCGCTTACCACCCGCAGACAAATGGGCTGACAGAGCGATTCCACCGGACTCTAATCGACATGATATCCATGTACATCGGACCGAACCACGATAATTGGGACAAAATCTTGCCGTTCGTAACATTTGCACACAACACCGCTGTTCAACGAACCACCGGGTATTCACCTTTCTTCCTCGTCTATGGTCGTGCGCCGACATTCACCATTGACGCCTCTTTCTTCAATGTAATGGCAAAAACGTCGACGACTACGCCAGAAGATTTCGTCTCAAGGCTTGCTGAGGCACGTCAACGTGCTCAACTCAACACGGAGGCCAGTCAAGAAGACCGCAAGCAACGCTATGATAGCTTTCGTCGAGACGTCACCTTCCGTCCTGGAGATGAAGTATTACTTTGGACGCCTGTTCGCACACCCGGATTGTGTGAAAAGTTTCAGTCTCGCTTTCTAGGACCTTACGTTGTTTGTGAAAGAACATCTCCGGTCAATTACCTTGTCACTCCCGTCGAGAGTTCCTCGGACCGTCGTTACCGTGCCTCCGAGATTGTCCACGTTTCACGTCTTAAACCCTTTGTGCGCCGTACCTTTCCCGCCTAAGTCTCGGCCGGGCCGGCCGCTCAAGTGCGCGGGGAAAATAAGTGTGAGCATTATTTATGCGTCCCATCTTTTCATCTGTAAATACTCATCATCACCAGTCAAGTTTAGGTTGTGGGGCACATACTCGGGTCAATAAAAGGAGAGTCTCGAGTGTTCTCGACGCCATCTTACAATATATATATATATATATATATTGCGCTCTGGGGTCCCACAAGGATCCGTTCTGAGGCCCCTTCTATTTCTTATCTATATTAATGACCTCCCTTCATAACTGTGCTCTAATATTCATTTGTTTGCAGACGACTGTGTGATATTTCGTAAGATTAATAATAGTGACGACATTAGAATCCTTCAGTCTGATCTAACCGCTGTTTCTAACTGGTGCCAAACTTGGCTGATGGAATTAAACGTTAACAAATGTAAGGTTATGCATGTATCCCGCAACCCCAAGCATCAGTCAACTTATTACCTAAACAACATAGCTTTAGAACTAGTTACATCATATAAGTACCTTGGAGTGCACATTACAACTAATCTCAGCTGGTCAACACATATTGAACATATCATCAACAACGCTAATAGCATGTTAGGGTATTTACGCCGCAGTTTTTCTAGAGCCTCATCGTCACTAAAATTATTGCTTTACAAATCCTTAATACGCCCCAAGTTAGAGTACGCAGCATCAGTATGGGATCCAAGCCAAGAAAATCTAATCGCTTCTCTCGAGCTTGTTCAAAATAATTCCGCTCGCTTTATCGTGTCAATCTATAACCGTACTGCCAGCATATCTTCAATGAAAAGCAGCCTTTCTCTTCCCTCTTTATCATCACGCAGGAAACTTTTTCGGTTAACCATGCTACATAAAATATATTATCATTCCTTCCTGCGCAACGAACTCTTACCCCAACCACTATACATTTCCCATCGCATTGACCACCGTCACAAGGTTGGCATTAACTATTATCATACAAAATCTGCCACTCAGTCATTCTTGCCCCGTTCGTCCCGGGAATGGAACCACCTTCCCGCTGAAATTGCGGGTATCACCGATAACCGACTGTTCCGTGCTGCCTTAGCCAATATTGTATATGCAGAAATATCTGATGTTTAATCTGTGTTTGTGTGACCACATTGTTGCGATAATACTAATTTGTTTTGTCTTTCCTTTTCCTTTTTATGTACACAACGTTTTTTGTAACCATGCTACCTCATGTTATGCCTTTGTTCTGTACCACTCCCCTCTGTAATGCCTCTGGCCCTGAGGGTATAATAAATAAATAAATATAGTCAAGTAGATCCTCCATGAGTGGTCACAACGCGGTTTATTTCGACGTTTCGGCCTAGAGTCTGGCCTTCATCAGGATGATGAAGGCCAGACTGTGTGTGTGTGTGTGTTCGAGGACGCAATGCATACTGACCAATATTCAAGAATAATGTAGCACGTGCAGCAGTTTTTCGCGTTACGCAATAGTCACGGACTTCCAGATAGTTCATTGGTAGCGCAAGGCGCCCTGTGATAAATCAGTGCCAATTTAAGGCACCGTCACACAAACAGCCGAAGTGGCTAACGACAGTTAGCATAGCCTGCACAGGGAACCCCGAGCTAGAATGCGTGGTACCTACACTTACACGTTGCACATCGAGGATACTAGTAGGGGCCGTGGTAAATCCTTTAATACGCCGGACGTGCTGGAAGCTTAGTTGGACATGGATATGTTGGCGAAGACTACTGAGGAATTTCAAAATTGTTGCTTCGACAAGATTGAAAGGCTAAATTAAAAATTTTAGTAGGTTGCGAAGCGTGCACTTGCGCAACTCAAGACCACTGCCAAGAGACAGCGTGAATCAAGAAGCGAGCGTTTTAAAGGTCACTGTCCTAAAAAGCTTTCAGACATATATTATCTCCATGAGCCGCACATCCATCAGCCAAAATTAGGAGATCTTTAAGCTTACCCTTTAAGAGTTGAATGTGACAGCGAAAGCCTGTCCCCAGTGCATGCTTCAACCACGTAGTGCATACCTTTTATTGCATGATGTTACTCCAGAACTCGGAGTCGTGTATCACTTCATTGTAATCAAGCAAGTTGAAAGGGGCATCAGTCATTGAAGTTTTTGCGTATGGGTGCATTCTGTGTAATGGGTAGCACGCTTAGCACATATTCGCGTAAAACCTTTTCCGAATGAATTGCTATGCACCCACCACGTGGCCTTAAGGAAATAGGCGCCGTAAGGTGGGATGCCTTTTGTAGCAAGTGGGCCCTGCCTTTTTTGAATCTTTCTCTCTCTCTCACTGACGCCCGATAGTAGTGTACGCTTGTGCCTCACATTCTTACTGTGATATGGCGTGCTGCATTGTGAGCCACGTATATAGGATGCGTGTGTTTCTAAAGCATGAGTGCTATACCCCTGTCACATTGGAGTTGCATGTCATTAGGTTCAAATGCCATTCGGAGCAACCAATCCCATTCGATCTGTGGCTGTGCTACACAAAAAATTAATGTCATTCATTTGCGATCTTAAAGTCGTTAACTCTAAATATAATTATCGTAAAAGTAGAGGAATAAGTGTTGAGTTGTAAAAAACTGAATTTACTTATTTTAAAACAGGTGGAAGGAAGCCGCTTCGCTAAATAAACAAGTATAGAAATTTTATATTGTCGAATATACGGCTATTATAAGAAAGATGACCCTCAGCAAGTAGCCGTAGGCAACAGAATAAACACAAGCAACAAGTCTCTTAAGGCAGAGCCATAGAACAGCGCCGCAAAGCTGCAGCGAGTGATGCATTCGATTTCTATGTTCTTCGAGTAGAGAGAAATGTGCGAAAGCGAGACAAAGAGATTTGATATTGACACAAAAGTAAAAAAAATGATATAGCCCTCTAATGCCATTGCTGCAGATACACTCATATACTTGCACAGGGGCATCAGCTTGTTTACATTATGACCGGCAACACCGGTGCTCAGATGCACTGAGGTGATGAGTGAAAACGTTTTTGCAAGAGCCCTCTGTAAACCTGTCTTCGTTAAAATTAGAGGTGTTTTTAAGGCATATTACAGTGTTACTTTGTAAGTTTGGGCCAAATCGAGAATGCAGAATGTCACCTGGTAAGTAATCTCTGGTGTAGACGGTAGGCGCTAGATTTGACAGGAACGATGAATGTGTTTATCTAACTCACTCAACTTCTCAAGCCAAAAAACACATCGTAAACTGGTTGCCTAGTTTTTCTCACAAAATCAGTTCTCCATCTTTAAGCAGATCTGATGTTATCTTGTCCTCGCCAGCAGCTTTGACTCCTTGCATTCCCTCCTAGGCTTTCCTCAGTTTGGTCATTACTTGTCGAATACATCTGGGTTGCTGGTGGATTTTACTTTATTGTTGTTGATGTCCCAGCTACTGTGCAGATCTCTGCAACACTTCTTCACTATTTTACCTATCCTTTTCATGTTAGGTAGTTACTTTGCCTTCTTTGTCCCTTAGTGCATACATCTAGTTTTTGCCTATCCGAAGTTTTGTCTTCGCCGCTTTGACACTTTCTCCATTCTTTAGAGCATGTTCAATTTTCTCCATGTTATGCCTTCTGATATGGGATATTTTACGTTTATTATTCAACTTCTAAAGCTATGCCAGTTATATTTTGTCTTTTATGTTTAAGGCTCTTATTCTTTGACGTTTCTTAATGAGATTCTTTGTCTCCTGGGAAGGCTGGCTAGTGTTCTAACTATCGTATCTACAATTTCCACGGCACACACCATGATGATACTCGTGTGATTATCATCCAATTCACCAACGCTAAGGCAGGTTTCTTCGAAAAGAACCAAGTATCTCTTCTGAAGTGAAGGTCTGAACTCCTATACTTTCCCTATCAGTGCTAGCTCGTTGATTGCCTTCTTGTGTATCAGTTTCTTCCGTTCCTTCTTAAAGTCTAGGTGAATCCGATACCTAACCATTCTATAACTACAGCATCATACCTTGCCGATTACTTCCACATTCTGCACGATCCCTGGGTGTGCAGTCAGTATAAAGACCATTTCGTTCTTACTTTCGGCATTAGGACTCATACATGTCTGCTTACAGTTCACTCGTTTTCGATAGAAGGTATTCAAGACCAGTAAACTATTGCGTTTCGCGAAATCAGCTAACAACTCCTCTCAGGCATTTCCAATACTGATGCCATTATTCTCTACGGCCTGGTCCACAGCCTGATTCTTCCCTACCTGTATTGAAGTCACCCATCAGTATAGTACACTGTGATTTAAAGACAATAGTCTTTCTAGGGTACCTTCAACGCAAAACATTTGGTCTGTCTGTCTGTCGTTCAACTTGTCTGTTTGTCCACCGAAACAATTTTAGAAACAGCCAAAGAGCAACTTTATTAGCAGCTGCCATCAATATTGCTCAATTTCAGCAGTCATACTTGTGCGATTGTCGATTAGGAAGCCGATATTGAACATACTCGATACACAATATCAACACGGCAGTATACTGTGGTGTGTTGTTTCATACTAGAAAAGGCATACATAAGTACTTCTAAGGACCATAGCTTTTATCACGCTCTGCTGTCAATGCAACGCTATGCACGAAAAGGTAAGTGTTTCCAGCGCTTGGCTAAGACGGCACGGTTGTGGCACCTACCCGTGGCCTTATCGCCTCCGAGAAGGGCGCGGACGCCGCGCGCTTCGTTTTAGGGGCGAAGCTCTTTAAAGTGGCACCCGTTCTTCTTTCGTAGTAGTCGCAGTCGTATTAGTGTGTAACGAGTCTTACGCTTTGACCACCAAGGTGGTGCCAGTGGTAGATTTCTTCTGAGCGTTGTTGAACAATAAAATATTCGTGGCGTGCGCGTTAACTAAAAGCCGAATTCCGCTGTCTCTCATTCCCCATTGGCAGCCATCGGCATGTACATTGAACACTATCTGACAAGAAAGGGTTGCTACGTTATACTAGCTGGGCGTAACCTCCTTGGTTTTCGAAAGGTTTAGCGAGCGTTGGGCCACAGTGCCATGAATACAGTAAACTAGTATATGCCATGAACTCGAGGTGGTTAAAGTTGGGAAGTAGACATGAAGCGCAAGCCGTAAGAAAGTGGGCGTGTGCCACCTCTCGTTTAGTCCTTGGAATGTCCGCTGGATGGCGGTGCTTCTATATGGGGAATATATGATGAAAAGATGCAAGATGGTGGTACTTGGAGTGTTGAATAGATAGACGAACGGACACACAGACAGATGCTTGGACGGAAGCATGGATGGCTGCACGGACGGATGGACGCATGGACGGACGCAGGGGCGGATGCATGAACGAACACATTGACGGAAGCACAGATGGACGTGCGGACGCGCGAACAGATGCACGCATTTACGGGCGGATGCACGCACGGACGGTCACACAAATGGACGAATGGACGGACGGAAGCAAAAACGAGTGAACTTACGGATGTTTCGCCCCACTCTTCATCATTCACTCCGTGGTTATGCTGCCTCTTTTATTTCAAGATATCTGCCAGATGGAGCTGCTGTTTCATGTGCCTTGATGCGCTCGTTCGCCTCCGCTGCATGCTCGAGGCGCTCTAACGCAGCGCCTCCAGAATGCCATTCACCAATTTTCTCGAGCGGAACATCAGATAAACGTTTCGTTCACTCTCTCCAGACACAAGAACATTGTGTTTCGAAGACATTTGCACTGCAACATGCAGATACGGGGCCAATTTGTTACCTTACTCATCGCCGACTCTGCGTCTTCGTGTAAGCTTTCGACTATTACGTCATAATGGCTTAATGAACACACGAAGGCCTGTACCGCCTTTAATCTTCCCTATTGCAAGAAAAGCGTGATGCCAGTACGTTGTTTGGCACTGGTATACGCTGGAGACACTGGTACATGCTTGTAATCACTGGCATTTTACTGGGCGCACTGGAAAAAAGCTGTATCGCACTGGTGGGGGCGCTGGCTCAACCACTTTGAGGCTGGTGCGCACTGCGAAGCACTGGAAGCATTAGAATTTTTACTGGCAAGCACTGGGGAATACTGGAGCACGCACTGTTTCTACCGGAGCAGCTGCAGCGTGCATGTTATTGTAGCGTGTGCCGTTTTCGGTGTTGTTGAGTATAAAATACTTGATTCAACGGCAGGAAGAGATGCTATCCAAACAGATACTGAACACGCGTAATTTTTGCGGCGCACGTACGTATCCCAACAACTATAATGCACCTTTTTCGCATATGCCTCCGCGTAAACCGGCCATATTCGCACCATCCGTGTATTGCTGTAACGATTCTAAGTAGCAGTGTTTGTAAGCCTGGAGCTGCGTGCCACTCCTAACAGAAACACAAAATTGTTTTTGCCGCAAAGTTGAGTAAATGTAACTGAGCTCTCTCAATCGCTTCGCATGGTTTCCCAGTGGAGGCGAGAAAAAAGCTGTCGTTCGATTCCGCCACGCCATATAAATGTATGTCTGGTCATGCTTATCCTTCTACTTACTTCACGTAAGAGTTTGAAATGTCCCGAAGCTCAAATGCAGAATCTTCAACCATACCAACTCAACGCGTCGAGAGCAGTCTTACCCAGTGCCTGGCCCAGCGAGCATTAAACCTGTCGTGCCAGCCGCGTTGGTATATATGTTACCGGCGCTTCTTTCTTCGTGTACACACAACTTTAAAGTGTGAGAATAACTGCAAAGTAAAGTTTAGACACCCATGAACCTTAATCAACTATTTTGTCTTGTGCCGATGTTCGAACAAGGAGCGCTGACGATCGAACGTCACGCTTTCAGCTACGAAAGCTGTCAACGAGAGCTGCCGGCCTCACTTAGCCGGTACTTCTCCGACTGATATGTAACAACACGCAATTTTCAGTTAGTAATTTGGTATGCCTTCGTGAACTGACTCCCTGGCATACGTTTTCAGCGGATTGCATTGGTATTTCTATGGGTGTTTTTTATTGTTGGTACTGATATAACTGCATATATCTCTAAACTGGCACGCCCGTTGTATGCTACCAGCGGAGGTCAGAAAAATGGCTGTCTCTCGCCATCTCCACTTCGTAAATGCATTTCTGGGATTTATGGACCTTCCACTTACTTCAGGTACAGTTTAGGTAACAGCTGGAAATATTGCGAAGCTCAAATGCAGAAACTTCAAGCATCGCAACTCCGCTGCTTCGAAAGCAGCCTTACCCAGTGCCCCGTCCCAGCGAGGCCTATCTTGCCGCCCGTGTTGGTGTACCTGCTGCCGGCGCTTTTTACTTTACGTAGGCACAATTCAAAAGTGTAAGAATGACTGTAAAGTAAAGTTTGGACATCCCTGAGCCTAAATCAACCATTTATCCGACTGTGCAGTGCCCGCACAAGGGACGGCCACGATCGATGTGTCGTGCTTTCAGCAACAGATGCTGTCACGAAAGCTTCCTTCTGAGCGCAGTAGCCGGTACTTTCTCTGACTCGTACGTAAGAACCCGCAATTTCCAGTTAGTAATTTGGTACGCATTAGTGAACTAACATACTGGCATACTTTTCAGTGGATTGCATTAGTCATTTCTTCCGCGGTTTCTTATTTGCAGGTATCAATAAAACTAAAAAACGTAAAATATAAAACATAAACATAAAACATCTGGCACGTCGGTTGTGTACTGCCACATCGTCGCTTGCGCGAAAAAAAATACTCAATATTCACTCGTGTGCGTGTATATCTACCAAACAAGACATGTAAATTATCTGTACTTGTTGACCAGTAGTAAGTGCTAGAACCGATTATCAAAGGGGAAAAAATGGAAAACCATCCGCAGCAACAGCTGACAATATGTGGCTGCTCCTCCAGTCAATTTGAGATTTTTCAGAGTTAAGGTGTAGATGCTTAAAAAACATTGCGCTCTTGCTAATATCTGCACGTCACTCGGTGCCCAGAAGCCGTTCGTCACTGTCGAATCAAGACGCAATTATCATTTGGAAAGGCATATCGTGTCAGTCTTGACTGTGCGACTTGTAAAAATGAAGTTAATGGCGCGTTCTTTGGATAAATAGTCGTTCTACAACCCCCCGCAAGCACGTTCTGGCGTGGACAGGACTCCCTTGCCTTCGGTGCAGTAAGGTTGGGCACATCCGTCGAAACTGCAGGACCCTTCGCTGTGACAACTGTCGACGCTTCGGTCATTTGGCCGAAGATTGTGTTATGACATACGCCAACAACCTGCGACAGCACACAAAACAGCCAGATGATAACCTACAAGAGCATATTATGGATGCCACCGAGGTTTTGGACGCAACGGGAGACACTCCGTCAATGCCATATGCAGCAGGCTCTACCACAAGGAATCCAGAAGAGGAAAGAAAGTCACTCGCTGTTGACACAGTTGAAACTTCTGCGTGCAAAGAACCAAGTGAATCATGCAAGCAACATACCCAAAATGAATCCGCACAACCCCTAGCACAAGTAGGAGTTCCTATGAAGAGTGCTGTTGCGCTGACCCATAAAGATGCCGAACAAGATAGAGATTCTGGGCTGGATGCCGCAGAAAGTTCATCACCTGCTTGCGCTGCAGCTCCGCAGCAGCTTTTTCTTCATGGTGCAGTGTCGGAAGATGATATGCAGATCTCTACGGATGCAGCAATACTGAAACGTCGCGCATCGTCCAGCTCGGATTCAAGCAAAGGGAGTGACCCAGCGTCAGTGACCAGGGAGTCACGCCGTCGCCGCAAGTCCATGCCAAAGGGGAAGTGTCGCCGATCCCGATCTAGGCGGCCTGGTGGGGGTTCGCGGGAAGCCTCAGCGCCAACTCTTGATACTGATTAAGTGGGACGATAAGCGAATTGCAAAGTAGTCACCATGGCGCAGTCTGAGCGACTCATATTTGCCACCTTGAACGTACGCGGCCTTAGGTCTTCGCAGAAACAAGCACAGCTCCGTAGACTTCTCAATCGGAAGCGTCTCGACTTTGTCGCCATCCAAGAGACAAAGATCGAGAGCGAGGAAGAGACCGAGAAGGCCCTGCGGCCTTTTCTGTCTCAGTTTAATGTGTGTGCCTCACATGCTAAAGGTTTATCTGCGAGCTGTTGGTTGTTTCTGAGAAAAAGCCTACCCTTTCAGCATTCTGCACTAGTGTTGATGAAGAGGGCAGGTATATATGCTGTGATTTTTTATTGCAAGGAGTGCCATGGAGAATCATCAATCTATATGCGTTTAACGATGTTCCGAAACAACTTGAGTTATTTGAAAAAGTGCGTAATTTAATTGACGTCGACAGATGCACGGTACTTATGAGGGATTACAACTGCGTATGTGAAGCTATTGATCGTTATAATTCGTCTGGAAAGAGAGACAGGAGTGGTGAGCTTTTATCCGGTATTGTAGATAATGCTGGACTAATTGAAATTGGGGTCTCGAATCGGGCAACAGCATATACAAGAGTACAATGCAGTTCTCATGCTCGCCTTGACCGGATTTACGTGCCCTCATCACTCCTATCTCGTAAAATTTCCTGCAGCACCGAAGCTGTATCATTCTCAGACCATTGTATTGTCATAGCGCAAATTGGTGAAAATCGTCACAAACAATTCCGTCCCCAGTGGGCTCTTTGGAAAATGAATGCGAAGCTCCTCTGTGATCAGGAATTCATGAATCGCGTCCAGATGGCATTGAGGCAATCTTTTTCGATTGGTTTTCATATCTTCGCTGCTTGGGAGCTTTTTAAACAACAAGTTCGTGCTATAGCTTTAGAAATTAGGGGCTGTTAAGTCTTTCTATAGAATGAATGATGAAACGATACTTGTTAAAAGTCTTTTCAATCTTTATGAGATGAAATGCGAAATGCCGGGAAAGTACATCAAAGACATTGAGAACATTAAGTGCCAACTACAGAGATATGATGCTGCTCGCTACCAAGGGGCACGTATCAGATCTCGGAACCAGCGCACTTTAAATTCTGAGCAACCGACGCGCCAAGCTTTACTTGATGAGCAACGCCATGCGATTTTTAAAGTTATTCCAGACTTGTACTTTAACGATGTGCTCATAAAAGATAACGGAGACATTACTTTGGCGTTCGAAACGTACTATAACAGTTTATTTACCTCTCCCTTTGATGATCTTGACGCTCACCTCAAGGCTAGTTTTGTTTCTCTTGTGAACCCCTTGAAAGACAATGATTGTGCAGTCATTAATGGGCCCATTCCTATGCAGGAAATCAAGCAAGCAATCGACAACTTGCCTTTATTGAAAACACCGGGCCCTGATGGCATCACAGGCGAATTTTACAAAGCTTGCAAGAATACACTTGCTCCTATATTGCTGAATAATTTTAGATGAGTTATGACATGGATACACTCCCACAATCGTTTTGCAGAAGTTACACTCTGTTAATACCGAAAACAACTGACAAGGAAAAACTTCGCTTCGTCGAGGGCTACAGACCAATATCGCTGTCAAACGTTGACTACAAAATTTTCGCAAAATTATTAGAAAATAGGTTGCAATTTGCTATGTCGATCCTGATTGGGTCTCATCAGACATTAGAGATCAGAGGTCGATCCATACAAACCAATATACATGTCGCTCGAACAGTGCTTCAATACTGTCATTGTTCTCAAAAACATCTTGCGATGCTACAGGTGGACCTTGCAAAAGCTTTTGATCGTGTTCGTCATTCCTTCCTTTTTTCTCTTCTCGAACAAGCTAATGTTGGCAAAGTTGTTTCTAAAGGCGTTAAACTATGCTATAATGAATGCTCAACTCGTATGATAGTTAATGGTCAACTCTGCAAGCCAGTTTCTATTCGCTCTTCTGTAAAACAAGGATACCCGATGTCACCTCTTTTATTTGCACTTGATCTAGAACCACTGTGCTTAAGCATAATACATTCGAGTTGCATTCGTGGCTTTAGAATATTAGGCAGTGAGGTTAAAGTATTGGCTTATGCAGACGATGTCGCATTCTTTTGCACAGATAAACCAAGTGTCAAAAATGTGGTATATACAATTGAAAAGTTTGGCGTAGTATCAGGAGCTCGTTTAAATGCCTCTAAAAGTTTAGGACTGTGGTTTGGCTTGTGGGGTAGCACACCGAACCACTTTGCAGGGATTAATTGGACAAGAACTCCTCCAACATATTTCGGTGTACTATTGCATGCATATAGATTCAGTGCGCATTACTGCAAGGAACGCGTCCCTAAGCTTGAACGACAGGCCCAGGCATTTGTTCCCTATCGACTTTCGATATTTGGGAGAGCTGAAGCTTGCAATACTTTCTTAGCGACAAAGCTTTGCTATGTATTGCAACTTATTCATTGCCCAAGATTCTATATACAACGCTTTCATGGGATTTTCGCTACTTTCATATGGTCTTCGACGTTTGAGCCCATGCGTCGTGATAATATAATCAAGCCAGTTAGTGAGGGTGGCTTAGGACTAAAACACCTTTATCTAAGGCAAATAGTGTCCCGATTCTTCGTTTTTTGAGACAATTCCCATCCTGTAATCCGTTCCTTCTTGCAGGTTGCACTTGTTGATTGCTTACTAGATTTAATTGTTTCATCCAACTTCTCCGAACGCCCATGCTTGTGGGGATTCATGGAGGAAGTTTACCTCGCAGTTCAGTTCCTTAAAGCTCGCTTTTCTGTAGAATACCTGTACACAGTATCGCGCAAGGTGCTGTATAAGGAGCTACTGAGTACACTCATCCCACCTCCATTGTACCGTTCACTGTACTAAATCTTCCAGGCCGCGATGTGCTGAAGCGAGTGCGCAAAATGTACATTCCACTGAATTCAAAAACATTTTTTTATAAACTCCACTCTGAAACATTGGCGGTAAACACATGGTTAGAAATAAAAGGTATTTTCATTCCGTTTGTTAACTGCCGTCTATGTGATGTGCCGGAAACGATTGAACAAATCCCAAAATAACAACATGTGTTGGCTGTGGAATAATCACGAACTCCGTTGGGATAAGCTGGCCTCCGAGAAAAACGTCAGCTTGACATACATCAACAGGATGCAGTGGCTCACCACTCACTCCGCAAAACTTTGAAGCTTGGTTCCACATAAATAAAACCTTCCGTCTTAAGGTATCTTTAAAACACGCACTCATGACAGAAATGGTTGCCCCCGTATCCACCAAAGCCATCACAGGCACATCGTAAACAAAAACACGTACTTTGTTCTTGAGCATCAACGCAGGGGGTATTTCTGATATTAGCACGTCTCCGGTGACCTCACCTCCATCGGCCGTGCTTGCTAGTTTTCCTGTGGCAAAGGAGACGTGTTGCGACGCCGGGGTGAAGGAGAACGGGGAACATGAGGCGGTGGAGGCGTCAAGCTCCTGTCAGATGTAGGGGAGTGGTTCCGGAAGCTGCGTGCAGGTAGTCTTCGTGAGGCAGCAGGTGTGTTGCCCTGGGGTCGTCGTGCGGTCGATCAGACGATCGTGTGAAGTGTTGTGGTGGGCCATAGTACGTTGCGCGCTGGTCGTCGCGAAGTCGTTCGGAAGGCCGTGCAAATTGTGATAGGTGGCCACACAGTGGGGCTACACGTCGACGGTTGCAAAATCGCTAAATATGTCCTGAGACACCACAGGAGTAGCAAAGTGTGAGAGGTCGAAACTCTGTTTGTTCGTCGATGAATCGAACATCGTCTTCCCTGGCGTAGTGGGTTGGTTCGTCCCGTATATCATAGGAATAGACCGGGCGTCGCGAAGAAGGCGGACGCTGAGGGCGTCGGTCATGGCGAGGAGCTGGCAAGCGTGGTGCTCTCCTTGGCTGTGGTGGTGCGCTGTACTCAACAGCTGCTGAACTAACCATCGATTGCCAAGGGGTCGTAGAAGGCGGTGGCGCAGTCACAGCCTCACGTGGCACATATACCGAACGTTGGTCGTTTACAGAAGGGTGATCAACTGCTGAATGTGTCTGTTCTCTATAGCGAAAAATTTCTTCGCGAACAATCTGTCTAATCGTTGAGGACAGGTCTGGGCAGGAGCTCGTGTCGATGCTGGCAACCGTTGTAACATTTGTGAGCCGGCAAAACTTTGGAACAATCCGGCGCATTTTCAGCCGTTCGAAAGTTCTGCAATGCCGAATGACGTCGGACACCGAGTTCAGGTGTTCTTTTCCGATGAGAAAATTATAGACATCTTCGGCTATGCCTTTCAGTAAATGTCCAATTTTGTCTTCTTCTGACATCTCATCATTGACCACCTTGCAGAGCTTGAGCACATCCTCTATATACGTGGTACATATCTCACCTGGAAGCTGGGCGCGTTGAGACAATGTCTGCTCAGCCCACTTCCTTTTGACGCTCGAGTCGCCAAATTACGCTTTCAGCTCCGCAACAAAAACGTCCCACGTGGTAAGTGTGTCCTCGTGGTTTTCGTACCACACGAACGCAGTAACCGTAAGGCAAAAGACCGCATTGCTGAGGTGAGCGGCGGCATCCCAGCCGTTGGACTTGCTTACTTGCTTGTACTGGACGAGCCACGCGTCGACATCTACTCCCGATTATTCTCCGAAGGTTGGTGGGGCTCGGTAGTAGGGCACAGAACCCTCTGTAGTTTGCCTTGAAGCGTTAGATGACTGATCTTGGGCCATAACGACCGGCGCAGGCGTGAGTCCGTCAAGGCGGTGGCTGCGGGGAAGTCCTGGTAGTGAAGCTCCAGTCGTTGGGTTTGTCTTACCCAGCACCTCCACCAATATGTTACCAATATGTTACGCACAAGGTGGACCAGGACGTATGTGGCTGAAGAGGCCGTTTATTTTGGTCGGGAAGAGAAGCGCCGGAGAGCGGCCAACAGGTTGTTGATCGCGGTGTCGTCCTCCCTCTTCTGCTAGCTTGGGCCAGCCAGCATGTTCACCCATCTTAGTTTTTTTCTCAGGCATGTGCAACACTATTACTGTTTCAGTCTGGAAATGGGCAAGACAGATATTGAGGAAAGATCGCAATAGAAATTAGGTGCGAATGTATGCACTGACGATAGTTTGATTTAACTTAGGCACGCACGTGCTTCTTTTACAAGGTTCGCGTAAGCTATTAAATTATCTACACATGTATTATTTTAGCACTCGAGCCCACCCATCCCGCCGACTTCATCAACATGATTAGTGCATTTCAATTCTACTCGCCAAGAACGTACCTCTTTGACCTGAACAAATGCCTCCCTTGATGATGTATTTTTTTCTCTGAAACGAACTTTCTTAGATTCAAAGTGACGATAATATTGGTAAAATAGACTGACTCGGACACACTCACTGCTCGATCTCTGTCTGAGTGGTCTTGAGGTAGTCGACTTATGAATGAGTTTGCCGGCTGACTAAGGTGCACGGATATTTTTCAGTGGTTACGCAGAAAATATACTATGGTTCGGTTACTTAGGTTATGCAAGACTTTCGACTGAACCCTAATTATTAAAGTGCATGGTGTACTTTACACATGATTAAACATGTATTCCGGAATTGCCGAAGCGACATAATATTAGTGTGTGATGTTTAATGTGCAACACTGACTTTGTTTATATCCTTCCTACCTGCATCGCAGTAATATATGAAAAAGCAGGCATTACCACCACATATGCAGGATTTACTATCGTATAACATGACATGACTTCCTGTGCATTCACTACTCTTCTCAATAATGAAAATTGTGAGATGTATTATGGTTAAAACATAGAACAACATAGCAATGCCTCGCCAGATTATTGAACCGTTGCAGGAATTCGTTCACCAGGAGGCAGATAGATGGATATGAAATTAGAAAGTCAAGGTATGGAACTCTGCACGCATAGTATAAAGACGTCGCTGACAGAGAGAAAAAGTAGAATTCGCTTATTTGTGATTTTAAATGACGTCGAATTCAGAAAATATGAACCGAGATTATCATTTCAAGCTTATGATTAAAACGCCTTACGAAATGTGTTCTTCATAAACAAAGCAAGCCAAAAAAACTCCCAAGCATTTCCCCGAGAGTGAACATGGTTAAGTGCGAAGGCACGGGTTGATGCTATGAGGGGTTGTTTTTAATTCACACTATTATATTTATTAATCACACTATGCTGCCTTTATGGTGTAATGGTTAATCGCAATTTGATCACACGGTTGAGTTTACGTTAACTCACTGGCGAATGCCAACGGATTTTAACTTTACTCCCCCTGATAGCATCACCCCGTGCATTCGCACTTAACCATGTTCACCCTCGGGGAAATGCTTGGGAGTTTAATTACTGAAGATGATGATTAAAGTGTAATTAATGTATTTAAGTGTTGTTTGTCATGAAGCATTTGTACACAGATACATTATATACGAAGTATTATTTACTTACACTTCACAATTTTCGTACGATGCATTAAATGCACACATCGCGAGCGCGTCACACACACACACACACAAACTACACTACAGATTAGCACCTATTCGTGTTATCGTTGTAGCTCAAGGTTAGTACCAGCGCTTTTTGATCCGAGAAATGTACGGTGAGCGGATCCGGCAAGACGAAGCGGACCGTACAGTTCCTACTGAACGCCAAATCTATGAAGCCACCGTTGATCGTGGTCGGAAACTCGAGAGACAGACACGTCATCGAGTAATTGTTGAGCATGTGGTCAACCAACCAGTCATTGTCCTTTCTAACGTCCACGTTAAAGTCACCCACCACCACAATCGGAACCAAGGGACGCGCGAGCACAGACTCTCTCTCCATCGCCGCATCCATTTGCTCCAAGACGTCATCTCTCGAGAGGTTGGGGGCCAGGTAGACGGTCACAACCAGGACGGCATCGCCGGAGTAGGCACTGGTGTAGACGGAGGCGTACGGCGAGTCGTGTCTGAGCGGCGAAGTACACACGGCATGCGAGAGGACGTTGGCTTAGACGTGTCCAACCAAGCACATGCCGCAGTACTCGCCCCGGCTTCCACTCCGGGCGAAGGAGCACGGGTCGTCAGTGGGACACGTTCGCGGCGATGCATCAGGAGCGAGGTTGGCACGCTGTAAGACCAGGAGCTGGGTCCGGTCCTGCTGTCGCCTGAGCTCTTCACTGAAGGGCCGGTAGCGCTTTTGGAAGACGTCCACTCCACCAGCCCTTCTCTCGGCGAGGGCCCGGGTCACGCGATCGTAGCCACTCAGGGAGACATCGGCAGCGCAGTCACCGAAGGAGCAGTTCCAGGTCTCCGTGAGGCAGAGGAGATCAACTCTGGAGAGTACGGGGTCTTTTGCAACGTCCAGTGCATGCGCCGAGAAAGAGCGGACGTTTAGGAGCGCGAGCGTGAACTCCCTACAGCCACCCTCGCACACCCTGTGGAAATGCTGGTCCCTCAGAGCGGAGAGGTAGCGCTGCGTGACGGTGACGAGACGGTGATTCTCAAGCCTCCGAAACTCATCGAGCATGGGTTTGTCGGGGTTGTCTTGCTTGTGGTAGAAGGTGTGGTCTCCCTCAGCGTTGGTGAGGTATAATCTGTTGAGGTTGGTACACCGAGAGAGCGCAACGTAGACGAGCTTATGCGGGTGCGTCTTGGAGTGGTCGTACACGACCGAGGCGTAGGTTCCCCCCTGAGATTTGTGCACGGTGATGGCGCTGGCCTGTACAAGGGGGAACTGCGTCTGTTTACAAGCTATGCCGGCCTTTCGATCTACCGTGACGGTGGCCGACTGCATCTCGATGGGTATCCAGTTCTCGCTGGCCACGTCGTAGCCGTTGGAACGGGCCTCGTGAATGGCCCGAGCGGCACTCGCACGCGTGAGCCTTCCGGTACCGGGCACATCGAACTCGAGCCACAGTCGCCTCACGCGCATTTCTTCATCCTCGTCTCCTTCTCCTTCTTCATCCACTCCATCTCCATCATCGGGCAACGGGCCGGCGAGCTCACACAGGCGCAAGACTCCAACCGCACCGTTGACCAGATCATCCACGAGATCGATGTTATGAGTCATCATGGAGGGCTTGCCAACCACGGCCATGACTTCCCCGGGCAGATTTGCAAACTCGCTGGGAACCATGCGGGCAACCCTGCGCTTGGCATTCTCTAGCATATGCGGCGTCTTTTAGCCGAGGTACCGATCGCGCTCGCGAAGCACCACGAAGTCGTTCTGCGAACGGGCCACGGTCTCGTTGAAACGCGTGACATCGGCGTTCGAGTAGAAGATGCGCACGGCCGAGGGCGCGCGCTCGGTGGCTTCCTCGACCGTGACGAACCTAGATTCGAGAAGCTTTACTTCTTCGGGCTCGAGCGCGCGGCCGTCCCCGATCTTGGTGAGGACCGCGGAGAAGGTGACGTCGGACTGGCGCACGACTCTCACGAGCGGGAAGTATTCGAGATTATGCCAGGTAACAGTGCTGAATCCGAGGAGACAATCAGCACTGCGGGGCCGTTTGAAGATCTCGCTGGCATGCACGGGCGGCAACTGCCGCAGGTCCCCGCAGAGGATGACGTCCAGTCCACCGAAGGGTTCGGTGAGTCGCTGCGTTATCTGGCGCAGACGGCAATCAACCAGTTTGAGTTGGTCGGCGGACATCATACTGACTTCGTCTATGCTGACGCACTTGACTCTGCGGAAGGCACACCGCAAGGTGTTCAGGTCACTAGGTCGGAGTCCACTGTCCCCCATGACTCCGAGGCGGGCGTCCTGTCGGTTTCCACGGGCAGCCCGCACGAGTTTGAAGGCACTGTGGACGGTGGTTCCACCCACAGCAACGGCGGCCTTTCCCGTACTGGCGCAGATCACGTACGCGTTGTACACGGAAGGGACGGATGAGGAGGAGCCGTCTTCCCAGCCAACGGCACCGCAGCAGTCCGCACAGCGGTTATACACGTCCATGGCGAGCTTGAGCACGAAGGTCTTGCCACAACCCGCGGGTCCCGTGAAGAAGACCCGCAGCGGAGGCTGCCCCGGCGTGGTTCGACGGTGCAGAATCTCGCGCAGCAACTCGTACTGCTCGGGATTGGTGCTGCGCATCATCGAGACGTACTCTTCTCGTTCCTTGATTCCGCGCCGTTTGCGTACCGCAGCACACGGCGCACTGACCTCCTTGAGCAGTCGGAGCAGGAGCTCGTTAGGCAGCACGTCCGCGTACTCACTAGCATCAGCATCTCGTCGTTCGGGGATTTGTACCCGCGCGCACCCGTCATCTTCATTACATTCTTCTTCTTCTTGCATTTTTCTTTCTTCATCTTCCCTCTCTCTCTCGCCTGAGCCGCAGCATCTTGGCGTAGTGGACCTCCACCATTTCTTGGATCAGTGCATCGTCATACGCCGGGTTGTATTCTTTCGTTTTATCTCGATCAACTGCTTGTTGTTCTCGTGGATGGACACATACCTATTACCATCCAACACATCAACCGTTTCGCTTCGGAACGGGACGTATAGAAGGACATTTTTCCACATATACGACTCCACATCGTTACCGGGGTTGTATCCGCGGTAGCGTATCACAGCCGGCCGTACCCTGAGCACGTAACGGCAATCACCCTTCGCCGGCCGGTACTTGCTGGCGAAGTGGGCGAGGCATACGTCGTTGAGGGTAGGCGGCCTGGCCTCGTACTTTTGCACGAGGTTCGCTTTCCAGACGTCGGTGGAGCCCGGAGGGAGCGCTTCCAACTCGGCACGCGTTTTGCGTACGCGCACCCATTCTTCGGGGTAACACGTGGGGACGTACACCACCTCCCGGCTCTTGTGCGACACGTCCTGTTTGAGCAGAAACCAGGCCGCCTCCTGTGCCGACATTTCAATTCTTTGAAGGATGTCCACACGAAGCTTGTGGATCACGGCTTCGATGTCGTCGTTGGGATTCGTTTTGTGGATCTCAGCAACGGTGCGTTTGAGGTTGGACATTCCGCGGTCGGACTTATTGACATAGTCCACCACGTAGGAAGCGCACGCGTAGTGATCGAGTATTATCGAATCCAAGACCCAGCCTATCCACGCGTTGAATGCATTCACAAACTTCTCCGCCGGGGTCCTTCGATGGAGGACGCAGGGTCGCGAAAGGCCGGCGCGCAGGACATCCATATACTACTTCTCGGAGTGCAGGCTGAAAGCGCGTAGGAACGAGGCGAGATCCTCAAAGTCGCCAGACTCGAGGCCCTCGTGCATTTCATCATACTTCTTCTTGAAGGCCTTGAGACGCTTGCGTTCCCGCTCACTCCCGCATCGTCTCCCTCCGGCGCAGGTGGAAACGGCACCACAATCCTCGTTTCATCACTGGGCATGAAGGGCGCCCCGAACCGGCACTTGGTGCGGCCGCGCTTGTAGCACGTGTGGGTGTGCTGATGCGTCTGCGTGCGCGGCCGCCTGAGGAGCGTAGTGTCGAGCGTGAGGAGTTGGGCCACTATGTCGAGGGTCTTGGGCATGGCACCTTCCTCACCGGTGAGCTCCTCGTCGGGCGCCTCTTCGAGCCACAGGATCACGTGCACGTGCGCGCCTCCTCTCTGCTGGAACTCCACCCGCTTGAAGTAATCCCGGATCACGTACGGGCGGAACGGCGAGCAGTTTCGGTCGGCGAGCACGTTCATGATGACGTCGAAGATCCTGTTGATGTACATCGCGCAGGCAACGGGGCCTTCGTTCACGAGCTCCACGCGCTCCTAGGCCATCATCTCGGACACGGGCTGAGACGTGCCGTCGGGCCCAACCCGCAGCCGCTCCAGGGTCTCGAGCAGGCGCTCCCAGTGGACCTCGGACGCGGACATAGTCAGGAACGCGTGCGGCTTGCCCAACTGGCGGATCATTGCGAAGAGTTCACTCCTGCGATCCTGCCAGTACTGGACCGTATTTGAAACGCCCCGCATGAATGCGAGGTCGCGGTCCAGCACCTCCTCCAGGAACTTCTTACCGCCACTCTCGAGCTGCTCGCGCGTGATGGAACCAGTGGTCTCGTTGGTGCGAAACATCATGTTGCTTTTCGCAACGTTGTACCACATCACCGTCGCGGCCATGTACAAGACGTGCTTCGGCGTTGCTCCACGCCGGTCGGTGCGCCGTATCTCGCTGCTGGCCATGGCGAATGGCGTGGAACGCGGACCAATGATCTTGCGAGGCACGCCCATGTATATCGTGGGGAAGGCGAGCTCTTCCGCATACGCATCCATGAAGAGCGCCAGTGGGACGCGGTTCTCACCCGGAGCGAGGTGCAGGCTATGCGACTGATCGATCAGCTTGTCAGCGGGAGCGGCATCGTCCAGTTCACCGCTTCGCTCCCCATCATCTCTCATCAAGAAAGCACGCGGTCGTTGCTCACCCTCCTCATCAAAGAAGATCGTCTTTGACATGGCATTCAGGGCAATGGCTAGTTGCACGGGGGCGTCCAAATCTATGTTCTCAGGGACAGTCTCGATGTCATCCGCGTCGTCTCCCCCCTGGGCGCGTTCACCTTCACAAACGGCCGCATCATCGTCATCGAAGACACCCAGCCGACTCCAGTCGATTCGCACGCCGCTAGCGACATACAACGGCGCATGCTCCAGGTGCTTCAGCCACGCCAAGATGTTACCGCGCTTTACCAGTCCGCGCCTGTACGTAGCCGGACTCACCAGCCTCCGCTTCACGTGCACGTCTATCGCAACGTCCTCGGGAACCAGCCGCGGAAGACACTCCACCACGCTTGGAACGTCGATGGGCACGTTCACGATCTGTCCCTAAATGCCGTACTGACCGTTGCCCCGCGTGAGCCGCCTGATGCTCATGAAGGGGAGTCGAGGCGAGATGAGGCGCTCTTCCACCGGGTTCAGATCGAGTAGGTCCGCGGGACGAGGCGGGTACGCGTAGCCGTGGCTCTTGCTCAACGGCGGAACCCGCCCGGCCAGCAGGGACTCTCGGCAAGACGGACACGCCCGGAACACACCGAAGGGAGCCAGCCGCGGGTCTTGCGCATCCATGTCGTCACATCGGTGTTCGCCCGACCGTCTTCCAAACTCGTTCCAAAGAACCCGCAACGCGTTCAACCTGTTGGTCTCGTTCCTCACGCCGGAAATGCAGTTCAGGTTGTTTTCGAACCACAGCCGGTTACACACGGCGCAGCTGTGACCGAAGCTGCGATCCACAAAGTCGCGTTTGAAATGCGCGTCCGGACGAGCAAAGTCCAGGGCTCGCACCCTCTCCCGCGCGGCACGTTCACTGGCTCGAACGGCTTCGGGAAAGTCCACTCGCCGTTGACGATTGCGAGCGGCGTCTACGCCGGCCTTCATCACCCTTCTCCGCCTGACGCTTGCGTTGTCTTTCCACTTCTTGGGCCGCGTTCGCGGCTCGATGCTGACGCCTCATCTCGGTCTCGCGAGCGCGCAGTTCACCATCCGCTGCACGCTTCGCCTGCTTGTCCTCGGCCTCGCGAGCGCGAAGTTCGGCATCCTCTGCACGCTTCGCCCGCTTGTCCTTGCCCTCGCGAGCGCGCAGTTCGGCATCCGCTGCACGCTTCGCCCGCTTGCACTCGGCCTCGCGAGCACGCAGTTCGGCATCCGCTGCACGCTTCGCCCGCTTACGTTCGGTCTCACGAGCCCTTCGCAGCACCGCCTTGTCTTCCAACGTCGGCGAAACCACCGCGGTACCGTCACCTCACGACGGGTGCAGTGCTGGCATTCATTTGTACTGCATTCGTTGTTGATGGTAGCGTTGCCTCCGGGACATCCATCGCACGACCCGCTCTCGACGGGAGACTGAGAGAGAAGGCGGGCGCGCGAGAGAGTGGGGTGCGCGCCCGCCTTCTCTCTCAGTCTCTGGAAAGCGGTGAAAACTTTCAAGGAAACCTCACTTCAGTTGCAATGATGTTTTAACGTTATCATTGTTTAGTTTCATGTAGAGCAGAAAAACGAAACTATCGAAAGTGAACTTTATTGCCATGAACAATAAAAAGATGCAACTTTCACGAAAACGACATTTGGGGAAGCCAAAGTCAATGAAAGTCGATATGGTACGAAGATGAATGATTCTATCCACGCTGTTCAGCACAACACGATGGCTTCAGCAGCAACTCCACCACTGCACCCTTTAAAGACTCAACGAGACGAAAAAGCCACCGGAGCACGACTAAACTTACTTTAACAAGATCCGGCTTTTCAACCAGACTTGAAAGCACGGTCAACGTTGTTGTGTGCAAATGCATCCATCACTATATATCTCTTTTCAGAGAAATGAGATTTTCTGCTTGTATTTATAGCATAGGGTAGAGATAAGAGAAGATGACTATGCACAACCTGCTTAACCCCCATGTTACATTTTTATAGTTATACCATTATAGTTACCCCGTGTAGTTATTCTACGCTTTGCCGCAAGACGCTGTGCTAGGTTCTGTGAAAGAGTGCATTGAACGGGACAATGATGACGTGTATTTCCGTAATAGCAGTGGAATGTCACGAGAAACCTTTCTTGAATCACTCTACATATACGTAGAGAGGACAGCTGTACTGTTTAATGATGGGCTGTTACGACAAAAAATATCCAAGGTAGCCCTTGTGCTAAGAAGAATTTTTTTCTTAAAGTTGACTAACTGGTCAATTGTGATTTCGATGATGAGGTTTTAGAAAATTTATATTTTTTTATGAATATTTGATTGTGGGCCTAAACAATGTTTCGAATACGTATCGCTGAATGAAAAAAAATATTGCTGAATAAAATGTAATGTTACACTGCATCTGGTACATAATTTACTGGTTTATATATCTTGTACGATGCCGTTTTTGGGCGTATATTGATTTATAATTGAATAACAATTAGTTGTTAGTCTCCTCTGGTCCCTGTGTCGCTTTCGCCTGTCCTCGTGTGTGCGCGCTATGCTTCAGTATGAAGACATACATACTGCACAGTCTACTTATATTTTTGGGGTGTTATATCTTAAGGCTGATAACAATTTGGATTTAAGTAACTGTTCGCCTCCTAAAGTTGTTCCAGAGTTCATTTTCACTGAGTGGAACCTATAGAGTATTGTACTGTTCCAATGACGGAAAGATAACTGTTGGTGCGAATTTATTTATATTGAACGCTGGTTTTTTTCAATAACAAGTTTCTAGCAATAGTGTCGGAAATGATTTTTTATTATTTGACAGTGATTCCATAACAAAGGTTCAACCAAAGTATAAACTCCATGAGACGAGTTTGAACGACTACGACTAAGATATTAGTGAAAAATGTTTCATTTGCATGTTGGAGCAAATTAGGAGTAGTGTAGGCATTGTATTACTATATTTTCTGCCGTCCTCATCAGAACGTAAATGTTCATCGACTCTCGTATAACAACCAGTTTTGGCTATTTCAAAAATATCAATACGAGACGAATTAGCCACAACTAGCTCAAAATGTTTTTATCTATTTTCTTTTCCTCCATCACGCACGTATTATCGGGGACTGTGTCCTGAACAAGTGTTTTTCTGCAGCCGATATGACCTACCATAGGCTATAAAAATGACACGAAAGCTCGTTGCTCTCGTAAAGACAAGCCAGAAACGTGAAATCCCAGCCAAGTAAGAAAAGAAACCATGCGTTCTGACAATGCTCACAGTTTACACCCCCAAAAAAGGAAGCAAAAAAAGTTATTAGGGAAAACATTCTGTAGAAGTCGGATGATGCACGAGCATAGGAAATCAGATCTAGGCGGAATAATATTTTCACTCTATTGAAAAGGGTATACAGGTTCGCCCAGGTCTGGTTGTTGGCGCGACCGAAATCATTTTGCGGGGTTCACTTCGAGTAACACGTGAGGGCCTTCTCAAAACTCACGAATTTCGATGCCTATTACCATGCGGCGAGATCTTTCCGAGCTAGTGCGTTGGAAGATCGCCTTTCATCCAGAATGTCTCCAACGCGAAATACAATGAGTGCCATGAGACAATATATTGTACCAGCACGGGCCTTTCTTTTTTTTCGGCACTGCTTTGCTTCGTGGCCTGTGTTGAAATGTTGAGCCAGAGCCTCAGATCAGAGAGCCTAAGTACCCACACATTCCGAAGCATGTTGCCTTCATAAATGAAGGTGCTATCGTGGGGAGTGACGAGCGCTTTCTGGCAACTTGAACCTCGAGGGCCATAAACATTGATTTACAAATGCTTATTTTTCCAGCCGACCACGAATGGGGTCTTTCGAGCTTCTCTCTACAAGACTCGTGCAAGCCGTAAACATGCAAATATTGTAGAAGGAGGAAGTACCGGCATGAATACGTACCCACAAGGGAGAGGACATGGACATACAAACGCTCTCTTGTAGGTGTGTGTTCAGGGTGTTATTGCCTCCTCGTAAAACGAACCAACTCGCCATAGAGGAAGCTTTACCACTGCCAATATCTCGGAAGGGTCTTACTTTGCCTACGCCAACTCGTTTATATCACTGCTTTTTGATTGTCTTCTCTGTACGTATTTGTATGTATGAGACAGCTGAAACAGCCTGTCACATCAGAAAATCTAAGCACATCGCACAAACTACTGCGAGTGCCAGTACAATTACGTGGTACTGCTACTCATGGTGAAATGTACGGCTTAATAATATTTTTATAAACACTATTTCGAAATTACAAAAATGACGAAGATGCGTTTCTGTGAGGCTTTAAAGGGGTCGAGAAGCAGTGCGAAAATAATAGGCTGTCTAAAAAAAGCATTATCTTAAAACTTTGTACTCCAAAATGAATTCAACGCACAAACGTCCTATAGTTTTCGTTTTATTTAATAATTTCTCTCTCTCTCTCTCTCTCTATATATATATATATATATATATATACACTTGAAAGATGGAGTTTGTGGTTTGTGTACAATGTTCCGAGTTATTAAAAAAGGTGTAACAATAGCAAAATCTATAGTACTCGAGTGTAATGATTTGATTGATTGATATGTGGGGTTTAACGTCCCAAAACTTGAGTGTAAAGACAAATACTCTCGTAAGACGTAACGGTGCTATAGAGATTAGGTTGCCTACAAGTCGTAGAATGAAATCTCCGCCAAGGCGGCCGGATTTTCGGGGGATACGTAAGTGCTTTAGGACCGTGTGTATAGATTTAGGAACAATTCAACAAACCGCAGGTGGTCGATAATTCCGAAGCAGTCCCCTCCGGCGTCTCATCCAACTACATAGTAACTATGGTACCTTAGCCCATCATCCCATACTTCCGCAAAAAAAGTACTATTAACAGTTGTGTGGCAGGCATTCTTTCTGACCACGGTTTCATATATTTGAATTCGCACGACAACGATGGCGAGTACCTATAAAGACGTTCACATCAAGAACAAGAAGCAGAAAATATGTTGAAAATTTTAAAGCCGTCATAGTGTGGTAGCCACATCAACTGCCCATTTCCACACACGAATTGATTTCAGCCTTGTAGCTTTTGAGGGAAACATGTTCATGCATTTTCTTTGAGTTCCGCTGGTTTTCTCTTCTCCTAGAGACGTAGAGGAGCTCTGAATCACCGAAGAGTAAGAAGGCACTCGTCGTAGCTAAATAATAACTAGACAGATCTACCTCTCGTCACAAAGATATGTACTCTGAAGCGCATTGAGGATCTAAGAAGCCTATCCTGCGACAACTGTTCCTGGAATCAAAACAGGCATGCCTACATGCACGATTAACACGTTTTCCCACTCACGGGAGCTTCAAGTGTCTTTGGTCGTGTTCGATGCGAATATAAGTTCGCGCAAGCTCCACAGTGAAGTTTTGGTCCTGCAACAGAAAACTCAAAAACGACAATAAACTCAAATAGGACGGTAACCTTTGTGTGGCCAGTAACTATAACAGAATCGTTCCAGTGAAAGCCCAAGGCTCCGCGGTGTTAAGCACGCCAGGGAGATGGGAGCGCGTGCGGCCACGTCGTCACGATCCGCTGGTAATCCTGTCGCCGCGTCGTGACGACCCCGCTGTAATGCTAAAAACACGATAGTTCCCCCAAGGTACCCATTGCCACCAGTAATGCTCATTGCACCCAGTAAGCCATCCGCTCCTATCACGCTGGAGTGCGCATAGTACGGATGTGCACTTCCCCCACACATCATAATTCGCTCCATGGATATGCTGTCAAGTTTTCACGGTGCGAGTGACGTCATCATGACGTCACTGGCATTTGCGCCACCTCTTGAGTGAATCAAAGAATTAGGTGGTTGCGTACCACGTGATATATACAAGAAATAGACAGACCTACAGGTTTAGAAGCTCCACCCCGAAAAAAGAGCATATGTACAAGCAGTTCATATCTACGACAACTCCAGCAAGATTCACGCATTGTCTAAATGGATGTTTTTCGAAATATTTAGCAAGAAGCTGGCTATGACGCATTGCTCAATTTCAAGACAGGCATTACAAGTCATATGAAAATGTTTGAGTTAACTGGGTACGTGCACATAATTTGAGTGACGCTGGCGTATGAGGCCAGCCGACTATATTAGGGCAGCTGCGTGAAAGATGGAGATAGAAAAGGGTACACCAGCAGATGTGTTGTGTTCAACTGAGCAGCCTACGACCTGTCTTTCGAGCCTGAATGGCAATTATTATTTCGCCATATTGTTCGAAACTATAATTTAGAGTAGGCTTCAGCTTCATCGACGCGACATGCATGATCTGCTGTGCGCGCACTCAAATTGCAAAGCAAAATTTTTCTACGAGAGTGCGCTGTTTAATTAAGAACCACGAGGGCGGCATCTTCCAGGCGGGAGAGAAAACGCACTTCACCTCATTTATTATTCTTCAAAAAAGTGCTTCAAAAACGAAAAATTCTCGTCTGAAATCTTGCGAAACTACCTCAAGTCGGAAGTCTTTCAAAAATTGCCCGATGGGCGACAATTGCAACTGACGCTGCTGCGCACATTCAAAACCCGCTGAATGGTTGCATTAGCCGGCTCTGTCTGTATCTCAGTGAGACAGGTGCACTGATGCAAACGAGCTTATTACGGCCTTGCGCTGAAGATATTTGAAGAAGCAATCTGCGGTCTTTTTTGTGTTATGAAAGTTTCTTTGTCGATGCAAAGTGGCGCTCCATTATATGTAGAGTGCAGTTTAATTACGAATCCATTGAAAACCTTGACGTCAGAAAGCTTCAGCGTGCGTAGCACATTTTCAGACAAATGCTGTGGTTCAGATATTAGTGCGAACGCAGGTAATGTTTGTATCAGATGCTGAAGATCTGCGATTCTCTAACACTGCAATAGATTCAGAAGTTATCTAGGTATCCTCTCTATACATAAAGAGGACAAATGAGCTGCTACAACCAACCTGCTTGTATAAAATTGTCGATTGAACGAGAATTAGACCTATTGGACAATCGAAATTAAAAGCTTGTAACGAAACTATCGTATTTGCTTTGTGAATTTTGGGGCAGAAGTTGGCTTTACGAACGTACATAACGATAATGCTAAGAAGATGCCTTCAAGACAATACGCCGTTAAGGGGCGAAGCCTCTGAGGGAGGAGCTCTGTCCCATGCCCGTCGTCATAGCACGCTATGGATATCCTTAGCCGTATGGATATCCACATGTCTATCCAAATAAATAAGCAGATGAGTATTCATATGACCTTTCACGTAATTATCTGTATGAACATCTGAATATCGTTTGTGCATTTTGAATTATGAGCACCTTACTATATACTGTACACAATCACCTCTTTGCATGGAATGGGTGTTGATAGTCCCCCTGAGCTTCACCTTCTCGCCGTCGTTCACTTCGTGAGTACGCTGCTATCTTTTCTGATACATTTTTTTCGTGGTTTGTTGTTTCAGAGGCGGAGTTACATGTGGGCTGTGATACGCAAGGAAATACGGCGTCAATACAAAAAGCCTGTCAAATTTTTTATATTTATTTATTTATTTATTTATTTGGACAATACTGCGAACCTTGAAAGGTCCAAGCAGGAGAGGGATGTACACATCCAGAAGACATGCGTATGGATGCAAGATCGACACATGAATGTGAGGGTACATAATCAACAGGTAAGTATACAATCATTATACATTGAATGACAGCAAGGGTGAACACTCTGGCAAAACATTCCTATCGGAAACAGTTCTGGGAAAAATGAATATTTGTATTGGTCTGTACGGGCAAAGAACAGTGTAATACTTCGGCTATGTTTGTGACGAGACGCTCGACTAGGGTTATTAGCTATGTAATCTTGTGATTGGATTCCCAATTTATTAAAATATAGCTGGTGTAGAAAGTTTAGACGGGCACTTTTACGTCGGTTGGCCAATGGCTCTAGGTGTGCGAGCTCCAACAAAGCTGAAGGGGAGTCGCGACGTCTAAAACGTTTATAAATAAAGCGAGCTGCCAATCTCTGAATTTTTTCAAGCTTTTCTTTATTAGTGATAGTATGGGGATCCCATACAATGCTTCCGTACTCCAGGGTGGGTCTTACAATGGATTTGTATGCAATGCGTCTAAGCGATGAAGGGGCATCACCTAATTTATGCTTCAGAAATCCTGACTTCTTTCTCGCGGAGGAACATATGTTATTTATATGTGTTGACCAGTTAAGTCTGGACGTCAAGGTTAACCCCAGGTACTTATGTTCCTCCACTTGTTTAATCTGATAATTGCCAAGACTATACATGAAGTGAGATTTATTCTTATTGGAGATGCACATGTCAACTCTCTTGTCGAGATTTATAAGCATATCCCATTTATTGCACCATTCCGTTATTGCATGCAAAGCATGATTAAGAACGTGCTGGTCAGCGACAGACACTATGTGGCTAAATATGATGCAATCTTCTGCAAACAGCTTAAGGCGCAGAGGGGGCTTTACAATTTGGTCAAGATCATTAATATAAATGTTAAATAGAACCGGTGCCAAGACCGAACCCTGTGGGACGCCAGAAAAAACATCAAGAAAACGAGAACAGGCACCGTCAATTTCAACTTACTGTTTGCGGCCAGTTAGGTATGAAATGACCCAATTGACGACTTGTGATGGAATGCCTAAGTTTTTCATTTTTGTTATTAGTTTCGAGTGTGGAACTCTATCGAAAGCTTTTGAGAAGTCTATTAGAACTGCGTCAATTTGTCCGCCCTCGTCAAGTACCTGTGCCATCTCATGGACGGTAACTACTAATTGAGTTGCAGTTGAGAAACCTCTTCGAAAACCGTGCTGTACGTTCGTAAGAAGATTATTGTTGTCAGGAAAATCATTTAGGTGTTTAGCAATTACGTGTTGGAGAACTTTACAAACTGTGCAAGTGAGAGATATGGGTCGGTAATTACAATAATCGGTGACAGAGCCTTTTTTAAAAATTGGTTTCATTCGGGCAACCAACCATTCAAGTGGGAGGCAAGAAGTTTCAAGAGACTTAGAATACAACTGTACCAAGAATCTAGCTAGGAGCTCTGCATATCTTTTGAGAAATGCGGTGGGAATGTTATCAGGTCCTGCGGATTTTTTAGGATCTAATCGGAAGAGCAGCTCAGTAACACCTTCGACAGTAATATGGATATATTGGTTGCTGTCGTTGACGTAAGGCGTATTACCCAGCGTGGCTGGCCTTGAGAATACGCTCTGGAAATAAGAATTGAACGTATCAGTAATTTCTTTTTTATCTGTAACAATGCGAGCACCAACAGCTATTTGATCTATGCTTCTTGAGTCCTTGTTTGATAAAAATTGCCAGAATTTGTGAGGGGATTCGGTAGCAAAGCACCCAAGGGTGGTTGAATAGAAGCGCTCTTTAGCTTCTCGTAGTTTAGATTTCAACTTAGAACTCAGCTTAAAAAGGAGGGCGGCATCCCTGTTCTTCCTTTTTCGGTACCGTTTTAGTTTACGTTTTAAATGTATAATTTCTCTGGTTATCCAAGGATTGGCTTTGTTTATTTTTTTTCATTTTATCTGGAATAAACTTATTGATGCAATAATTGCAGCATGACTTAAACTTTGCCCATAAGACGTTAACATCGTCATCGTGAAATGTCAGTAATGCTTTTTCTAAATGGTGGGCAATGTTTGGGTTATCTGCTGCGTTGTAGTCTTTTACTTTTACAAATTTAGCGTTGTTTAACTTGATTCGGTTTGGAAGCTTGCAGGAAAAATATACGAGCTTGTGGTTCGAGACTCCCTCGTGAATTTCTGTGGTATGATCAGTAAAGCTGGCTGAATACAAAATTAAATCTAGAATGGAGGAAGCAGTGCTAGTCACCCGTGTTGGAATAGTACTGTCTGTGTAAGGTTGTAAGCTAATAAAGTATCTAGAAGGATTTCAGAGTTCTTTGTATCAGTGCCCCCTGATGATATCGAGCACCAATCTATGTGCGGTAAGTTGAAATCTCCCGCAGCAATAATGTTCTGATCCTTATACACTGCCAAATGATCATACAGTTCAAGTAAAAATTCACAGGGAGCTCCCGGCGGCCTATAAATTCCCGCAATAACAATATGGTTTCCTGAAATATTTATTTTACAAAAGACACTTTCGTGGTCAGGGTTAACAGCACGCAGTGAAACAGATGAAAGGCCCGCCTTCACAAGAATTGCCACACCACCTCCTCGTGTAAGTCTATCTTTGCGATAGCACGTATATGAAGACGGAATCACGTAATTATCAGGCAAATCTGGGCAAAGCCAGGTTTCGGAGATGACAGCTATGTGCGGGTCATATGTTAACAACACGTGTTCCAGTTCGCCTTGTTTATTGCATAAGCTTCGCACATTAAGGGAAATGAGCCTCAATGTTTTCGGTTGTTGCTTTGTAGAATCCGGAAGTCATTCGTTCGCCTTTTTTGTGTTTTTAGGTTTAGTGCTCAGTTCTCGTTTTTTACCTTTGCGCACGAGCACCCGGCAATCTTTTGCTTCGTCCCACGCATAAATGTTGTTGTTAATATGTAGTTTATCATGAACCAGTTTTATCTTATTGTCGGCCTTGTTATCAGAACGTACAGATTGCCAAAGTTTTTTCCTTATGTGCTGCGTTGCCTGGGAGTAGTCATGTGACACGGAAACTTCGCTGCCTTTTAGTTTGAAACAGTTATTTAGTATGGCTATTTTTTCGTTGTAATTGTACAACCTGAGTATGATTGGCCGGGGTTTATCATTTCGGGGTTTACCAATTCGGTGAATGCGTTCGAGAGAGGTGACAGCGACTTTAGGTTCATCATTGCAAACCCGTCGGACAACTAAGTCTTCAAGGACTTCTCTGGTTTCTTCTGGGCCTTCTGGTATGCCATAGACTACTAAGTTATTCCGTCGTGACCTATCTTCATAGTCATTAAGCCTCTTGCCTTGAATTGCGACAGTTTTTTCTAGTTGTTCAACGGTGTGCTGAAGGGTATAAATTTTTTCTTTATTTGCTTTTGACAGCTCCAGAACTTCATCAAGGTTTGAACTAATACGGGTCAGAGTTTCATCGCGCTTGTTCGCGGCAGTCTTTATCTCTTTCAGTTCCTCAAGAATAGCACTTAACACATCTTTATGCTCATTGAGGTCAACAGCGGACCGGGTCTGGGGACCGGGATTCGTCTCTACGTCCCCGCACAATACGAGAAGTAGCACAGACCAACAATCAGCAACTATACAGAAACAACGCCGAGGGCACGGCAGCACTACTAATCCGTAGTAACTAGTACATTTTTCTAAGGAAGTATCATAAAAACTAACCTGCACGATCAGCCATGCGCAGTCAGACATGCTCGAGGCGATGCTGCCGTGCCCTCTGATGCAGTAAACGATGTCCACTGGCTTTATAGCAGGAAGCGGCGACGTCACCGGGCTGGGCAGCCAATGGGGCGTCAGGGCGGTGATCGGGCTGATATTTTGATGAGCCGGTGGCACCGAAGTGCTCCACGTGTTAGGCGAGTCATTGTTCCAAGGCGGTTGTCCAGGATCAGCCAGCAGAGCTGGCCCTTGCGTTGAGCAGACAAGAAGAACCTGCACGATCAGCCATGCGCAGTCAGACATGCTCGAGGCGATGCCGCCGTGCCCTCTGATGCAGTAAACGATGTCCACTGGCTTTATAGCAGGAAGCGGCGACGTCACCGGGCTGGGCAGCCAATGGGGCGTCAGGGCGGTGATCGGGCTGATATTTTGATGAGCCGGTGGCACCGAAGTGCTCCACGTGTTAGGCGAGTCATTGTTCCAAGGCGGTTGTCCAGGATCAGCCAGCAGAGCTGGCCCTTGCGTTGAGCAGACAAGAAGAACCTGCACGATCAGCCATGCGCAGTCAGACATGCTCGAGGCGATGCCGCCGTGCCCTCTGATGCAGTAAACGATGTCCACTGGCTTTATAGCAGGAAGCGGCGACGTCACCGGGCTGGGCAGCCAATGGGGCGTCAGGGCGGTGATCGGGCTGATATTTTGATGAGCCGGTGGCACCGAAGTGCTCCACGTGTTAGGCGAGTCATTGTTCCAAGGCGGTTGTCCAGGATCAAGCCAGCAGAGCTGGCCCTTGCGTTGAGCAGACAAGAAGAACCTGCACGATCAGCCATGCGCAGTCAGACATGCTCGAGGCGATGCCGCCGTGCCCTCTGATGCAGTAAACAATGTCCACTGGCTTTATAGCAGGAAGCGGCGACGTCACCGGGCTGGGCAGCCAATGGGGCGTCAGGGCGGTGATCGGGCTGATATTTTGATGAGCCGGTGGCACCGAAGTGCTCCACGTGTTAGGCGAGTCATTGTTCCAAGGCGGTTGTCCAGGATCACCCAGCAGAGCTGGCCCTTGCGTTGAGCAGACAAGAAGAACCTGCACGATCAGCCATGCGCAGTCAGACATGCTCGAGGCGATGCCGCCGTGCCCTCTCTGTGGGGCCAAACAGTGTACTTGTCCATTGTCAGAAGCTTCCAGACTACCTTGACCCTAATGTTTGTTTTTATTGTGAAGCATTTCTTTGCCTACGGCAGGAAATCTTGGTATCTATCTATTCATCTATCTATCTATCTATCTATCTATCTATCTATCTATCTACTATCTATCTACTATCTATCTATCTATCTATCTATCTATCTATCTATCTATCTATCTATCTGTCTGTCTGTCTGCCTGTCTATCTATCTATCTATCTATCTATCTATCTATATATCTATCTATTTATCTATCTATCTATCTATCTATCTATCTATTTAGCCACCTACTCGGAATGCTCTCGTGACTACCTGCTTTAAGTGGTGTTGACTAAAATTTGAATAAGATGGCAACCTGATTTCACAAATACCTCATTTTTCAATGTCATAAATAACGTGAATTTCCTACTCTGGACGTCATCGCCCATTTTTTTACAGATAAATGTAACACACCCGTTTACTGCAGGGGACACGGTACACAGGCATGCGGCACGGATGACTCCCAGCTTATATATATCGAGCAACGGCAAAAAGAGGCATTTGAAATTTATATGCGAGAACAATAAGAACCGACATTGGTAGGGTTGACTTGATATATGCAAAGGTAATGAAAATTAGGATATCGTCAGGAATTGAATCCAGGCATTCTACCTGGCACTCAAGTATTCTACAACACAGGTGTGCCAGGTCCGAGAACTGCTTTAGAAAATACCTCTCAAGAAGGTGTAACTTCAGTGCAACTTCAATCGCGGTTGTGGTCATGGCTGCCAAATTTTTAACATATAAATGAACACTTTGAATTTTTTCCCGACATCAACCTTGCCAACGGCAAGTTCGCAAACAACTCCCAAGCACCGGCGTGGCTCAGTGGCAAAATACTCGGCTGGCACGCAGCGGAACCGTTTCCGAGGTACACTTTGTTTGGTACTAGGTTTTTTTTTCCTTATTTCGCGATAGTTGTTACGGACACCGGCGGCGCCGGACCGCTACAACGCCACGCGTGCCCCGTGTTTTGATCTCATAACAGCTTTCGCTGTAAGAATAGGCAGAGTCTATACGAATAGTGGGAATCAAGGATATGCGAAGCGCGAAGCAGGAAGGTTGATATGTCACTTTGAAATCGGCTCAACGTTATGAGACGGACGGACATAGTACACAGTAAGCACAAGTAAAATTTTTATGCGCACTCACGTTTGTAAATTAGATGCAAATATATAATTTATAGTCGCCTAACGACGGCACCACTGACGTTTACAATACCAGCCACAGAAGAGGTAGGCTAATATCTTGTACATCAAGCCAGCGAACCAGCCGCAAGCTCTCCATGAGCGGGACGTTCAAATCATGTCTTACATGACATGCATGTCATTATTTGCATGTTAAAACCTGTACTTTATGTTCGCAGCAGAGTGACATCACGCGACGCCTGCCAAGGTGTTTATCACGCTAGCGAACCTGCTGCAAGCGCACCAAGAGCGTGGCATGTAATTTATGCCGTACTTGGCTTCCATGTGATGATTATCACGTTTGGGCGTGTGATTTATTTTCGTGATCAATTCACGTCACCTGATATAAAATTTGGTATATGTGCACCTAGCGAAACGGTCGCGAGCACGCTATGAACGTAGCATGTAGTCATGTTTTATAAGACACACATAACACGATTATTATGTTTGGACAAGTTATTTACCTTCGTCGTTCATTGACGTCACGTAATACCAAAATTGGCATATGTGAAGCTTGAGAAATGGCCGTCAGTGCATTGTGAGCGACGTATGTAGTCATGTTCCTACATTACATGTGTGTGATCATTATCATGTTTAACGTATCATTTATCTTCATTGTCTATTAACGTCAAGTGATACCAATTGTGCTATGTGTGAAGCCAGCGAAACAGCCACGAGCATGCTATGCAGCGTAGCATGTCATTTTTTGCATGATAAGCATGTCATGATTACCATCTTTGGACCTGTCATTCGCCTCGTCATCTTTCCGCGTCACGTAATACAAAATTTGGTATATGTGAAGCCAGCGAAACGACTGTGGGTGCACCGTCAGCATGGCGTGTAGTCATGACTTACAAGAAATGCAATTCGTAATTTCCACATTAAGGCCGGCCACTTATGTTCTCCATGCAGTCGTGTCATACCATACCGGTTTTGAAATATGCTACAAAGCAGCAAGTAGTCATGTTTTACATGACTACTTGATGCCGATGACATGCAAATTATAACATTCATGACGCACAGGTACAAATTTTCTTGATATGACTAGTCATTCGCGCTTGTCATACGATCATCTTATGCCACACCAATTTAGGTATCGATTCCCTTTCGAAATAGCCAAGAGAGCTAAGAGTCGTAGGCGGATAGATAGATAGATAGATAGAAAGAAAGAAAGAAGATAGATAGATAGATAGATAGATAGATAGATAGATAGATAGATAGATAGATAGATAGATAGATAGATAGATACGCTCAAAGTCACCAAATTTCGCTAAGAAATGCTTCACATTAAAAAAATCGCATAGAACTAGTGGCTGAGTGTTTGGCGTATAACTGGTTCCTACAAAGCGTGGGATCTGCCAAATTCTATTCTTTTTTAACTTGGTAACAGATCAGCAACCTGCGTCCACCTGGCTAAATTCTCTGAGAAAAACAAGCACCAAAAGTTACGAGGTATCTCACAGCCTCGCGTGCCCCACACAAATGCCGCTGATTCTCGTGTTCATCTACACAGACGCATGGTAGACGATGCCATGTTCAACTTCAGCGGAACGCGCCTACTTTAACGCACTTGAGATTTTGCTGAATACAGCAAGCAAGCAAAGCCTTCCACTGCTGGATCTCGGCAAAGACTGCTATAGTGTCTCCATACTCCACCCTCTTCCTTCTCATGTACTCTATCTTATCTCTCACTTTTCCGTTTCACCCTGCCCGTGCTTCAACTTGCAGTTGTTCTTGTTGATTTTTACTGGAGAAGCGCTTTGTTTTGAGTAATCGGATTTTCTCAGCTCGCCGATGTTTCCCTCGCACGCTCACTGATCGCTGCAAAACGACCTCTCTCTTACTTACGCTTTGTATTTTTTTACGTGAAGATCTCCCAAGTTGTGCGATGTCATGCACAGTGGTGTGCAATGAAATTGATTTAATTTATTTTCAGAAATTTGGGGTTTATGAGGCATCACTTAGATGGCCAAAAAGAAAGCAGAAAGTATGCGAGAAAGTAAAATAAAGAAAAAAATTGGCAGCATATTCACGGAGTGAATGCTGGAGAGTGAGGCGAAGCATTCGTCCGTTCATTCGTTCTTGCTTCCGTCCGTCCACGCGTCCATCTGTGTGACCGTCCATGTGTCCATCCGCCCGTCCGTGCATGCGTGTGTTCGTGGGTCCGTCCCTGCGTTCGTCCGTGCATCCGCTCCTGCATCCGTTCATGCATCCATCCATGCATCTGTCTGTGCGTCCATTCATCCATCTATTTAACACTCCATGTACCACCTTCTCGCATCTTTTCATCATATATTTCCCATATAGAAGCACCGCCATCCAGCGGACATTCCAAGGACTAAACGAGAAGTGGCACACGCACACTTTCTTTTGGATTGCGCTTCGGGTCTACTTCTCGCCTTTAACCTCCTCAAGTTCATGGTATATGTTTAGAAAAAATGGTTAACGATTTTAAGTACTTAGTACTCGACTATGGGAGAGCCTAAAGCCGTCCCGTGGTACACTGAACGACAGGTATATACTAGTTCACTGTATTCATGAGACCGCGGCCCAACGCTCGCTAAATCTTTCTAAAACCGAGAAGGTTACGCCCAGGGAGTATAACGTAGCAGCCGTTTCCTGTCAGATAGTGCTCAATGTACATGCCAATGGCTGCTAATGGGGATTGCAGCGTGCGAATTGACTAAAAGCCAAATGCTCCTGTCTTTCATTCCTCATTAACATTCATTGGCATGTACATTGAGCATCGTTTTTTTATTGTTCAACAACGCACAGAAGAAATCTCTCACCGGCACCACCTTGGAGGTCAAAATGATATATATTCATTACATACTACAACGGCCACGAGGGATGAACTGGCGCTGTTATAAAAAGCTTTGCCCCTAAATTGCGGGACTACGCTGATATTTAATGCCATACGAACCTACTTTGAGGCAATAAATTTCGCTCATTTTCCCAGCAAAAGTGAGAGCTTAACGTCAAACGTTTATTCTTGTTACGTTGGATATTGCACGAAGTTTTCGTGTACAGTGCAAGGGCTCAGAAATTATAGAGATACAAAATAATGATGAAGTAGATGCACTGCGTGGGCGGAAATAGCACTACACTCCCTGCTAAGCTTGAATTTGCAGCTGAATACCGTTGCTCTCTTTAGAAGTGTGGGAGAATAGTGCGAGAATTTGTGCCTGGCTACTCCTAATACTGCCGTGTTTTCTGGGATTACGAGATTTCTAGCATATTTAAACATACACAAGCATGAAAAAGTGACAAAGCTCTGGTAGGAACAAGTATTGCTAAGTATTCAAGAAAGTTAGCGTTCGCTGCTTAATTTGGTAATATTTTTAATTCAGACGTAATAACCTAATAATCAAGCACAGAATAAAATACTTCAGCTTCGCGGCATATTACTCACCTCTTCAAGGTAACTTGTTGAGTGCAATGTTTCACGGTATCAATTTTGAAGATGTAAATAAATACCAACTGCCATGATTTTTTGTTCAAATTGATGCTTTTCACGGCCACGAATGTGAAGCAGGCTTCGTTATAAGCCAATTGTGTGCGAGGTTTACTGCAATTACCTATAACTATCGTAGACCAGTGCTCAGACACACTGCGGCGTGTCGCCGCAGCCGAAGCGAAGGAAGAACGTATTAGACTTTAATCACAAACGTTCAGCGTAAAATGAACTAGGCTTGGAAACGTGTACAAGCTGTGCGGCTCGCAACAGGCATGAACTTTTCACTGCAGAGCAGAGATATACTCAGAAAATGCATGAACAAAGAAGGCATCAATTTTATGGAGCAAGAGACCTGCTTGATAAAGAACGACAGTACTACAGCGCGGGCTGCTTTGAAAACGCACGCTCAAGAATGCTTGCGAAATGGCGGTGCCAGTTTATTTTGTCGCTCCTTTATATGGCAATGCATTTGCTTCATTGTTCATCGTGGTCCGCTGTGTGAGTATACTTTCAGGGCCTAACATTAAAAAAATTCGTTCTCGGGCCTTTCTATGTTTGGGGAATGCATCAAAAGTCCAACTACCGAGTTCCTTTACAGGCCATCCTAGTCTTCAAAACAAAACCTGTGCTTCATCCCGCGGAATGGTGAAGGCAAGCGAGGGCTTCACGTCTATATTTCCCTCACGTTTTCTTAAACACGTCATGTATATTCAGCCCAGCATGTTTGGTTTACCGTTATTGTTTGCTTTTATGGTGCAACTATAGCTTGAAAGAAGCACTTAGACGTGAGCTCTACCAGACTGCACCGACGGAACTGCTCTTAACCACTTTCCGCCCGAGAAAAATCCGCGTTAAATGGGTGTTTACTATTCCTCCAAGCGTGGTTAGCTGGCTAGGTACTTTTGTTTATTATTACAAACAGTGCAAAACTTTTCTGCAACGTTTTGAATCTGAGCGTTGCAGGAATAGTGCATGGTCTAGTAGCTCTCTCGTTTACTTAAGTATACATGACCGCGTGTTTATGTCTTGGGCGTTCGCTATACTGGGCCCTGACACTGTGGTCTATATATCATAGAATATTCTTGTTGTGATTTTTTACCCTTGGAGCATGCCTATCATGCGTACCCGATTCACCAGAAATGAGTCTTCGGCAAGAACATGCAGCGTCTAGCAGAAGTCGACACATACATATTGAGTGACGTATCACACTGGATTTCACCTTCTTCATACGGAAGCTTAAGCGAGGCACCGGTGGTTAGTGCACTGAACACTCCAGCTCGTGCGCTTGAGAGCTCAGTAGATATTACGGTGCTTGGTTTTGAAACAGTGCCACTTAAAGTTAGTCAGTTATGCCCATTTTTCACTTTGCTTTCGAAAACTTTACCCAAAGCACCACCTTAGTGACAGTGCGTGATGAGTGATTTCAAGGTAGCAATTGTAGCTCAACATGGTGGCCACACAGCAAAATTGAAGTTGATATCTTTTATGAAGAACAAGTGGTAGCATTCAATGCTATGCGCTTCAAGACGGTCATTTTTAAGGGTTTGAATATCAATATACGTTCATTTATTGTGTTTAACAGTTCTGTTGTTATTTTGCCAACTTTACACTACCCGAGTTATTAGTAGGTGTCCTATACTCTTAACGCCACACATACTATAGTTGAACAGCATTAAAGCGATAGGTAAAGCGACTGGCAGTGAGGGACTTAAACTTGTAAAGGAACGCGTCTACTCAGGATAAGTAGTAATCACGGAGTCAAATTAGGGCATTGAAATAACTAAAATATTAAGCATAGGCTTGGGTACATTCAGTAAGCATTCTCAAATCAGGAACAGTTGTTCACGACTATCGCTCAAGAGGTGCGTATATACAACAACTGCAGTTTACCGGCAGTTAACCGCAGAGCAGAGAAGAGGAGCCCTAAAAGAGGGTTCTATACATAAATTGAGGAGGACGTAGCGAGCAAAGCAAAAATAGGAGACGAGTTACCTGAATGGACAGTAACAGAGCAGAGTCGGTGAGGGAACAGACGGGTTTTGAGGACATGTTAGCCTAAATTTGAGAAAAGAAAATGACATGGACCTGGAGGTAGCGTGAAGTCAGGATAACCACTGGTCATTAGCAGTAACAGACTGAATTCAGAAGAAAGCAAAGGCATGAGAGGGAGACAAAGTCAGGCGGCGAGGTGAAATGACGAAGCTACTGGGTTCAACGCGTTCGCAGCAAACAACGGGCAGGGTTTGTAGGAAAAGCGTGAGCTTTGAAGCTGCTCCGCAGTGAGTGCAGTCAGGTTTATGGGGATAAATATGATGAATACGATGATACTGGTGATACAATGTCCACCGTAGTGATGAAATGAACACTACGGCAGGCCTTATAATCATATGGTGGGTCTTGGGCAAAAAATACCGCGTATTATTGTTATCGTTACACACAACCTAAATCGAATATTGCTGCCTATCAAGAGCGTATATTGTAGCAAGTGATTGTAAACGTAATTGAACGCCTTGTAACAAGTTGACCAAATAGTCAATTTTACAATTCTAACGCGTCCGGCAGGTTTTCACATTACGTGCCAGACGATGTCTGCGAGAGAACTAAATTGGTAGCACGAAGCGTAATACCATAAATTACTCTTAATCTGAGGCACCGCAATGATAATGGACGGTGACGTGCCCGACGGCTGTTATTACCGTCTGCACTGGAGGCTCAAATTTAAAACGCAACACCTGTTTTTGCGCGTGGTATCTCCATAATAGATATGCCTGCTGGCATCCAAGGGCCGACAGTGTCCCTAGTAAACCCTTTATTACCACGACGCCCTACAGACATCGTTGGGCACGGATGTCTAAGAATACGGATGTCTAAAATTCGCAGCCGTCAGAGCAATATTTCCCGTTATCATACAAAAATATGCGCTCGTTAATTTACTGGAAGCGAATGGTTTCATTTTGAGACCCCGTAGAGGACTCGAGGGGTATTTTTGCAGTAAATATTTAATGCATATTGAATACGGCGTATACGCAGGGTGAAGTGTGTGAATCATGATTTATACGTTAAAAGACGGACGGGAATATTTCGTTCTGTAGTTTTAGAGTCGGTTATCAATAAGCTTCGCTTTGCGCTTACCAACACGGAGACACAAGACTCATAGGTTCGAGGGCGTTGAAAACAGCTTCCATGAAAACAAAAATGGTCGTCTGCTAGGCATATAGCCAGAAAAGACGTTCTAGACAGTTGTGTTCTGTTCTAAGTAGCTTTCAGTGTACAACCCGAGGTACATAGAAGCTCGGGTCTTCAATTGATATCAGTCAGATATCAATTCAATATATTTATCAATATATTTATCAAGAGTTAAAATTACCTGTAAAAAATGAACAAGAAAAGAAAGAGCATTTAGCTAACTAACACCCAATACTCCGTAAATGTTACTTCCCGTCAACGCTTGAGAAAAAACGCTTTTTTGAGTCCTTGGGCAGTGTTTACACGCACAGAAGATGGAGCTTGCAGGCTCACCAATAAATCTGCAGAGATTTTTCCCTTCTGATTCGTAATTTTTTCTGCATCAAGTTCTATTTTTTGTGACTTTCACTTCTATACAGGAGACCAACCACACATCGAAATAAAAGTGTACTCTTGATAAGAAACCTCTAGAGAATACATGTAGGTGAGATAACAGAAAATGCTGCCAAAAAAAGAGCCATGATGTTTTTTTTTCGTTTGTGTGTGTGTGCGTTTTAGCTTAAATTTCGCGTGTTTCCTTACTTCCGGAAGCAAACATTGCGATACGACACAGGCACATTACGTGGGCAGGAAGCAGACAGACACAAATAGGAAACAGACACAAATAGGACCTCTACAAGACAACATATCCATCGAGAGATGAAGGCGAATCGTGACAGAAGCCACAACATTGTACCAGCATGTTCTTGTTCCCTGTCAAACTTAGCTTTCTTATATTTTTCTATTTCTTTTTATAACGCGGACGCACGATTGATGCGGCAGTGCCTACATTTATTCTTTAGCGATCCTGGCCCTGTGTCTCACGTTTATTTTTTGTTCAGATTTTCTGGGAACACGCTCTTGATAGAATCTTCTTTGCGAAAGTCGACAAGAAAACTTCGTGTTCTTCTGAGAAACTGCAGTCTATGTTGCTATTATAAAGGAAAAGTTAAGCTATAGCTGAAAAAAAAACACTGCTGTGTGAAACATATAATATGAAACAATAATTAATAAGGAATAAAAATACAGTTATTTATTTCTCGAACATTTACTAGAAAGCTATTAAACATGTCAAATGAGTGTTGCAAAGGCCCTGGGGCCATCATACCATCTGTGGTAGAAGTAAAACTGTTTGCATGACTCTCTAAATATAAGATAGCAATGCGTTTTCCTGCTAATGTTGCCTATAGTTGGCTAAAATAAGTAACTCACTGTTTTAACATTTGCAAAAAAAAAAACGAATGTTTACTGCTGCTCTTGAGTGTCTCATCAAAAACTACCGCAGAACCTCGGGGATACGATCATGAGTCTGGAAAATGTCCGGTTGATATGAACTTTTCTGTGGTCCTGACCAAGGCTCATTAGCCTGCAGTGTAATGAAGTACGGTTATTACAAATCGATTTTCTCCGGCAACGTTTCATACGAAAGTACGCTACTGCGCAGGTGCGTTCACATGCTGTCTTTGCTGTAGAAGAGGACGTGGTATATTCTCGCGTGGGCCTATCGGCCATCATATCGACACATCGTTATATCCTGGATTTTTTACGCAAATCTAAGAGGCCCTCATACACCTCTGTGAGCATTCGAGTTATATAATAGATGGCATTGGCATTGAGTTGTCATTTTTTTTCATTTTTTACACCTCGACGCACGTTGCTGTGCTCTAGGCAGCATCAGTTAATATTGTAACCATGTGTCTGTCAGGTCTATATAAGCCACGTCTTCTAGTTAAGGGGCCCTCTAACGCTTGAAAACATCGGTGTCAATGCATAACTCATAGTGGCGCTTCCCAGAACTACTGCGAGTGGAAATGACGCCGGAAGGTTGCCGCCATATCATTGGATAAATGTAACTTTAAATGTGATCGCGTCATTGCTTCAAGATAGGGACTACTGTTAGATTTATTTTTTTCATTGGCATAATTTTTCCCTCAAAGCGACTGAGAATAAAGCTCTCCGACTTTTCCAGCTTGAAAAGTGCAAACAATGTGTTGAACGCCATGTGCTAGAGGAAATGAGCTGGTGACGCTCTGGGCGCCGATATTTGAAAAACTAAAAAAAAAACTATAACAGCGTTGATATATATATATATATATATATATATATATATATATATATATTTATATATATATTAATTAAATATACGTCATTGCAAAAGAAAAGATCAGTAAAGCTACATTACAATATAGAAGCATTCGCGGGCTGGTTTGTCTCGCAAGTGTCATTTCCTCTTCAAGTACCACGTTGTTTGTTACCATCGGAACGGCGTCTTTAATACGCTGGACATAACAAGCAATATGTTATGCGAGCTTCCTTCACGGTAGAGTTTCATTTCATTTCATTCGACAGCTTTTCGACGTCAGAAGGCGAAGGAAACATTGTAAGGTGAGCCCGCGAAATTGAGTTGAGGGTAAGCAATCATTTCATTGTATTTGAATTTCTCTACGCTGAATAACTTTGCACTACGTGGCCCTATCGCTGCCGTTCTTGCGGCACTTATCTCTTAAGCCGTGAGTGTACGCAACCAGCTAGAAAAGCATGCAAAACTATGAAGTCGTGAAAAGTGTTAGAGAGCCCCTTTAAGAGATTCTTTGAAAGGTGGATGAGAACCAAAACAGGAGCTTGGCTTCGCATCGCCAACATGCAGGATCAATGGGAACACGCACATTTAGCAATAGTTTGACTTGCGCTGGAGAATCGAAATTTTACGCAAACCTTTTTCGTTGTCCTGGCGATGCTCACATCTCGCGAAAAACACCACCTGCATCACCCCATTAAAAAATGAAAGTCCAGCGGTCTGAAATGTTCTGCCTTACACCAATCACGCCTGTAGAACTTATGTGACTGTGACAGCAGTACCCGTATGTGATGCAAAGAATTGGAATGGCTACTAATTCTCACGGGTCACAACAAATCTGTTTCATAATTACTTATCTACACATCGTACATTTGCGAGAGTAAATGATCTTTGACATGTAGAAACTTTACCGGTGATCATTCAGAGCTGTTCGTGACTTTGCTACGGGTCTGAAAAACAATAAAAGAGAAAGTGTGCCAAGGTTTTATGTCCGACATTAATTTTTCGTATCACCTAGCGATAAAAATTTCGTATGGTACGTATATTTTTGTCACCTCATGAGATTCGTATCACCGAGGTTTTACTGCACTGAGCCTAGTGGGGCTTTCACCTACGCACAAACATTCACTGCCATTTTTTTGCAGTTGAGCTGAGGCCAGTGGTGTGAGAAATCACATTTGTGTCGATTCCCTTCCTCGGAAAACTTTGAAAAGTAGAAAGCCTGGGGCCCATTAATTTCAGGGGCGAAGCTCCTTAGGGCGTGGGCTGTGCGTCCCCTGTAGCCTGTATGTAGCCACCTCTAGTGTAGTTCTTGCAGTGTTCACTAGATGGCGGTACCGTCCCCTGTATGTAGCCACCTCTAGTTTAGTTCTTGCAGTGTTCACTAGATGGCGGTACCGTCTCCTGTATGTAGCCACCTCTCGTTTAGTTTTTGTAGTGTTTACTAGATGGTGGTACTTGTAGCTGATGATGAAAAGATGCAAGATGTTATAAACTAGAAAGCGGTACTTGTAGTTGATGAAAGACGCGAGATCTTATAAATTAGGAATGATGTCACATATGGCGCGTGTCATTGGTTGAAGGCAATCGTTCGATTTAGTGCGGCGACGTACGCTAGGGGAAGCGATGTAATGAAATCGAGTGGGCAAAATGTACAGAGGATTCATGGTTTACCAGGTTTACCTCCGGAGCTTCGCCCACTCATCATCATTCACTTCGTGGATATGGCGGAATTTTTTTTCAAAGAACACTTTAGTTGATGTATGAAAGATAGCCAAAGAAGAGCATTTTACCTTTCTTCTCTTGTAACGTTTTTTTTTTATTTTAGGTGTCTTTTGTGGAAAAATCAACGACCTTGTGACAGCAATTTTAAGGCTTTTAAAACATTTGTTCTGGTCTCACTGGTACGCAACATGACTTTTGCTGTAGCAGAGTTCAAATAAAATCTCTGCTTTCAAATGTAGGCATATTTTTTATTTCATCTAAACAAAGACATATGTTACCACAAAATAGTTTTCTTTTGCATTCCTGGTAGAAATCCATTTTTTATGGCACTCCAACTACATTTTTTTTCTTCCGCTTCATTCAAAAGACGGCTATTCGCTCTGCCGTAGTAGAGTACCAAGTACTCAGAATCGTTAATCACTGTTTCTAAACACACCTTGAATTAAACGAAGAAAACGCAGATGGTCTCCGATAAGTTGGGACACACAAGAGCTCCTTTTACGAAAAACAAAGGTGTGTGACGCTGAAAATATATATGAATACTAACTAATGAATACGGGCTTCAAACACGCCTGAACTGTATTGATACTGTCTATTCTCATCCCCCATCACCATTCCAAACTAAACAAACCACTTGAAAAAATACTGAAAGAACCTTAAACTATTTTTGTTTTATGATTGACATAAAAAGACCAGCTTCGGTGAACCGAGAAAATGTGCTGATATGCACCAGTGTGTCCCAAAAGAGTAACCACAAAATGTTTTGAAAAATAGCTTTGGTTCTTACTGTACGCTGACGTTAGCACTTGGTGTGAGCTTGTCGTCACGTACGCGCGCACGATATCATGACGTTTTCTACTGCTGCTCCACCCTGAGCTCCGTTGATGGCGCAGAAATAGACATTTTATAGTTTCATACAATACGTCACCAAAATATTGTCATATTGGTACGCGAAGCCGCCATGATGGTTCCGAAAGATGTTCACGAAAGCAACGGCGAAAAACCGAATGAGCAAACATGCCTACGCTATGCACGTTTACAAACCCCTCCGAATCTACGCATGCATTCTGAGTAATGCAGAATTTACATAGAGTGTGAAAAATACGCCTGTATATAGAAAAAAGGTAAAGTCAGTGTTAATTAACAAACTTGCAGGTGCTTGAAAATCTCTAGATTATGATTAGTTGTAGTCACATAGATCAACAACGTGGCAATAAAATAGTCACCTAGATTTTCTTGTGCACGTGTGCACAAGCGTAAAACTTTATTGTAGATACACCTTTACCTGTGACGTTCCTTTTGAACGACGTTGCAAAGATGTGTTTTATCTGCGTATATAGCATTCCTTATAGCCTTGAATGGTCATGTGTCACCTGCATCCCGCAAGCCCCGAAACGCGTGTTTGAGAGAAAAATTTTCGCATGTTGGAATTTTTCCTGTTATGCGGACACCTCCACATTAACTTACCGTGTCTTGCGTCCGAGTGGTGTCGTTACGATAACAGGCCCTTATATCTCATAAAAATCCAAGAATAACCGTCGTCGAGTTAAACAAGACGAGCGATACAAAGAGTAACTGCGTGATGAAGCCACCCCATAGTGCCATCGTTGCATCGTTGTGGCGTCATATAACCAGTCGTCATATCATGCCATCATCACATGACGCCATGGTTTCGCCAAAGGCGCGTGATCCTGAAGACAGGGCGTCGTCATGATGGGCGTAAAACATTTGGAGAGGTAGTTTCTTACGATCGACGGAGAAGAACGATAAGCACGGAGTTTTCTCAACATTGCGTTGCCGTGGCAGCTGGTGGGAATTCATAGTTTTTCTTTTTTGTGTGAAAAATATTAAATTGACGCTAACAAAACGCTGTCGTCTACATTGTGTCGTAAATCTGCGCTGAAGAAACCACTATTGCTCTGAGCTGCGAGTGTTTTTTTAAAGAACTGCATTAGCTTTCACAATATTTTGTCTAACAAAGAAAAACAAGCCTTTAAAGTTACAGTTTTCCTCGTGCATAGAAAACTTTGCTCTGTTGCCACTCGAGAAACTTCGACGTAACCATTCTTGACTATGCTCTTTCACATTTGCTTTCCACCTAGGAAAAAACGCATTCATACTGCTCCTGTATACTCTGATTTCGCAACCGTTGCGGAGTCGCCCAGTGATTAAAAGCACTCGCTTCCAGATCGAGGAAGCCAAAGTTGAAACCCGGTCACACTAAGAAAATAATTTACAATTTTTCTTGAGCTTCTATGTTACACTTGCCAGTTGATGCACAGAAACAATAATACGCGCGTTCCAATCTACTGCCTTCCGTTCCAATGTGCCCATTTGATAATTTTTTATCAAAACTTTACCCTGTCAATTGACAAAGATATTTAAGGAGGGTGCATATCTTTAAAAAACGCCAGGCCTGCGCGTAAGGCGCAGCGCAGTCATAGCGAAAGATAAAAAAGTGGCGTTTCAGAGCCTTTTCTAAACACTAATTGGGTAGCTTCTGGAAGCAAACTTGCTAAGGATGCACTACGGCATTATTATTAATACTTTTTGGGCAGTAGTCAGGCATTTACGATGCTATATTTTATCATTTTTTGAAGCTTGATATCCGCTAAATACTTGCAAGGGAGATTGAATCAATTGTTTGTGCTGTGACTAACGACGAAGATGAATTATGCCTGAAGTGACTCTGCGCCAGAGATAATAAGTGATCAAGAACAAGATTTTGTAGTGGGTTGGAGCATCGGGCGACCCACAATAGTTAGGCTATTCGTATCGTGTGGCACCTGGTTGTTCTTTTGGTGTTATAAAACACTCTGTTACTCCTATTAACACCATTCTTTTCCCGACATCAAGCCTGCCTAAGGCAAGTTTGCCAGCAAGTCTCAAGCACTGGCGTGGCTTAATAATAGAATACTGGGCTGGCACGCAGCGTATCCGGGTTTGAGTCCTATTGTGTCCTTGGTACTAAGTTTTTTTTTTGTCATTTCTTGCGGTAGTGGTTGCGGACACCGGTGGCGGCAGTGGCGGCGGTGGACAACTACGGCACCACGCGTCAACCGAGTTGTGATCTGATAACAGCTTTCGCTGTAAAACTGTCCTTAATTGTATGTTGCAGTCACAGTACAAATATGGCAAACGTTGAAGCTAAACTCAGCATACAGTGGGCTTACTAAGGCTAATCTCACCATACAATGGACAAGCTACATTTACCATAGATCTTGCTGTGGAAGTACTTCACTGATTTCAGTCAAGTTTTAGTGTCTTTCATGTCCACGGCATGAAGCCTTGATTGTGCACACAGAGGCAAACAACTGCAGGTGTACTTAACGCTAGACGCATAAAGGCCAAACTAGTCAGGTCTTGTTAAAACTGCACTGCTCAGGTTATTCTTCTGGTAGCCCGGACTACGCTTCTCTCTGTACCTTCTCGTGGCGTAGACTATTCCGTGACGTAGTCATTTTCTCGTGGCCGTAATGCGGAATTTTGACTTCGAGTCCACCTAAAGTACACGCACTGCTAAAAAATTCAATACCTCCGTATTCCGGTGCAACCGTTTACTAAATATACGCGTAATTGCAGAGGGGCCATATCACGCCGGACCATTTAGCGACAGAAGTCTGGGTCCACAAGTACGTAGCTTGAGTGCGCAGGAGCTTCCTAAATGATATTCATTTGTATACGGTTCAAGCTACTTGACTAAAAGAAGGGCTGTTCTCACGTGGTATGCACTTGGTGTTGTTACTGCGCTTTAAGGGAGCCTTCCTAGTAAACTATAGCAAAAATAAATTGGATAACAAAACGTACTTGTGGATTGGCGTCTCAGACAATAGTATCATGAATGACAGTGTCGACTTGTCAGCGTTCACAAAAGTAAGCAGCGTTTTCTTCAACAAATGCAATTTGGCAGCGCTCTTATTGGCTATTGTAGCAGATTCTTGTGAGCACACTGTTAAGCAATGAAACTAAGGTAACGCATCACTTCGAAATAACGTGGTACTGTGATTACAAGCTTACAAAATGTATAATAGGATTATTGATGTTTGCAACTTGCGAAAAATGCATCCAAATGATAAATATAATAGTGTTCAAAAGCAGGACAATTACCAGGTTTTCAACTGATCCAATATCTCTTCTAAAGTGTGCACATCCACAACATTTTTCACTGTGTGGCAAAGCAGAGCCAAACGTTTATTAGCAAGAGCAAATTTCAATGTAACCTTACTGATCCCTTAAATATCATTGAACAATAAATACCCGACTTACCAATTGATTATTTGCTGGACTGACCTTTTGAGTTATAATTCATTGGTTGATACATTGATTCTATTAACGATTGATAGGTGGATGAATAATCGATAAATCGATAGATTGATCAACTCATTGCAAAGCGTCCCTGAAGGCCAGATAATTTGCAGCTGTGCTACTTTTCCTTCCTATTGATTATACTAAGATGATACATTAGGCGTGAAGGTAATTACTAGCTATTTATTGATTTACCATCACGTTCGGCAGCGTGTGCTTGATTTTGTTCGGGTACTTCAATACGTGCTTCGTAACGAAAATAATTTTAGTTTTTTTTTGATAAAGGAATTAGTTTTTATTGGGCACTGGCTACATGACCATCTTTAGAATAGCCTTTCGAGAAAAGTGTTTTGCCCATGCCTGGAGAATTGTATTGATTGATTACTATGTGGGGTTTAACGTCCCAAAACCACCATATGTTTATGAGAGACGCCGTAGCGGAGAGCTCCGGAAATTTCGACCACCTGGGGTTTTTTAACGTGCACCCAAATCTGAGCACACCGGCCTACAACAATTCCGCCTCTATCGGAAATGCAGCCGCCGCAGCCGGGATATGGAGAATTGTATAGCCACGCACGCATGTTCAAGCTCGTCGCAAGCTACACCAAATATAAAGACCTTCATTCCTAAGTGCTTGACGTCAAAATAAACTTGTGAACCCTCATATGACAGAGCGAAGCGTAAATACAAGTGTCACGCAGATTTAGACTTTTTTCTCAACCTGTCTAAGTCTGGTTTTCAATCTATCATTAAATCAATTTTCCATCGAGAGGTAATTTTTATCACAACAGAAGGAACTATCGCATGTTCTATTGTTCGATTCATCGTTATATCGGCATTGCTTTGGTCGAAGGAATGTCAGCGTCTCCAAACATTGAAATACTTAGGACATTTCACGGAACAAATCAGCCGACCAATTTTATGCACGTTATTGCACTTTAGAAACCAATACCGAGTTGCTTTTTACGGTTTCTTATTAGAAGTGGCATCGGCCATCTCATTCAAGCTCGTATTTGGCAGTAGCAGGGCTGACAATTACAGCACGCTTTTTTCGGTAACAATTATTTGCTTATAGCTATACATTAAGCAGTCGCTGTGCAGCCCTGGCTATACCATGGCGTTCTGCTCTACTGTCCGTCTGCCTCAATAAGAGGGTCAGGGAAGCCAACTTTTTTCACTCACACAGAAAAGCATGAAGCGCAAAGACAACAATCTGAAACTAACGTCTAAAATAAGACAACCGCTGCATCATTTCTACAAAAGACCAACTCCAACGTGCGATGAATCAAATTCTTCAGGGCAACGAGAACACTGTCAGGCAGAAGTACGAGAAAAAAATGCGGAGAACCTGAAGTAAGAGCAGAAATAAGAAAAAGGAAACGAAGCATTCCAGCCAAAACACAAGAGCCAACATTTCTCGTAAGATTCAAAACAATAAATAGAAGAAGGCACTATAGTATAGGAGACGCAACATGAACAGCAGTAAATTAACTGTGGTAACAAGAACGTGACCCTGTCGTATCATGTCTGCTCTCATTTCCCGCGAAGTGTCGCATAGCAGACTGCACAAAACAGCAGATAAGTTGATAACGAGGTGCCGAACAAGAAATGTAACTAAGACGCGCCTGGAGCGATTATTGGTTGGTGCGAGGTTCTTGGGCAAGATCAGGAAGTGCACCAAGTGAAGCGTACCAGATTGCTGGTACCTGTCGCGGCAGATCTACCGCTTTCGTCTCTGTTTCCCAAGTACCCTGTCCGAGGCTTTACACTCTACTCAGACAGTCTCCATTTCTACTAGTCTTGTTTGCTTATAAAATTTTCCGCCTGCTTTTCATCTACCGATGCCGCAATGGTAAAAATCAGTAAAGAAACTCCAGGTGTGACAAATGTATCTGTGAGGAAGCGGCACCATTGCTCGACTTCTTTAGTTGAAAAGTGTCGATAAGGTGAGGTAGGTGCACAGCGGTCGTCGCATACTTTATGAATACAGAAAAGATGTGCATTCAGAGCTTATTTTTCTTTTGTTAAAAGAAAGCGACTATGAATAAGATACTGGGCACAGCTCTATTCTTAGATAAGAAAAAGTGAAACAGTGTTGCTTAATAACGAATAAGAAGATAACAAGCAGAGCTGAAGCATTCTACAGTGAAAGCTGTCATGAGGTGACAAAAGCTAGTTTGGGCATAATTTTGCATCCGAAGTCGCCACTGTCCACACCTGTCTCCACTCCCGGAAGAGCACTTTGAACTGGTATGATTTTGGGCTAGGAGTCACGTCAACATATGCACTTCAGCGCAATAGAAGGGGTGAAATTCAGCAACGAGTGGGTCATTCAATGCTTCCGGCGTATTACAAAGGACCCAGCCGTAGTTCTGTATCACATTCAGGAAGAGCGCGAAGTGCACATAATATATCATAAGTGTGTAGTGGATTTGAAATATTTGTGGGGTTTAACGTCTCAAAACCACCATATGATTATGAGACACGCCGTAGTGGAGGGCTCCGGAAATTTCGACCTCCTGGGGTTCTTTAACGTGCACCCAAATTTAAGCACACGGGCCTACAACATTTCCGCCTCCATAGGAAATGCAGCTGCCGCAGCCGGGATTCGATCCCGCGACCCGCGGGTCAGCAGCCGAGTACCTTAGCCACTAGGACTAAAACGCTAAAAATAAAGAGAGAAGTTAAACTTGAACTTCGAATAAGCAAGGTGTTTCTGCTAGTGCGTGAATTGAATGCAGCTTTCGAACATTTAGAGAAAAGAATATTGGACGCGACGGGGCGGTTGAGCAACGATCCACGTCAATTAACTGTCGTGAGTCGTGATTGTAACACGAGTCTAATATCAAAGCTGCGTCTAACGCGGGCGTCAACGAGCCACTCTGGATCATTATACAGCTCGATTCAGTTGAAGACTATAAAGCTCTAGGTTGCTTCCTCGCACAGTTAATGAATGAAACTAACTCAAAAAAAATTGTATTGCTAATTCACTCGATCGCCATCAAAAGTACAAGAATAATTTCACATCTGTAAGTGGGAAAATAGCAGAAAAGCAGACGAAGCTTTGTAACCAACTAAATATATATCTCACTGATTCAACAAGCCGGCACACTTTGTTTTATTATTACGCATTGAGAACGTAAAATAGGATCAAAACTTCCAGGCATGACCAGAGCAACTGGGCGGGACGCTGAATATTATGAAATGTAGCGTGGCTTTAAAGCAATATAATAACCAGGCCTCACACAGTTCCAATGAATAAACAACTGTTGTTGAATTCTGCCAACACACTACAAAAAACTCGGGCTTACGTTTCCATTTTCCTCAGCCGCAATGCAGAATATCACATATAGCCTAATTCATATGTCGCGGGTAGCCAGCTTTTCCTCAGAACGCAAAATATTTGCAAATTTGTGGCTACCCTATAATTTATAACAAAACTTATTAGCATAGGCGCAGCCAGAATAAGTGCTTCTATGGCATGAGTAAAAAAAAAGCTGCCAACCACCAAAAGAAATGTCATCCTGCTGTTTTCAAGTGCCTGTGCTGTGTGTTCCACGCATGCCGAGTGGTGTTTTTGAGGGACTCCTATATATTCCACGAACAAGATAACAATGGAGACAGCCCCAAATGGTGTGCCTGTTGCCTGGAAGGAAGAGTGAAGTTTCACTGCACACTTCATACTCTATAAAAAGAGAAAAAAGCCTTTTAATTGGCTGTTCACTTAAGGCTGTACAGATAATGCTCAAGTCTGAGTCCCATTAGAGAAACCGAGTGGAACCTGTTTCATATTTTCGCCCACGCGCGCGCACACACCCACGCGTGCGCTCATATAGTAAAAAAAAAATCAGCCAAAGGGTTCCCTATGGCTACACTTCTCTTTTCGCACCAGACGTGATCAAAACCATGAAACAACTTCATGGCATCAACCGCTGGAGGTGCAGCGCAAAAGTTTCTCGCATGCCGCAAACATTTGGGCACGACAGTACGCGTTTGCTACGGCCAGCATGCAACACCTAAACAATAATCATACGTGTATGTTTGTCAACAACGCAGACGAGAGGAAGCGCTGCTTCGTTTCGCACTGCATAGATCATTGCGTATTTTTAGCATACGAGAGGACGACAGTTCTTTCGGTATACGCGTCCTACTCGGTGTTATCGCTGACTGGGGAAACGCATTCAGCGTTGAATGAGAAATTGCCTCCTTATCGTCTATTATATGCTCCGCATCGTGAAGGTGATTGATTAGCTTTTCTACGGTGAATACGTTTGCTTTTCGGAAGCGCCCGTCGAGCTAGGAGATATTTTCGGAGCCGCAGTACAGGTGGTGCATTGTGAGGTACTGTAAGTGCGCCGCGAGAGCCGTGCAGGTCCACGGGAGCGAGCAACAGCGCGATGGCGAGACGGGAAAACACTCTATATATATTCTTAGTTGACATTTTTTTCCAGATGGCGCAGCGTGCCAATAGTCACAGCACCACTAAGCGGTGCTTGGAGAACCTACAGCACGGCCACTTTGTGAACGGGTGTGCCTTTGTTAGCTTCCTTCGTAAATGACGCAGTGGCTGCCGTTGGTGGGCTCTTGGTCTTCTACTCCAGGAAAGAACGACACTGATTCGCGTGAAGATGCATTAGTGGCGCAAAGATCGATTGGCGACGAGACACCCTGGCGGGCGTCTAATAGAGCATCTTGTAAATGGTGGTTCTCTGATCTTCCTTTTCCCTGCATCACCGATGACATCTCCCCAGAAAAAAAAATTACAGCTTGGTGCTTCAATTCATCCTGTGGCTTTTATGACAACCTATTGTCTAAGCTATTGTTTTGGAAAGATATATATAGAGAACAAAGATGCAGCAGAAAGCCGAGAAGGGGCAAAGCAGCTATAAAGCTGTGCTATATTAGGAATCGTGACAGAAGCAGAAATCAGTGCATGGGAGCTGGCTTGGGGCAATAACACGCTCAGATGGACTGAAACAGGCAGATCGTTCTGTGTGTTGCCACTCGGCTCGACAAATACCTAAGCGAAAAGAAGACGCGAGAAATGACAGAGGAGGTTCAACAGCGATTGTCACTTCTCGACTGCTGTCTTAGACACTTGGCCATGTGGTGGCGTCAATAGCAGGAGTTGTCTCTTTCCGCATCTGCTCACAATCTTGCCTTTTTTTACATGATAAATATGCACTTTTTTGTTAGGTAATGTTTCTTGTCTTGATTTTTTTATACTCAGTTTTGTGTTGTGAACGGGACCGCTTTCTTTGAAAAAGAGGTGCAGATCAGAGTTAAGCCAAATGTGCGCACAATTACATAGTAACAGTTAGCTCAGGCCTGTAAAAGATCTGTGCCAACAGAAAACTCGCTTACCAGAATTTTTGTAGTTTTTTTCAACTCGACAGTGCTCTATGCTGTAGTCCACCAAGATGGCGTATTTTTGTCAGGGTAGTGACGTCTACAAATAACAGAATAATCAGTGAAGCAAAATATTTCGTTTCGGAGTAGAACCCAAGAACTTTTGATCGGGGACAACAAAAGCTGGGCACGATATCACTGGCGCCATGTTCGCATCTTTTATAGGCTTTAAAAGCACGACATTTATAATCACCACTGCCCTCTTAAGGTACTCTTTGTAAAGTGTAATACTGCATCATGTCCGTGAGATCCAGAATTCGTTTATTCAATGCGTCGTTTCTACCCATCTATTCCACTTGGTGTCTTTCTAGTAGGAGAAATGAAATTTTGTCAACGCCTTAATTCGCTGGCAGGTGGCGACTTTATCCAAAGCGTCGGCGTGGCTCATAGTATCGATCCATTTATATTAAGAATTACAGCATATCCACGGAGTGCTTGATGACGAGCGGGGACAAGCGTCTATGCGCGTGTTTGTTGGTCCGCGCGAGCATCCGTGCGCCCGTTCGTCCATCTGTCTGTCTATGTGCGTCCATTCTTCTGTCTTTCTGTCAATTCATCCACTCCTTTCACACTGAAGCAAGTCTCGGACGGATGAATGCATCGCCCCAATGATCAGCACCCCCGCCGGGGATATGCTGTCTACGCAGGACATATGGACGACCGACCACCCTAAAATAGTTCTGCAACGCCTAGAGCAATGCACTTACTTCGCCTGGATGCAACTCAGCGTTCCCCGTTTAGGCTATCAAAGGAAGACTCATTCCGCCTGGCGTTTCTTTTTATTCGGAAAGCGGCATTCAGTACCGCTAACATGCCGCGAGTAACATGCCAACCGGCATCAGCAGCAGCGTGTGCCGCGACACTACCTCGCACCTTTGGTACTGCAGCTAAGATGCATAACGCGCGCTGTTTTAGCACAGTGACCACTATGGCCTTGTAATTCAAGGGAACACTTCTTTCTGCAAGCCGCGCCTAACACAACCCGCTACACAGAGTCGGACGTGTTTTGGAAGCGCCGGCTGCATTCCACTGACCCCAACATCGAGGACTTTTCAACGTGGACTGACCATTTGTTAGCAGATATTCACTCTGTCACTGCCTAAATCCCCATCATGCAGGATCATCCCGCAATCGACTTCCGCTTTGCTCACTTGTAGGCCGGTCGCACTGGCCTCACCAACTGTTGGCATAAGCAACGTGACAATTGTCGCTTACGCTGCCACATCACACACCTTGATCGTGCTATTGAGCGACACACCACCTTGCTTGCATGTCAAAAGGGGGAACTCTGTTCAGAGCTCTCCGGTAAGTTCCACTGCAAACAATCTTGGCATCTCTTCCGCCCCCTCCTCGACCCTGCTTCCGCCAAGTCTGTCGCTTGGCAGACTACAACTTGAGATACGGACCTATCGCGGTGACACTCCTTCACTGATGGCAGCCCTAGCTGCCAAGTACTTCTAGCTTTTGACTGCCGCTGTATACCTCCTTCTCTTGCTCCCTAAAATTTGGCCCCAGATCCAGAACTCGACACCGACATAACGGAAGCAGAGGTCTGCACGGTATTATAGATGCTCCGCACCGCCTCTGCGTTCGGTCCAGATCGCATTCCCAACAAGCTCCTCCGATAGCTCGACGCTCTTTCGATCGCTATCCTCCGTCATTTACTCAACGAGTGCTGGTGCTCCGGCAACATACCTCAATAATGCAAACATGCCCACATGACTTTTACCCCAAGCCACGAAAAATACCCACAATCTAAAATCTCAGGCCTGTTTCACTCACTTCAAGCGTCAGCAATCTTTTGAAACACGTTGTTCTCGCTCACCTGCAAACGTACACGAACGCTCACCATCTCCTTCCCCACAGTACCATTCAATTCCACCCCCGCCTCTCTACGCAAGATGTCCTCTTGCAACTCCACCATGAACTCCTCCACCCGCCCAAAATTTCAGGCACTTAAGCTCTTCTTGGCCTCGGCTTTCAAAATGCATTCGACAACAATTTTCATTCGGCTATCCTTGCCGAACTCTCAACCCTTAATCTCCGCACTCGCACCTACAACTACGCTCGGCAGTTTGGCACGGCCCGCACGGCATACATCATCATGAGGGACCTCTTGCCTCCAGTGTACGAGCTCGGCCATCGCCACACCCCTCAGGGTGCGTTATTGCCGTCTTTTTTTTATTTAACCATACCCCCCGCTCACTTCCTGGAAATCTCAACTGTATCCCCGGTCTCAAATACACCCTATATGCTGACGACGGCACTCTTGAAGTGAAATCCGGCTCTCATGACCACATCGAGCAGAGGTTGCAACGGGCAGCTGACGTCGTGACATCCCACGTGCGCGCAGGCGGTCTCACGTTCTCGCTGACGTCGGCTTCACTTTTCATGTGGCCTTCAATAGCCGTCGCTACACAGAGCCTCACCCTGCCATAACTGTGCACGCCAAATCCACTACCGTGCTCGTCATTCCCCATCTCCACGTGCATGGCCTGATACTCTAGTCCCACCACCAAACACACACACACCATCGACAAGCTCTCGCTTTCGGTGCAACAGACCACACGAATTCTTGCCCGCATCCGTTCTCAGCCGGCGGGCATGTGAGAAGACGACTTGCTTAGCCTTGTCGACGCCTTCGTTGTTTCCTGAATCACAAACGTCCTTCCTTACACTTGTCTTCTCAAATCAGAACTCGACAAAATCGACGTCCTCCTCTGTTGGGCATACGAGACTGCCCTAAGCCATATCCCAACACGTCTACGAATCGTCTTCTTGGTACTTGCTGTACACAAAACACTTGATGAGTTGATTGTTGCTTACCGTTCTGCTAAGGTGCAATGCCTGCATCATTCGCCGACCGGCTGCCACATGCTTTCCTCCACCGGCACGAGACCCCCTTCCAGCCTCCGGATCTGGCCTCACTCCCCAATGCTGTTCTAATGGCCCTCTGCATCAAGCTTATGTGCAAGAATAGCTCGCGGGCCACCACAACGCTCGCCACCAAGCCCGGGCGACCATTCTTCGCGCCAACTACACTCACCACCGGCAGTTGCATACAGGGAAGCGGCTCTTTACAACTCACCCAGGGATGCTTTCGTACTCGTTTCTGTGTCGCCCTCCTCAGTGCCTTGAGTGCCTACAATCATGGCCGCCGACGTTCAAACTCCCTACACGCTGTCGAGGCGGAGGAGGTGGCCATCGCTTTTTTTTGCGACCTCGGCTGACGCTGGCGTCATACCGAGCGACAACAAACGAACTATTCCGAGTATCTCGTGAGGTCTTGCATCGCCTGTTACCCTACTGCTCCTTCACCCAATACTGCGGCAAGAGGAGCACTAACATCTTGAACTGATGTGGGTCCCCAGCCACTCGGGTCAACTTGCTAACGAGATATCTTGCCAACACGATTGAGAATTCGTCGACCGAGCAGAGTACAATTGAAACTCGGGAACCCCGATGCCGGAACCCCTGGTTACTAACCACGACATTACCCAGTGTTATTGCATCAAGCGATGCACCTTTCCACCCTCTCTCGCTTGTCTCCCCAAGCGATTTCAGGTCACTCGGCATCGCCTACAGACCTACACCTTTTCGCGCTCCCTGGTCTTTTGCGAAATCCACCTAGTTGCCAAACTACGCTGCTGCCTCTGTGGTAGTACGGCCTCGCTGAACCAAATCTTCAGCAGCTGCCCGGTTGGTGCCTTGCCCACTAACCTCTTTCACCCACCCTGTACCAAGGCAGCGTGGAGTCTCTTCTTTCCAGCACCGATAGGGACATTCAAACACGGATCCTGGAACGAGTGTAGACGTGATGGAGAGGTATGGCCTGGCAGCGTACTTGGCTTAGCTTCCTTCAACATTCACCCTTTCGGTGAATAAATGATGTCGCTCACTCACTCTCTGCTGCTGCTCTGTCTACTCCCGGTGTTCTCAACGATCATAGTCCAAACAACGCTCTCGATGAATGCTCGTCGTTGAGGCCGTGAAGTTTCATCATGCTGCACGGGTAAATCACCATTTGACCCTCTATGAACCACCACCGACCCCTTTTCCACCATGGTTATTCGGTGTCTGGCTGTTTATATCAGTGGTCTCAGATAGTGCAGCCAAAGCCGTGAACCGGAAAGACGACCTACTATCGCGTGGTGAAAAAAAAATTCGCCTCAGACTAATGTTTTCGTGTCGGCCTCACAGCGTTGTTTACTGGCCGCCTACGTAGCGAAGCGAGTAAACTTTCGGTGAATTTTGTCCGTTTTGCACCCTCCGAGAAAAACTTTGAACGCACGTGAAGTGCTGCGAACTTGCTTGCTTTTTACTGTTCTGAACAGTTGGGTCGCCCGCGATTTCAGACGCAGGCGTCGCTCTCGCATATCAGCCCGCCAACCGCGACCACTTCACGTCGAGTAGCTCTTGTAGAGTGGTGCACATCCTCGAACTCTTTCAACCATGTCCCCAAACTTTCCTATCTCTTCTTTCTTCTCTCTGTTGCTCCTTTGTGGCGATGCTCTGTCTTCTTTATCTTTCTACTCTTCTTGTTATTCCCCTAATCCCATGTTCTACAAAGCACTGCACTGTGTCGCCAATTACGCAAACGAAAATAACGTGTCTTTTTTCCTCTCTTGAAGAACCGGTACTACTTAGTGCTTTCTTGCGCAAACAGCGCCGATTGAGCCAAGAATCATTGACGTCATCGTAGAACGTTATGATGCAAGTATGTATTGAACATTAAAAATAGAGTTTTTTTCAATAACTTACGTGGTTGCATGTGATAACAATGGAATAAAACCTGACAATACGGTTTGAATCGGCTCCACAACGCGAAGTACATTTTATCAATAGACACTAGCCATGGCCAAATAGACGCCCACCTGTGAAATGAAGAGAAAAGTGCGTTTTTAACACGTTCAAGGTCATGCCCTTTGGTCTTTGCTCGGCACCTGCTACGTTTCAACGGTTTATGGATACAGTGCTAGCAGGATTGAAATGGCAGACTTGCCTCGTGTATTAAGGCGGCGTCGTTGCGTTTTCTTTGAACTTCAACGAACCCCTCCGGTGCCTTGAAGCTGTGCTTTAAGCAATCGAGACGTCCAAACTCACGCTGAAGGCAGAAACTTGTAATTTCACGTACGAGGAGCTGTTGTTCCTGGGCAGGTTACCAGCAAGTCTGGAGTTCACAACGACCTGCAGAAAAAGATGCTAACGTCGCCTTCAGGCCACCCACCGACGAAAAGACCGTAGGCGGATTTCCCGCTTTGTGCGCCTAATATTGATGCTTGCACCATCACGGTGGTCTAGTGGCTGAGGTACTCGGCTGCTAATTCGCAGGTCGCAAGATTGAATCCCGGCTGCGGCGGCTGCATTTTCGATAGAGGTAAAAATTCTGTAAGCCCGTGTGCTTAGATTTGGGCTGGCCTTAAAGAACCCCAGGTGGTCTACATTTTCAGAGCCGTTTACTACTGCGTCTATCATAATCATATGGTGGTTTTGGGACGTTAAACCACGCTTATCAATCATCCATCACTATTGACGCTTCGTCAAGATTTTATCACAAATACCCGAGCCAATACCACACTTAACGAAGACCGACGTTCTATTTAAGTGGTAAACGACACAAATTCAAGCATTTCAGCAATTGAAAGGATGCCTTCAGATGCCTCTGATACAAGCGCAATACGACAGATACGCTAATACTTGAAATCCACACTCACGCAAGCAACGTAGGATTTGGCGTCGTTCTAATTCAGAAGACCGATGAACTGGAGAGGGTTATAAGCTAGGCTAGCCTGTCGGTATCTAAGGCAGAATTGAATTATTCTTAAACAAAAATATGAGTGCCTTGTAGTCATCTGGGCCACGTCAAAGTTTCGCCGCTACCTCTACGACAGGTCCACCATAGCTGTGAACTACCACCATGCCGTGTGTTGACTAGCTACCTTGGAGGAGCCTTCAGATCACATTGCGCGCTTGAGCCTGACTTCTAAACAATATGACATGACAATCTTTTACAAGACCGACGGAAAACACTCTCATGCCGACAGCCCGTCTCTTGCCCCCGTTAACCCAGCACCGCCCAATGAACTGCGTGGGGACAGCTGCAGACGACTTCATCGAGTAAGTGAGCCGGCGTGAAACTGAGGGGCCAAGTGAAGTACCTCGAGGGCCTGACCACTATCGTCCCAAAAATAACCAGACAAGGACTGACATACTTTTTTGACAAAAACAACGTTCTTGTAAAGAAGCACCTTTCTGTCCTGAGCCAGCTACTTTATGATTGTACCTTCGGCAACGCAATCAGAGTTTTTGCAGGACGTGCCATACGACCTAACTGCTGGCCACCTTCATTTTTCTCGCATGATCGGGGGGATACAAGAAAATCACTACTGGCCACACGTTGCTGCCGACGTCGCTCGTTACGAGAGGCCACGTTGAGTCTGCCAGGGACGCAAGAGACCGCAAAGGTGGCCACGAAGCTTTCTTCAGCTGATTGAGCCCTCTAGCGGACCGTTCCAGCAAATCAGCTTAGATCTCTCGGAACCGTTCCCGACGTTGATCCATGGAATAGCTGTAAAGATGAATAAACAACGGAGCAAAAATCACCTTAAAATATGAAAGAAATAATAAAGAGACACCAAACAATGGGGTTTGCAGCCTTTTCATGTTTAATCTGCGAGAAAAAAGTGAGCGATCAGTCACACATAGCCTAAATAATTTGTTACATACCTTGTTGAAAGGTTTTTTTAGTGACGCTATCATGTATTTTTTTATTTTTTTGGCCCACATTTATCATGAATGACTGCAATGAGTCATCGACTATTGGAAATCTTTCTCTTGATGAAGGTGGTGGCAGTGGCTAGGGCGCCTCACGGCAACTGTTGGCAGAAAGAATCAATTTCCCTGGCGCTCGCTTCCAGTGCAGGGGAACTATTTCCTAGTATTATATTTGTAGCTTATGTCTATGGTTAGATTTTCAGCTGCCGGCAAGAGAAGGTCGTCAAATTACCTCTACTGTGTCAGTTCTTTTATGGCGACAGTGAGACACCAGAGAGCACTTATGATTATCCCGTTAATCAAAAGTTTACAATAATATCGAAGGCTAGAAAACTTGCAGGTGTGTTATGAAAAAGCGCTTGGCTTTGAATTCCATATCCTAAATCAGAAAGTCTGCACTCGAGATAAATAAAAAAAGAGGTTATGCTTTCGCAGATTATTGCCGAATTTTAGGCGAAAGTCCTAGAATATTAGAAGTGTGCAAAAATGCAATAATCACATTTTTGGCTCGTGTTTTGGTAATAAAAGCGGAGCATACGGATAACCGGAAGGTCACTAAAATTTTGCGCGGGCCTTTAACCTTAACTGTTGTCATTCGGCATTGCTTTAAATCAAAATATGCGAAAAACTCAGCAAAATAAAAGAAAATAACACGCAAAATAAATGATATTATGCCTGTATAAAGACCGCGAACAAGTGATGTGGCCTGAAAAATAATAATCTAAAATTACTACCTGAAGCCACATGATAATAGAGCCGCATTACATATCACTTGGTCAATGTTTGGCCGATCCCTGAGGCAACACTGAACTGCTTGATGTGCCGAAAGCTTACAGGAATCTGGAGTGTGTTAATACAATTGACTGAGAAGAAGAGAGATTGACTTTAACTCAGAGTGGAATAAGCAAATATTCAAAGAAGATGGTGAACTTTTACGCCATAAATAATCTTTGTAGTAGCCGAACCCTAACCTCCTCGTTCAAGTTTATATTGTTTCATTTGTACTGGAATTTGTAGTGTTCCATTTGCAGTGTTCCATTTGTAGCGACTTCTCTGTTTGAATAAATATCATCGCACATATTACTGTTTCCTGTTTTGTTGTTTAACGTGATGTCGCGGTGAATTACACAGTTTTATTACCTGTTATTTTTGTTATATAACTTCTTAACTAAACAGTTAAATAAATAAATAATCAAATACTTCATCATTCCGAGTTGAGAATTGAATATACAGCACAATGCAGCAGATGAAAATGTACAAATGTGGATGATTTGAAATGACTGAATAAACTTGATTCAAAATCTGGCAATTTCTTGGGGCGAGGCAGGGGCGAAACACCTCACTCTACCCACCCTATATTGATGATTATGAAACAGATCTATTGTGATTGTTCCCATCTCTATCGTAACATTCATTATTTTTTTGAGTAGCTTCGTTCTGCTGCCGCTAGAAAATCAGGATTGTTCCGTATCTTTTATTGCGATAGCAATTAAATGGACCATCTCGGCTAAGTTCCTCTGCTGCAATGCTTCGAAGTATAGTGGAATGACTAAACCACAAAATTTCAATAGTAGCGCTTTGCTATTGGGCCCGGGACATGAAAGTCTCATGTATTGCACAGGGGCGTAGCCAGGGGGTGGCACACTATGCACTTGCTTCCTCCTTAATCTTTCTCATCATGGCATAAAGAGCAAAAATGGCCATTATATGGGGGTGCCCTTTGCGAGTTCAAAGTGGTGCATCCCCCCCCCCCCGAAAAAAGTTTATGAATATACGCCTGGTATTGCATGGCCAACGCACCCTGTTCCAACCGATAGTGCAGTTCATGAATTCGGCGCGAACATGGCCAACGTTACTTATTAATTGATGTCGTCATAGGACCAGTGTTCCCCGTACATCTCGTATTTGGCGCTGCAGTAATCAAATCATTGCAGGGGAATACTTTTGCGTCTGTTGCGTTGATTGGGTGTCTTAAAATATTAATCCTGCTTTCTGTGTTTTGCTGAATAGATTTTTGCTCAAAACGTCCAAACGTTGTGGGTTCCTTGTTTATTTTAGAGGAAAAGTCGTTCGCTTTCCTCCCTCGTAGTTCAGCATAAATAAAAGGTGCGACATGAATGACGTTTTATGTTTTTGCAAAGAAATAGTTTTATATTTTTATTTACACGACAGAAATAGAAACCAACGGCATTTAAAATATGCGTACCTGGCTAAGGTTGCTGACATTTTAATCGTACCATGGAATAAACCTTTACGAAAACTTTACCGTTGGCAACCCGAAAAAATTTCGTGTGAGGGCTGATAACAGGCCAACTTAATTTGCAAAGTGCTTTATATGTGAGAATGAACGGTGTTGATCCAGGAATGATTGTGCTTGCTGACACACTGCTCAACAGAACCATGAAAAAGTTATGAACTTTCCATACCCTATGAATATTTCGAGCAATAATTTGTAGTACTGGCAATGCTACCTACATGATGACCTCCTTGCGCATCGACAGAGTGCGCTTGTCAGTTCTGACCTTGGCAAGGAAGCTTGGACAATCCTACCAGCCGACGAAACTGCCAAGGAATACGGTCTCTCCGCTAGCCTCTAGCTGGGAGCCGAGCCTAGCAATCTGCCCAAAATAATGAAGTTTTTCTCTAACTCAGTTTTCTGTCCCAAGTACTATTCAATACTTTCCTTCACAACGAGCAGTCCTTTAGGATCTTCCAACTCAAGCGCCTACTTGAGCCCAAGGAAACTGATTTTCCTCGTGCCATCTGTGCGCATGAAATGTATCCGTAAAAAGATTGCAGCATAACTGCTTCAGAAAACTACACAAAGAAATCTCTGGACAGACGTCTCTTCTTGCCGTGAACAGGAATTCCAGCCGGTAATGGCCTGCTGCTTTCATGTGCCTATGTAACGTGCAGCCTCTATTTAGACTTTTTTTTTCGTTTCGCTTTGGGATGCTGTATCACGCTAGCAGCTCCGTAGGTCGAAACAACCCGTTCTTCTGTACTTCAATAACGCTTTCAGGAGATGAGCTTCCTGACTAAGCGCATTACGCGAATGATTCACTTTGCTTCCTCTACATAAGGCAGAGCGGTAAACAACAAAGGAAATGAGTTTGCCCGTTCGGGTCAGCCATGTTGCTGTGATTTGGTGCCTGCCCTACTGAAACGTTCCGTAAGATGCGGAGACCTCACATACGGAATTATTGGAATATGGATGACGTATGATGCGGACTCCGCATAAGACGTATGATGCGGACTCCGCATAAGACGTACGATGCGGCCTCCGCATCTTATGGAAAGACGTATCATGCGGAAATTACTGAAATGTGTGCATGCTACGTCTGAATCTAGTGCAAAGCAATATAATGGGTAAATTGAATACACGTCCACATCTTGAGTACATGCAATACTGTGTACAAATCACAATATTTCTTAAACGTGCATGATGAGGGATTGAATCATCGGCTTCTTACTAATTGTCGTGATGCAGAAGCAAAATTACCTTTTGAATAAAATACATTACAAAACTACTAAATTAACATGCTAGCAATCATAAATGGTGGTTACATTGCAACACATTAATGCAGTGTTCTATGCAAGACTTAAAGAACTTATGAAGTTACTATTATCAATAGAGAAGCATTAATATACACATCAGCCCTGCTACAATCAATATGTTTTTTATTTGTCTGTATGCTCCAGCTGTGAATAGTGACATTGCAGTGTTGATCGTACACAAATGAGGTGACTGCACCGCAATTTCACGAGCTCCACCTAAGCCACAGGATGGTGGCACAATGTAACAGCAATTTTAAAACGAAATCTTTAAACATAAATAATAATCAGAGCACTGTGAAAGTGTGGCGCTGTGTTTATCTCATGAATGCCTTGTGGAGATCGGCGAAATGCTGCTTGAGGCTCCGGCACCACTGTAAATTTCGAAGGTCACTGCGATAGAACTTATGTGTCCTTCATAGGCACCTGCAAATGAAAATAATTGGCACAAATAATGTCAGAGACACATGTTAGCACAATAGGTCACATGCACAAGAAATATAACACACAGAATGAAACTGAAAATTTAAGGCACACAATCCTTCATGTTATGCATATGTGAATAATAGAAGGAATGAGTGTATAAATTAGTTCTGCCAACTAGAAAAAAACAGCATGCTTATCACAGTGAAAATAACTAGGTTGTCATGATTTTCAATGGTAGAGATAATCGATTATTATGTCCTTATGAAATTATGATTTTAACGCTTCTTGCACAGTAAAACTTTAGGAACTGCAAGTGAAAGCTCTCAATGTTCATTTAATAGTGTGTGCATGTACATCTGCTGCCTTTATACTATACAGTTTGTGCACAAAATTGGCATCTTGAACAATTTTGAGAGTTAAACCTATGCAACCTATGAAGGTTAAAATCACCATGAAAGCAAGCAGGACCAGGCAGGTGCCATTAAAAATCTGTGCAAGCCAAATAACTAAAACCGAACTGCACACATATAGGGGAGCAAGAGTAACAGAAATTCGGCTGCTGACCCGCAGGTCGCGTTATCAAATCCCGGCTCTATTTCCGATGGAGGCAGAAATGCTGTAGGCACGTGTGCTCAGATTTGGGTGTACGTTAAAAAACCCCAAGTGGTCGAAGTTTCCAGTGCCCTCCACTACGGCGTCTCTCACAATCATATAGTGGTTTTCGGACGTGAAACCCAACATATAAATCCAGAATAACAGAAATAAACTGCCAACAGAAAAGTTGGGTGCATGTGCTATCTGTACACCTAACTACATACAGCATGCTCATTCCATTTTAAATACCGATACTGAAAATAACTGCTCTATTAGGAATGTAAAAGGTAAGGTAGAACTGAACGACTCTACAAAAAGTGACCCTATTATGACATCACGTTTTCTTATACCAAAATTGACTAAGACTCAAATATCATTATGCAAGGGAAAAATCTTCAAAAGAACAATCAAGTTTGAAGTCATAATTATTTATATGGCTACTATGACTATAACCAAGAAATCGACCTCAACATGGCTAATGTTAGTTTTTAATGCCTATGTTCACTAGACAATGAACTATACCACAAAAAGCACAGCGTTCAGGCAAAGCACCACACAAAAAAAGAAAGCAGTCCTTTTTGTTATTACCTACAATGCCTTTAAATTAATATTTTTACCTCTACTTTCCGCTTTTTATCTAAGTAACTGGAGTGAAACAAGTTAGCTGAAAATGCACTGTGCCTCAAAACCTGTTGGTTGAATCTGAATTTTTAAAAAATGGTGAAGCTTGCACTAAATTAGGCTCCACAAGCCTCGGAACAGTGAGACTACATGACTCTTAGGACTGCTTTAGTTACTTGTGTTTGTTTCTGGGCCTAAGCATAAAGACAAGGGCTTAACTGAATTGCTGCTAACAAACAAATGCTTTCGAAATTGCCCGAGCGTCAAAGGATGCTCAGCCATTTGTTGTGTTTTGCACTGGGCTATTCTACACCAAACATACAAACCATACTGCCTGGCGACCATCACAGATGTATAGTTAAAAAATGATGGTAATTTACTCTTCTGAAAATAGTTATTTGCAGAAATGTTTTGAAGAGAAAAGAGTAGTGGTCACGTGGGTACCTTCAGAATTTCGCAGAATGTCGTGCGGGTGTTATTTGTGAGAAAAATTTCAAAGTACCGCTTTTTCTTGCCATATCAAATTTGATCCACATATTAAGTAAAGATGCTTCTTAAAGTATTTGAAGTCAAGTAACATTAGTGCAATTTTTCTGCTACATAGGCTTTGAAGAATTCAGCCAAACTGTTTATCGTTTGCATTTCTTGTATGGCAATACTGCATTTTGTATGAATATTTGAGCCACAAATATTCACTGCACAGAAGTTATATTTTACGAAAAAAATAATGTTAGGTCCAGATTACAAATATCACTATATAATCGTTTTTTTCACATTGAGATGCAATTTGAGCTGTGTGTTTGTCTAATTAAAAATTACTTTTATATGTAAGTTGAAAGCAAATAAACAGTTCTTGTTACATGGCAAGTGTTATCAATACAATTTTTGTTTAAATGAGGAAAATGACTTTTGAAGTCTCCTATTGAGGGCCATGGGGAACTTCGGAACAGAAGCTGTCGTACATCAAATGCAGAAAACAGCCATCATAAGAAACCTTCTAAAATTCATTTCTACTTTAAGACAAAGTGTAATCATATAACTTGCCATATAAAGAGAACTGCTTCCTTGCTTTTGATGTGGCGAAAAAATTGCACTAATATTACTGAGCTTCATGCATTACACACAATCACCCTTTACTTAATACCAAGACCGAATTTGGTGTAGAAGAGGCAGTATTTTTGAAACACTTTACTTTTTACAAACAACACCCAGACGACATCCTGGGAAGTCCAGAAGGCACCAACGTGGCCTAATATTTTGTTCTCTGCGATATACTTTAGCATTTTGCTGTTTTCAGAAAAATACAGTAAACGAGCACTATAGTTTTTTTCAAAACACATTTAGGACGGTTGGCAAAATGGCTGGGATGTTTGATGCGTAATTGCCTCACTGCCAGCATTTATTCTTCCGAAGCTCAAGCTATCACCTCTCTGTTACTGCCTCCCTCACATACAATGCCTGCATAGGAAAGAAAAAGAAAGGCAGGTCCGACAAAGTTCACAAGGCAAGATATTTTCATGTTGGATAAATTCATTACCATAAACAGCAAGCAAAATAACATTCATTTTGAGTAGTCCAAGACACAAGCTATATACCAGCATACTAAGAGCCAAGCACAAACTTTTCAATTGAACGTGTGTGGTGATAGACAGGAAGCACTTATTGCAAGACTGATCAGTCTGTAATTAACTAAATGAAGTGCAATGCACTGTTCAATCCAACACCACATAGGCATCTTTGCTATATCAAAGCCATGTGTCATTGATTCATGCACTAGATGGGACAATGCAAATGTAACAAAAAGGTGAAAAAAAGAAAACAAGGGAAAAAAAGAAGAAAAGGGGGGATGCAAAGTAGAAGCAGTGTAGCACTACTTTTACTTTGCATTCCCCTTTTCTTTCTTCTTTTTTCTCCTTTTCTATCATTTATCTTTTTTTTGCTTCCCTTACCCCCAACCTCCGACAGGAGAACACTTTGTATCAGCGCAACCTAACTTGAAAATAAGCAAGGGCTGCACTCTTCTGCGTTATAGGTTTTTTTTTTCTCAGACAAACATTTCCAACAGGCACACATGCCTATACCAAAAGATGATGTCATTACTGACCCCATTTAAACTAACACGCCAAGGATGACAAGGTGACTTCTAAAAATAGGTCCTCCTATCGCAACATCGGCCAGCCTGTCTGAAGCACTTCTACTGTTCACCCTGATTACCCCACTAGATGTTTCAATCTGTCGACTCACATCTTCATTTTGGATAACACTAAAACGAGCTTACATTGATGAATACGCACGAAAGTTTAGTGATATATTATGTATGAGATTAAGCAACTCTGTTAAAAAATGATTGATAGCTTGCTTCCAGGCTTTTTATACTGTAGCCTGAAACTTCCTAATGTCTTCTATGCACATGAACCAGATTGACAACGTAATGCACAACATGCTTAAGAATACTGCGAGGAACAAGATACGACAAAACGACCAGCCACCCAAAATTTTCGCTGTGCATGTTTATAAAACGTTCATGTACCCCAAACGAGGTGCTTATGATACAAGCCGAAAAAACCTACAAGTAGGGCCTTGGAGTCTTCTGGAAGTAGATGTGTTGCATTTTTTCTGTAGAGGGCTTTACACCCATAAGTGAGGAACAAAACTTCTGTATAATGAAGAATGTTGGCAGCTATCAGTTATAGAAAAACCTAATGCAGCTAATCTTCCCCGACACATCTGTACATTTAGAGAGGTGACGTAGCTTCTGTGATTGTGGCAGTAACTCCAACAGGACCAGTGCGAAAATTGGCACTACTTGGCTAGACAAATGTCCAAACATGCCTGCCCGACTCCCTCTAGCCATCCTGGCTGAATCTGACATGACTTCTTAACTGCTGGCTGGACAAAAACAAAACCACTGAAGCACTCACAATACACAGCGTGAAGTTCCTCTGGAGTGGTCAACTTCGTCTTCTGTGATGAAAGAGCAGCACAGTGTACTGCTAAGGCACTCCTTGCAATGTTTTCAATGCCACACAGTGACCTTGCTGTTCCTGTCGAAGAGAGCTTCGGGAGCTTGGAGGGTGCTTGCTCTTTTCTGGGGGCTGCTGCCGCTCCTCGTTTTCTGCTCAAGGTCAACCTGCATAAAGTTGTAGACGAGGCTTTAAGAGTTGTATATAATGATATACAAATTTTCGCTGAACACACATTTCCTCGTGGCACACTGAGGAATTTCATGTACATTTACAATCGATCCGAAGATGCACTCGACTCTAAAGAAGCAAGTTTGTTATGTAGTGTATATAAAGAAAGGTCATTCAGCACAACCACAACTACAGTTGCACACGAAAACGACATTTTACACAATCCTGTTTATTTACATGGTCCATTTTATTTACACGGTCCATTTTACACGGTCCCTGTTTTACACGATCTGGTCTGCATGAACTCTTGAACCGGGCACCATATAGGTTGAAAGACACACACAGACTTTGAGACAAACCTAGTTTCCCGTGGAGCATCCTCTTGCACTATACAACACATCTCAATCTAGTTAGTTGGTCAGAACGAGGTGAAAACAGCTCGCACTTGAAAAGCACGGGCAGAAGGAATGACGCCTGCACCCTGTGCTTTCTGTACGTTCTCGTTGAGGTTGCAGTTTTCACCTTATCCTTATGCAATTTCGCATTTATAACATCGTTCGCTGCATAATCTTTGTGGCGTTAAAGTGTGTGATACCGTCATGTGTATCCCAT
>WOVY01010769.1:0-12053 GCA_013436015.1 Rhipicephalus annulatus
TAACCTGACCTTCGATTACTATTGTTAGAAACGTTTCACTCGCTACTGTACAATGTCTTCTGCAACATTACGACGGTTTCATGCGCTTTCACATTAGATATCGCAGTTTCCGACTTGTAATAGTGACAAACACTTGCAACTCAATACAGCTGACCTTGTTTACGTTGTTTTTATGACGCTTCATAACTTAACCTAACTTAACCTTCGCACTTGTAAATAAAAAAACGCTCTGTTGCACTATTTCATTCACAATTATATATTGCATGACCTCACAATTTTCCACCAACATAGTACAGTACGGAATGCTGTGGTTATTGCTAATGACATCATTCTTTAAGGTTTCACGATGCTTGCCTGCGCTTTCACGAGAATACCACAAAATAGCATTTTCCCCACTTTGTAACGGTACAAGACACAGCTACGTGACTAGTTCATCATGCCGTTTTGTGTGCTTTCACAATATTTCACTTATCGCAGTTTCGTACTCGCCACAAAACAACACTACCTCGTCAGATGACGTCGTTTTTGGTGGTTTTACGATGCAACCTAGTTTAAACTAACATGACTCAACGTAACCTAACCTTCGCACTTCTATCGTAGAACAGCGCTTTACTTGCTACTTTACAAAGCTTTCTGCAACATTACGACGGTTTTATGCGCTTTCTCACAATGAATATCGCAGTTTCCGACATGTAATAGTGACAAACACTGCATCTCAAATAACTGACATTGTTTATGGGTTGTATGACGCTTCAGAACTTACCCTAACTTAACCTTCGCACTTGTATCTAAAACGCTCTGTTACACTGGTTCCTTCACAATTATGATATTTGCATGACCTCACAGTTTTTTACCAACATGGTACAGTAAAGCTATGTATCTCGCTAAATGACATCGTTCTTTATGGTTTCACGATGGTTGCATGCGCTGTCACGAGAATATCACAATATAGCAGTTTCGCGCTTGTTACGGTAAAAGACGCAGTATCTGGCTAGTTTATGTCATTTTGTGTGATTTCACAGTATTTCACCTATCGCAGTTTCATACTCGTAACAAAACAACACTATCTCGTTACATGACGTCGTTTTTGGTGGTTTCACGACGCTACCTAGCTTAAACTAACATAACTTAACTTAACCTGTCCTTCGCACTTCTATCGTTAGAAAGCGTTTCACTTGCTACTTTACAATGCTTTCTGCAACATGACGACGGTTTCATGCTCTTTCACATTAAGTATTGCAGTTTCCGACTGGTAATAGTGACAAACACTGCATCTCAATAGCTGACATTGTTTAATGCGGTTTTATGACGCTTCATAACTTAACCTAACCTAACCTGCGCACTTGTATGTAAAAACGCTCTGTTACACTGTTTCCTTCACAATTACGATATTTGCATTGCCTCACAGTTTTTCACTACCTTAGTACAATACAGAACACTGTAACTCGCTAAATGACATCGTTCTTGCGGTTTCACGATGCTTGCATGCGCTTTCACGAAAATACCACAAAATAGCAGTTTCCCACTTGTAACGGTACAAAACGCAGTATCTGGCTAGTTCATGCCGTTTTGTGTGCTTTCAATGTATTTCACCCATCACAGTTTCATACTCACAAGAAAACAACACTATCTCGTTAGACCACGTTGCTTTTGGTGGTTTCATGATGCTACCTAGCATAAACTAACATAACTCAACCTAACTTGACCTTCGCACTTCTATCGTTAGAAAACGTTTGACTCGCTACTTAACGATGCTTTCTGCAACTATACGACGGTTTCATGCGCTTTCACATTAGATATCACTGTTTCCGACTGTTAATTGTGAAAAACACTGCATCTCAATAGCTGACATTGTTTATTGTGGTTTTATGACGCTTCATCCCTTAACGTAACCTAACCTGCGCACTTGTATCTAAAAACGCTCTGTTACACTGTTTCCTTTACAATTACGATATTTGCATGGCCTCACAGTTTTTCACTAACTTAGTACAGTACAGAACACTGTATCTCGCCAAATGACATCGTTCTTGCGGTTTCACGATGCTTGCATTCGCTTTCACGAAAATACCACAAAATAGCAGTTTCCCCCTTGTAACGGTACAAGACGCAGTATCTGGCTAGTTCATGCCGTTTTGTGTGCTTTCACAATATTTCACCAATCGCAGTTTTGTACTCGCAACAAAACAACACTATCTCGTTAGATGACGTCGTTTTTGGTGGTTTCACGACGCTACCTAGCTTAAACTAACATAACTCAACTTAACCTGACCTTCGATTACTATTGTTAGAAAACGTTTCACTCGCTACTGTACAATGTCTTCTGCAACATTACGACGGTTTCATGCGCTTTCACATTAGATATCGCAGTTTCCGACTTGTAATAGTGACAAACACTGCAACTCAATAGCTGACATTGTTTACGTGGTTTTATGACGCTTCATAACTTAACCTAACTTAACCTTCGCACTTGTAAATAAAAAACGCTCTGTTGCACTATTTCATTCACAATTATAATATTTGCATGACCTCACAATTTTCCACCAACATAGTACAGTACGGAATGCTGTGTATTGCTAAATGACATCATTCTTTAAGGTTTCACGATGCTTGCATGCGCTTTCACGAGAATACCACAAAATAGCATTTTCCCACTTGTAACGGTACAAGACACAGTACGTGACTAGTTCATGCCGTTTTGTGTGCTTTCACAATATTTCACTTATCGCAGTTTCGTACTCGCCACAAAACAACACTACCTCGTCAGATGACGTCGTTTTTGGTGGTTTTACGATGCAACCTAGTTTAAACTAACATGACTCAACGTAACCTAACCTTCGCACTTCTATCGTTAGAAAGCGCTTTACTTGCTACTTTACAAAGCTTTCTGACATTACGACGGTTTCATGCTCTTTCACATTAAATATTGCAGTTTCCGACTGGTAATAGTGACAAACACTGCATCTCAATAGCTGACATTGTTTATTGTGGTTTTATGACGCTTCATCCCTTAACGTAACCTAAGCTGCGCACTTGTATCTAAAAACGCTCTGTTACACTGTTTCCTTCACAATTACAATATTTGCATGGCCTCACAGTTTTTCACTAACTTAGTACAGTACAGAACACTGTATCTCGCCAAATGACATCGTTCTTGCGGTTTCACGATGCTTGCATGCGCTTTCACGAAAATAACACAAAATAGCAGTTTCCTCCTTGTAACGGTACAAGACGCAGTATCTGGCTAGTTCATGCCGTTTTGTGTGCTTTCACAATATTTCACCAATCGCAGTTTCGTACTCGCAACAAAACAACACTATCTCGTTAGATGACGTCGTTTTTGGTGGTTTCACGACGCTACCTAGCCTAAACTAACATAACTCAACTTAACCTGACCTTCGACTACAATTGTTAGAAAACGTTTCCCTCGCTACTGTACAATGTTTTCTGCAACATTACGACGGTTTCATGCGCTTTCACATTGAATATCGCAGTTTCCGACTTGTAATAGTGACAAACACTGCATCTCAATAGCTGACATTGTTTAACGCGGTTTTATGACACTTCATAACTTAACCTAACTTAACCTTCGCACTTGTAAATAAAAAACGCTCGGTTACACTATTTCATTCACAATTATTATATTTGCGAGACTTCACAATTTTCCACCAACATAGTACAGTACGGAACGCTGTGTATTGCTAAATGACACCGTTCTTTAAGGTTTCACGATGCTTGCATGCGCTTTCACGAGAATACCACAAAATAGCAGTTTCCCACTTGTAACAGTACAAGACACAGTATTTGGCTAGTTCATGCCGTTATTGTTAAAAAACCTATTGTTAAAAAACCAACGACGTCATCTCGTTAGATGACGTCGTTTTTGGTGGTTTTACGACGCAACCTAGTTTAAACTAACATAACTCAACCTAACCTAACCTTCGCACTTCTATCGTTAGAAAGCGTTTCACTTGCTACTTTACAATGCTTTCTGACATTACGACGGTTTCATGCTCTTTCACATTAAATATTGCAGTTTCCGACTGGTAATAGTGACAAACACTGCATCTCAATAGCTGACATTGTTTATTGTGGTTTTATGACGCTTCATCCCTTAACGTAGCCTAACCTTCGCACTTCTCTCTAAAAACGCTCTGCTACACTGTTTTCTTCACAATTACAATAGTTCCAAGACCTCACAGTTTTTCACCAACTCAGTACAGTACAGAACGCTGTGTCTTGCTAAATGACATCGTTCTTTAAGGTTTCACGATGATTGCATGCGCTTTCACTAGAATACCACAAAATAGCAGTTTCGCAATGTTAACGGTACAAGACGCAGTATCTGGCTAGTTCATGTCGTTTAGTGTTCTTTCACAATATTTCACTTATTGCAGTTTCGTACTCGCCACAAAACAACACTATCTCGTTAGATGACGTCGTTTTTGGTGTTTTCACGACGCTACCTAGCTTAAACTAACATGACTCAACCGAACCTGACCTCCGCACCACTATTGTTGGAAAACCTTTCACTCGCTACTGTACAATGCTTTCTGCAACATAACGACGATTTCAAGCGCTTTCACATTGAATATCGCAGTTTCCGACATGTAATAGCGACAAACACTGCATCTCAATAACAGACATTGTTTAAGGCGGTTTTATGACGCTTCATAACTTAACCTAACCTAACCTTCGCACTTGTATCTAAAAACGCTCTGTTACACTGTTTCCTTCACAATTACGATATTTACATGACCTCACAGTTTTTCACCAACTTAGTACAGTACAGAACGCTGTATCTCGCTAAATGACATCGTTCTTTAAGGTTTCACGATGCTTGCATGCACTTTCACGAGAATACCACAAAAAAGCATCTTCCCACTTGTAACGGTACAAGACACAGTATCTGGCTAGTTCATGCCGTTTTGTGTGCTTTCACAATATTTCACTTATCGCAGTTTTGTACTCGCCACGAAACAACACTATCTCGTTGGATGACGTCGTTTTTTAAGGTTTCACGACGCTACCTAGCTTAAACTAACATAACTCAACCTAACCTGACCTTCGCACTACTATTGTTAAAAAACCTTTCACTCGCTACTGTACAATGCTTTCTGCAACATTACGACGGTTTCATGCGCTTTCACATTGAATATCGCAGTTTCCGACATGTAATGGTGACAAACACTGCATCTGAATAACTGACATTGTTTAATGCGATTTTATGATGCTTCATAACTTACCCTAACCTAACCTTCGCACTTGTATCCAAAAACGCTCTGTTACACTGTTTCCTTCACAATTTTGATATTTGCATGACCTCACAGTTTTTTAACAACATGGTACAGTACAAGTGATGTATCTCGCTAAATGACATCGTTCTTTGAGGTTTCACGATGCTTGCATGCGCTTTCACGAGAATATCACAATATAGCAGTTTCGCACTTGTAACGGTACAAGACGCAGTATCTGGCTAGTTCATGTCGTTTTGTGTGCTTTCACAGTATTACACCTATCGCAGTTTCATACTCGTAACAAAACAACACTATCTCGTTAGATGACGTCGTTTTTGGTGGTTTCACGACGCTACCTAGCTTAAACTAGCATAACTCAACTTAACCTGACCTTCGACTACAATTGTTAGAAAACGTTTCCCTCGCTACTGTACAATGTTTTCTGCAACATTACGACGGTTTCATGCGCTTTCACATTGAATATCGCAGTTTTCGACTTGTAATAGTGACAAACACTGCATCTCAATAGCTGACATTGTTTAACGCGGTTTTATGACGCTTCATAACTTAACCTAACTTAACCTTCGCACTTGTAAATAAAAAACGCTCGGTTACACTATTTCATTCACAATTATTATATTTGCATGACCTCACAATTTTCCACCAACATAGTACAGTACGGAACGCTGTGTATTGCTAAATGACACCGTTCTTTAAGGTTTCACGATGCTTGCATGCGCTTTCACGAGAATACCACAAAATAGCAGTTTCCCACTTGTAACAGTACAAGACACAGTATTTGGCTAGTTCATGCCGTTTTGTGTGCTTTCACAATATTTCACTTGTCGCAGTTTTGTACTCGCCACAAAACAACACGATCTCGTTAGATGACGTCGTTTTTGGTGGTTTTACGATGCAACCTAGTTTAAACTAACATAACTCAACCTAACCTGACCTTCGCGCTTCTATCGTTAGAAAGCGTTACACTTGCTACTTTACAATGCTTTATGCAACATTACGACGGTTTCATGCTCTTTCACATTAAATATTGCAGTTTCCGACTGGTAATAGTGACAAACACTGCATCTCAATAGCTGACATTGTTTAATGCGGTTTTATGACGCTTCATAACTTAACCTAACCTAACCTTCGCACTTGTATCTAAAAACGCTCTGTTACACTGTTTCCTTCACAATTTTGATATTTGCATGACGTCACAGTTTTTTAACAACATGGTACAGTACAGAGCGATGTATCTCGCTAAATGACATTGTTCTTTCAGGTTTCACGATGTTTGCATGCGCTTTCACGAGAATATCACAATATAGCTGTTTCGCACTTGTAACGGTACAAGACACAGTATCTGGCTAGTTCATGTCGTTTTGTGTGCTTTCACAGTATTTCACCTATCGCAGTTTCATACTCGTAACAAAACAACACTATCTCGTTAGATGACTTCGTTTTTGGTGGTTGCACGACGCTACCTAGATTAAACTAGCATAACTCAACTTAACCTGACCTTCGACTACTATTGTTAGAAAACGTTTCCCTCGCTACTGTACAATGTTTTCTGCAACATTAGGACGGTTTCATGCGCTTTCACAGTAGATATCGCACTTTCCGGCTTGTAATAGTGACAAACACTGCATCTCAATAACTGACATTGTTTAATGCGTTTTTATGACGCTTCATAACTGAACCTAACCTAACCTTCGCACTTGTATCTAAAAACGCTCTGTTACACTGTTTCCTTCACAATTACGATACTTGCATGGCCTCACAGTTTTTTACCAACTTAGTACAGTACAGAACGCTGTATCTCGTTAAATGATATCGTTCTTTAAGGTTTCACGATGCTTGCATGCGCTTTCACGAGAATACCACAAAATAGCATTTTCCCACTTGTAACGGTACAAGACACAGTATATGGCTAGTTTATGCCGTTTTGTGTGCTTTCATAATATTTCACTTATCGCAGTTTCGTACTCGCCACAAACCAACACTATCTCGTTAGATGACGTCGTTTTTGGTGGTTTTACGACGCAACCTAGTTTAAACTAACATAACTCAACCTAACCTAACGTTCGCACTTCTATCGTTAGAAAGCGTTTTACTCGCTACTTTACAATGCTTTCTGCAACATTGCGACAGTTTCTTGCTCTTTCACAATAGATATTTCACAATAGAGTGGGCACGTCAGCTGCTCCCCAGCAAACATGAACCCCTTCCTGTATTTCATGCAGATTGTTCTCGTCGGCTCGACTGGACTGAGCAGCGCATCTGTAGATGGAAAAACGCACGGCACCGCATCGACAGACTTAACTGGAGGCGCCTGCGCAGATGGGTTTCTTTGTTGCTTCGACGGCCACTGTTACTTCGACGGCCACTTTGACCAGATCTACCCACCCCCCAGTTCGACGTCATCAATGCGGCCGACTATAAGAGACGGACCGAGCTGCAATTTCTTCAGTGGGCACGTCAGCTGCTCCCCAGCAAACATGAACCCCTTCCTGTATTTCATGCAGATTGTTCTCGTCGGCTCGACTGGACTGAGCAGCGCATCTGTAGATGGAAAAACGCACGGCACCGCATCGACAGACTTAACTGGAGGCGCCTGCGCAGATGGGTTTCTTTGTTGCTTCGACGGCCACTGTTACTTCGACGGCCACTTTGACCAGATCTACCCACCCCCCAGTTCGACGTCATCAATGCGGCCGACTATAAGAGACGGACCGAGCTGCAATTTCTTCAGTGGGCACGTCAGCTGCTCCCCAGCAAACATGAACCCCTTCCTGTATTTCATGCAGGTTAGTAAAAATTACTCCACTGTCAAAACTAGCAACCGTTGTTTCATCCAGCTGACGTGCCCCACATGTCTGAATAAGTTGTACTTTTTTGTTCAAGATGTTGTATGCTCATTGCTGATAATGTGTGGTGATGTGGAATCAAACCCTGGGCCGAACACAGAGGAGCTTTTGCGCCAAATCCTTGATGGTCAAAAAACCATGCAAGCAAGGCTTGACACTATTGAATCCAAGGTCGAAAATTCGACAGCAGCATTTACAGAACTCACAAGCAAAATTTCCAGCCTTGAGGCAACTATCCAGACCATACAAACCAAACTGATCGACCTCGAAGACAGGAGCAGACGCAATAATCTTCTTGTGTTCGGTTTACCGGAACATCCTGATGAAACATTCCAGTCACTAACAAATACGGTGGTTTCTGAAATATTTGAAAACATGCTCGGTGTAAAGGTGTCAACAGTCGAAAGAATTCACCGAATAGGACAAAAGAGGCGAAACAAAAACAGGCCGGTAGTGCTCCGGTTAATTGATCACCGTGAAAAAATTAATGTACTCAGAAACTGCTCTAAACTGAAGGGAAAAGATATCTCAGTTGCCGAAGACTTCTCACCAGAAACTAGGCAGACCAGGAGGTACTTATGGGAAAGCACTGCAAATATCAGGAAAAAGGGCGAGAAAGTGAAACTTGTACACGACAAAGTCATCATAAATGGAGATACATATGCTTGGGATGCTGCTGAGATGAAAAGAATTCCCGTTTTAGCAGCCAACAAAAAATCTAGGAAGAAACAGTGAACTTCTTCGGTCACTCAAAAATACTTCCGCATCATTAATCTGAACGCCCGCAGCATCGTAAACAAAGTTAGCGACTTGCAAAGTATTATAGTGGCGCATGAGCCGCATGTCGTAATAATATCTGAAACTTGGCTGCACTCAGGTATCTTAGACTTCGAGATAACACCACCAGGGTACAAAATATATAGGAAGGACCGAGATTCCCGGGGGGGCGGAGTCGCTCTGTTGTTTCAAGAGTCCATGCATGTTCAAAGATCCCCTGACATAGCAGACACCGAATGCGTCATTGCGAAAGTCTTTTTAAACGATTTCCATCTCGTAATCGCCGGTTTTTACCGCCCACCAAACTGTGACATATTTTTTGACAATTTGAATGAATTTTTGTGTACAGCTGGCACGCATTGTAAGAACATTTTGCTTGCTGGTGACTTCAACGCCCCGTCAGTTGACTGGTCAACTGATTTCCCTAATGCTCTTTGCGCAGCAGCAGAACCTTTAACCGATATCGTTCTTTTTCATGGGCTGACGCAACTAGTAAAACAACCGACTCGCGCACTTAACATATTAGATCTTTTCCTGGTAAACGACCATGTCCTCAAGCGCAATCCGAGAGTCGACATATTTGAGGGAATTTCAGATCACAGAATGGCATCTCTTACGTTAGAGTTAAACTTCCGATTAAAACCATCTAAAAGCCAACACTTAATTCCTGTGTACTCACATGCTAGCGACGTCGACATACTTGATGCTTTAGATAATGAGTTTTCCAAATTTGTATGTCTTTCGGAATTACATGACGGCTCTGTTCATAGCTTATGGTGCTTTTTTAAAAAACTTGTTCACAACTGTATCGACAATTTTGTGCCCAAAAAGCGAAAATATGTGTGTGAAACGAATCCGTGGATGACAAGAAACCTTGTGCGTCTTGGGCGAAAATTAAAAAAAGTGAGAAAGCAGCATACGGTACGACCATCAAAAGCAAACTCTGATAAGCTAACCAACCTGCGCCGACAGCTTAAAAACGGCATATTAAAAGCTAAAGATCACTATCAAAATGTTTCACTGAAAAACTTTCTTGAGTCATCCCCGGATAAGTTCTGGAGATATCTATCGCCAAAGAAGACCCACGTGTCTGATATTTGTGTTGATGGTATCATGTTGACTGACAAACTCAGAATTGCAAATGCACTGAACGAGTACTTCTGCTCCGTGTTCACGAGTGATGATGGCAAGATACCACGCATATCTGTTCTAGACGCTACTCCGCCCATAAGCTCCCTCGACATAAACGAAGCGGGAGTACTGTCCTTGCTTCTTGGCATTGACGTGAAAAAATCGCCAGGCGTCGATGAAATACCTAATGCTTTCCTCCGGAGATATGCGGAATGGTGCGCCAAATATCTGTGCATTATTTTCAACAAATCACTTTCACGTGCAGAAATACCACACGACTGGAAGCATGCAAAGATTATTCCCATCCCTAAATCAGAAGACCGCTCACTGCTGTCCTCCTACCGCCCTATCTCTCTTCTTTGTACCTCATCGAAACTGATGGAGCACATTATATTTAAGCACATTTCAGTCTTCATTGTAAATAATGGCCTCTGCGACACACGTCAACACGGCTTCCGTCGCGGAATGTCAACCGTAACGCAACTACTGGAAACCGTACATGAAATTGCGGCAGCACTGGACAGCCAAGGTCAAATTGACATAATATTTTTGGATTTTGAAAAGGCCTTTGACCGTGTATCCCATCAAAAGTTGCTATTAAAACTAAAACCCATTCTCAAAAACGACCAGCTACTTCAATGGATAGAGGCGTATCTGACAAACAGGCGACAAACAGTCGTTGTCGACGACGCAAAGTCGGACTCATCTGATGTGCGGTCTGGAATACCACAGGGATCAGTCTTGGGTCCCCTGTTTTTTCTACTGTTCATTAATGACATAGTGCAACACATACCAGTTAAAATTCGGTTGTTTGCAGACGACTGCATACTCTACAATGAAATCCACAGCGAGGCAGATCAGGCTATCCTAAATTCATCTTTATCAGTTATAGCTACTTGGTGCTTAGAATGGCAAATGAGCATTAACCTCAGAAAAACAGTATCGATGACCATAACACGCAAACAGAAGTCGTTACCTTTTGTGTACAGCATTAATGGCCATAACTTATCGTCTGTCACGCAATATAAATACCTCGGTTTAGTGATCACGTCGGACCTTAGGTGGAGTAACCATGTAGCTCACATTAAAAAAAAGGCCATGAAGAAACTTGGATACCTGAGAAGAACCTTGGCTAAATCTACGAGCAATATAAAATTGTTGGCCTACAAGACATTCATAAGACCATTACTAGAATACGCTACTCCTGTCTGGGGCCCCTACACCCATTCAAACGTAAGCGAAATCGAAAACATACAGCGGAAAGCAGTCAGATTTATCTTTAATTCTTACCGTCGTCATACATCCGTCAGTGCTCTTTTACAGGACGCGAACCTCGAAACTCTAGAGGTACGACGCTATCGAGACAGGCTCAAGATGTTATACCTGATTCATCGACAACATGTCAAAATAGATAGGGAATTGTATATTAAACCGTGTAGTAGGCGCCCAACCCGTTCATCTCATTCGTTCAAGTTAATCGAATACTCGTGCCGAACCAACATGTTCAAAAAATCGTTCTTCCCTCGTACAATCCATGAATGGAACGCATTGCCTGAAAATGTATTACAGAGCCCAACCATGTCGTCGTTTATGCACGCTCTCGCTCATCTATGACCGAGATGTTTCCTGTGGCGTCTGTCGCTTTCCAGATGGCGTGCGACATTGAAACAAAAGTCATTACACCCTTCTTATCGTTGTCGAGCAGACTACTGCGTGAACATGCGCTCTTTTTGCACATTCTTCTCTTTTTTTCCCCTTGTAGTTATTTTATTTGTCCTAAACTGAAACATTTTTTCACCCTGTGGTCCATATATTTTCTTACCAGTATTTTCAACTGTATTATCGTGTGTGTTTTACTGGAACCTGTTGTTTCTTGTTTCACATACTGAAAAGATTGTTCAACACTGTTTTTAGTTTTATTCCACAGATTTGTTTGGAACCGTTCTCACAGATTGTTCAACATTTTCTTTTGTGTACAATCCACTCCTGCCTATGGCTTGTAAAGCAAGTTGGCAGTATTAAATAAATAAAAAAAATAAAAAAA